>CM056501.1:30922546-31522546 GCA_029783415.1 Anisodus acutangulus
GATCCTGCAAGACCCTAGACTTGCTCTGAGTCCCTCCCTCTGATGCCCTGACTCTCAGTCTCAATCAAGTAAGAAAGGGAACCCTTTTAGCTACGGCAATGGGTATAGACCTCTTCCCGCATACTATGTGTAATGATTCTCCCATTCACGATAAATAAAAAGATAAAAAGAAAAGTCATTCCATTTCGACAAAAGACGCACACCCAAGTTCCAAAGCTTTTGGTTCGCTATCCCGATCATGATTTTCCTACCCCCAGAGGGAAAGGTACTTCCCTTTTGGGCCGGTTGTGGGCGAGGAGGGATTCGAACCCCCGACACCGTGGTTCGTAGCCACGTGCTCTAATCCTCTGAGCTACAGGCCCCACCCCGTCACCACTGGATCTGTTCCCGGGAGTACCCTAAAAAAAGGAACCTTTCCTCTCCTCAGCCATTTCGGGTTAAGAAGATGTGAAAGCGCGTTTATCTCTATAACTATAAGACAAATAATCCCTCCTAGAATTTTTTGTTCCCCGCATTTATCCCCCGCTTCCTTATGTCTAGTATTTAGACAAATTTGACTTTCTTTCTATTTAGAATAGAAAACTTTTGATACGTCTAATGGCAGTGAAATCTGTCAATAGTAACATAGTCACACTACTCCAATTAAAAAAAAAACTAAATCAAAATAATGAAAGTCAAATACTCTTCTTGAAATTCTACATTACATACTCTTTTTCTACTAGATGTTGGGAATCCCTTGTACCACATAGTATGTAGATTTTGAAGAAGAGTATAAATAAGACAAAGGAGTTTTCAAAATTTCATTTTTTTTTATCATAAATAATCTCCAACAAAAATTTGGTTCTTTTTACGAACTTGATATCGATAAATCTGCGAATCTAGAAATTCATTTCGGCCAATTGAACCTTCTCGAACTGTTTCTTTTTAAGAACCAAAAAGATTTGTGCCAAAATAACAGATGCCAAGAAGAACAAAAGTCCTTGGACACGTAATGGATCTTGAAGTACTATTTCTGCATCTCCCTGACCAAATCCGCCTACATTAGGATTACTCGTTAATGGTTGATCAAATTTGATAGATTCACCCTCGGAAACAAGAAGTTCTGGTCCGGGAGGGATAATATCAAACACTTGCCGTCCCTCCGACGCATCCGTTATGGTTATCTCATATCCCCCTTTTTCTTTTCGTATGATTTTGCTTACTATACCTGCTGCTGGTATAATCGACGATATTCTTGAGCGTAAATTGACTATTTGGCTAAATACAGATGCCTTTTTTTACTTGTAATTATAATCATATACTAGTTTGGCATGCCAAACTCAAATTGTAAGTTTTTGCACATCAATGGAAATACCTTTTAATTTATTTTAAAAAAAAAAGAAAGGTCAGACTTCACATGTCAAAAGAAGCTAGGTAAAGAGTTACTAAGACATAGCGATGACAAAGGGAAGAAAAAAACAGAGTGTTGCAAAATCTCTCCATGGTAAATGGACCCCGCAAAAGGAGGTTTCTGCGAAGTGCTTCACTTGACTTCAGATGCATTACTACGTGAATCTACTATGACCACCACCCAAAAAGCAAAAGAAAGCAACCCAAACCCAAAAAAGACACTCCTATGTACTAACAAATTTTACGCGGGAGAGAGCAACTGTATGAAAACACAGAAAGACAGAAAATTAGTCCAAAAGTTGAGAGTGAACATGGAAATCTTGAAAAGGTCAACAGCAGAATAAGACAATAACAAAGACCAAACTTGGCAAGATGTATTTCCCGTGTTATATCCAAGTTTCTAAGAACCTGTGGTTGTGACCATCATACTCTGGAAACATGTAAATGAGAAGTTGAAAATTTACAGTTGACTGACTTTGATAACATGCAAAAGAGAGGTTTCTGTGAAACTTCCGAGTTGACATGAGCTGCATCATGACTTAAAGACCTCAACAGGCTTGTGAGGAAGCAAAAAACTTCAATTCCAAAGAGAAGAACAAAAGAAATGCAATAAAGTTCTACTTCAAATTCTTAAAAGCGTATATAGAGTTTGACATGGAAGACGTCCCAAAACTACAACTGGAATGTAGCTTTCAATTCCAACGTGCTTTCCACAGAGAAACTCAGCACCAAGCACTACAGCAACATCAGAAGGGGTTTCTTTGAGAAACAGCAGCATCAATACAAGCAGCTCTACTCCACAGCATGCTGTTGTAGTTCAATTTAATCAGGAGATTGGTAAGCCACAGTACTGCCTTCTCCCATTCAAAGGGAAGCTGTCTCCAGGCCTACCGCTTCTGCTCCTCAGACACTTCCCACTTCCTTTCTTAGGCCCAGTTAAGCAAAAACTATTTCTCAATGCTTTTAATTTCTATATATGCTTTGTTTTTGTATAAACGGGTGAGCCTGGGAAGGTAAAGGTTAGTTAGTCAGATTATGGATGTGGATTTTTTTGATCAAGCAAATGAAGAATAGAGATTATGGTTGTGGATTTAACTTATATACACTTACATTGTAAAGATAATTTGCATTATTGGTGCATTTTAACATATTGTTATGAGTTACCAGTTTTTTGTATGGATAGTTACCTGTAGTTATTTACTTATCTTTTAGATGACCTGACACTTATCTTACACTTTCAACGTATAGAACTTAAACCATGTTATTCTTATCCAAGAGTATAGAACTTACCCTATCCTACGGAATTTTGAACATTGACCCCAGCCTATCCCTTATGTGAGCCTATCCTACACTACTCTACGCTACCCATTTAGGCCCGAACTTTAAAGCCAGTTCTCATATCACCTAATCCACTTGCGCTCACAGAGAAAACAGGCAAGCTACAAAAGCCATAAATAGGTAAATCAAAAAACAAAGTAAAAAGCATCAAATGTTGCCAGATTTACTTAAGAAGTCTTGCATGTTTGCTTTTTGCTGAAACAGCTGACAGATATGGTGAGTTCTCAGGAAATGGACAATCAGATATACTTAAACTGAATCATGAACATGGATAATCATCCACAAGACAGAAACCTTCAAGAGAACTTCACAAAAAGACTCCTTCATGAAACAGGATGATACAACTAACAGACAAAGGGAAAGAGTAGATTATCATCTTTGTCTTTTTACATGATTAATTAACAGAGTAAAGTCACACAACTTGCAGGGACTAAACCTATAAACCTTACCATGTATGTGCCACTCTGCCAAGCAGCACTAGGAGGTAATTGAGAAAAGGCAAGAGAATTTTTCAGTCTGCATCCTGATGCAACATCTGCCAGGATCACAAAAGGGTGGGAGACTGCTCTTCACATTGCAGCCGGGGCTAACAAGGTTCAGTTTGTTGAAGAACTGGTAAAACTTATGAGTCCACTGGAACTGGCACTGCAAAACAAATACGATAATACTGCACTTTGCTTTGCTGCTGCATCTGGACTCACAAGGATAGCAAAAGTTATGGTAATGAAAAATCGATTCTTGCCAATGGAGTCACACCACTGCACATGGCTGCTCTACTAGGGCACAGAGAGATGGTGTGGTATCTTTATTCAATGACAGATCATCAGTATCTATGCAAAGAGGACTATATTAGCCTACAGATTGCAACTATAAACTCCAGTTTATTTGGTAAGAACATATTCCCTTTTCGAATTGCATTTAAGAAAAGTGAAAACTTGAACCATTTATGTTATCGCACTACAAACATGAAGTTGAACTCTCAGAGGAACTTAAACATATAGTTACTTTTCGTGCTGTTAACAGATTTTGCTTTAAATATACTTCAGCACATGCCTGAATTAGGCATTGAACGAGATCAAAATGAAGACACAATACTCCATGTTTTAGCACGAAAGCCCTTGGCATTTCTGGCAAAACTGGACTTGGAATCTGGCAAAGACTTGTTTACGCATGTAAGTATCTTCATTTCTATCCAAATCGAAATGAATTAGATATATGTTTATATTAATATATCAATAAGATTAATGGAACTTCCTATAGATGTCTCTGTTCATTTGCAGAATAGAACAAGCAACATGTCCAGCGGATTAAAGGGAAAAAATAATACCAAGGGTATGTACGTAGATTTGTCCGAGTTGAGACATTTATCTTCTATGTAATAGCATTTCTATAACCAACTGATCATAAACATTTGTGGAGTTGCAGCTTACCTGTTCATCACAAGAGTAGTTCGGCATCTACTAAAAACATTAGGTATGGCACATATGATGTGGTCCCAAGTTCTAGATTATTGCTCCCCATACCTCTGAAATTAAATACCTAATCTAGAGTTTTTTTCAACAACAGGAGTCACAAAAGTTCTGGAGACAAAATTAATGCACTTACAAGCTCTTGAATTGGTGAAACGTTCATGGAAAGAAGTTCTCTTGTTGAATGATTCACAAATTGGGAACTTAATTAGAAGTCCTTCGCGGTCATTGTTTGTAGCAGTAGAGTTGGGAAATTTTGAGTTCATAGTGGAGCTTATTCAGTCTTATCCAGATCTCATTTGGAAGGTTGATGAGGAAAGCCAGAGCATCTTTCACATTGCAGTCATTCACCTCCAAGAAAAAATCTACAAACTTATCTACAACATAGGAGCACACAGAGATATAATATTACATCCTACAAAAGAAGAAATAATGAGAATATTTTACACTTGACTGCAAAGTTGGCTCCAACAAATCGACTTGGTATTGTTTCAGGTGCAGCGCCCCAAATGCAACGGGAGTTATTGTGGTTTAAGGTAATTTCCACGTCTGGTGAATGCTGCTTCCCTTTAAGTGTAATCTCTTTCTATATTTTATAAGATATTACTACTTCTGCATGTCCAAAGGAAGTTGAGAAAAATGTTCAAGCCTCATATAAGGAGATGAGAGACTCAAAGGGTCGAACACCCAGAATGCTGTTCACCGAGGAACACAAGGAATTGGTCAAGGAAGGAGAGAAGTGGATGAAGGAAACTGCATCATCTTGCATGCTTGTTGCTGCACTAATTACAACAGTAATGTTTGCAGCAATCTTTACTGTCCCAGGAGGGAACAACAATGATACAGGCACCCCTATTTTTCTTAAAGAGAAAACATTCATTCTTTTCTCTATGATGGATGCACTGGCATTGTTTTCTTCAGTAATCTCTATATTGATGTTCTTGTCCATCCTCACTTCACGCTATGCCGAAGAAGACTTCCTGAGTACTTTACCAAAAAGGTTGATCATTGGCTTCATCTCGCTCTTTGTTGCTATAGCAGCAATGTTAGTAGCAGTTAGTTCAAGTTTATTCATCGTACTTGGGCATCAAATGGCCTGGATTGTCATCCCAGTGGCAGTACTTGCTAGTATTACTATAACTTTATTTGCATTTCTGCAATTTCCTCTCTTGGCTGATATGATCAGATCTGCCTATGGTTCGGGAATATTCACTTTTACAAGCAAGGATAAGATTTATTGATTTTTACATGTTCACAGGTGCAAAAGCTCCAAAACTGTAGATTTTCATCTTCTTGATGCAAGAGTGCCTTGAAATTGGAAAGCTTCCAGGTAATTGCACCAACAGCAGTTTTGTATCATTCCAATTAAGCTCATGAACTTGGCCCTTCCTCAGACCGGCGCGCACTCTTATCTATGTGGTTCCACGCACCCAAACAAAGGTCTTCTTTGCCTCATAGGTTAAATTCTTCCTTTCTTTTTTGAAATGATAAGACTTTATTCATGCAACACTAAGCCTGCTGGATATCTGTACATTGTGGCAAAAGTGAGAAAACAAAAGTACACCCCTGTCTAAGACTATAGGGATTCTAGGAGCTCTAAAATAGATTCAGCTTCATTAGCAAGTTTCATTCTACATCAAAAGTAAACGAAAAAAGATACTCTTGAGCCGAGGGTCTTTCGGAAACAGCCGCTCTACCTACCAAGGTAGAGGTAAGGTCTGCGTACACTCTGCATTCCCCATACCCCACGTTGTGGATTTCACTGGGTATGTTGTTGTTGTACTGTTAGGTTATTTCTATGTTGGTTCCGTGGTCACCAACATCAACATTAGCCTTTCAAGTACCAGAATCATCAAATGGTCGTGATTCCTACCACCACAAATGGGTAATCTAATACAAGCTAATTTTTTTGACTAATCAAATAATCCTTCGAGAAGCTAATTGCACCTAAAGTCCTAAACTTCATTGATTCACGTTGGTGTGAACATCTGCTAAAAGAAATACAGAATTTACCTATCTTAAGGGGCCTTGTTTATTATAAATATATATATTTATTGATATTACACCAAGTTGGTGGGCTCTTTTACATACGTTATATAATACATGTATGCCTTAAGCGTCACAAAATCTAACCAATAGTCTATAGAAGTTGATACTTCCTGTTTCATCGGAAGTACAATGTAGACAGAGAAAATTTAACAACATACCCAGTGAAATCCCAAAAAGTGGGGTTGGGGAGGATAGAGTATACGCAGTCCTTATCCTACGTTGGGTTGGGAGGTAGAGAGGTTGTTTCCAATAGACCATCGGCATAAGAAAAAGAGAAAATGTAACATGCGTCAATAAACTCTCAACCCCTCCATATAAGCTACGAAACACCAAAAGGTCAATAACCTTCCCCTCATTCCCCTTATATGGAAACTACAAACTAAAGGACAAATCTTGACTAAATAGTGGATTAGCTGATCTGACATCAAAATCAGGCGAAATAAGTTGTATACAGTCATTTATTGGTAAAATTGGAGCATAATTAAGGATGATCCGATTCTTTAGCTTCATGAAGCATAAGAAAACATGTAAAATGCAATTGTAAGAGTAGTTTGAACCAACAACAACAACTACCACTACTATGCCCCAGTCTCAAACAAATTGGGGTCGGCTATCGGCTAATATATAAATCCTCACTCAAATATATGTATACACACACACAACAGTAAAAAATAAAAATGCCATAAATTTGAACCAAATTACCAACATATAAATTAGTAGAAAATGAACTACAAGCATAAAAAATTCCTCCAATAGTAATAATAAAGCTGAAGTCTTGCCTCATTTCTAAATCTTAAAAGATGGACGGAGTAGCTGAGAGTTCTCCAATTTTCCAGAAAGCTCCGGAAATATGTCTTTGCACAAATTGTAAAATACCCCCCAAAAAAGCCATAATTCAATGGGTACAATGTAAATTTTTCAAGATTTGAATAGTAGAACCTGACCTTGATTATCAGACAAGAGAGTGTTAGTTCACGTTCCTTTTTAACGTGTGAAAATGGTCCTCATTATTTGAAATTCCCTTATCTAAAACTGCCCTAAATAAACTGCTCTTGTAACTGTTTGTGATGAAAGAACAGTATAAAAGTGAAGCCACGGATATGGGTCCCTAAGCACAATTTCCTTCATAAAAATTAAAGTCATCTAAGTGAGGATTTTTGAGTGCTTAGAAGACTCACCGGAATTGGAAACCAACTACGATCCCGAAACAATGGCTGGAGGTATGTCCATCTATTATTCCGCTGTGATTTCGCTCTTTATGTGTTTAGACATTCTTAAAATGTAGAGAATGTCTTACATTTGGTATCAGAGCATACTTTTACCTCTGCCTTGTTTGGTTTCGAAATTTGCAAAAATCATTCAAAATGGGTCTTAATTTTCAGATCTGTTTTTGAAGCAAACTAATTGTAGAAATCTTTTGGAAATTGACTTTCTAACGTTCTGCCATTTGAAATTCCCTTTTTAGTGTTGAGAATTGTGAGACTGAGTCGGGCTTGTATATGGGTCGAAACGACCCGGCGAGAGGAAGAAGATGACTGGCAGTGATTTTTAAAATAAAAATAAAAGAAAAAACTTGCTGACGGCAGCGAATCGGGACCCACAACTCTGTACAAGTTTTGACTTTTAGTATTAAATTAACAATACCACGTGGGGTCAAATGCTTTTATGTGGAGCATATTTTATGGCTGTTGGTACTTATTCTGCTGCCACGCTAATACTTCCATTACTGTTAGAGATACTTTTTTGTGTAAGATCTTCATTTGAAATGTTTTGCCAATTTTATAATTATGTGTTTAAACAATTATATTTGTTGTATGTTTATTGTTGCATCTGCATACAAATATTTAAGCACATGAAGCATAATTTTATTGCATAATGCTTCAGCAATAAAATTTTGAATTGATGTCTAGTGATCCATATAATTTTATTTAAGTAAGATTTAGCCACAACAATCTTGATTAAATGAAATTATATATAATGTTTAGGATCACATCAGAAAATTATAGACATTAAATAAGGACTAATGTCTAAGTGGTCTATAATTTTATTTTACTGAAGATTAGCCGCAACATCTTTAATTGGATAAAATTTTAAAGTTAAGGATCGCATAGAGAAAGTTTAGACATTAGAATTGTGATTAATTATGCACGATATAATAACTTAAGAACATTTATTATTGGGTTGTATAATTAATTAGAATAAAATATTAAATACTTTTCATAATTACCCACATGAATTATGAAAGAGAGTTTAATAGTTTTGTCGTAAAGATAGAATGTCATGCTAGTAAATCGATAGTTCTATCGTAAAGAGTGAATTTAATTGAATTAAAAATTTAGCCCACATGCAATTTTTTATGTTAGTAGATTCAATTGTATATTATTTGCCTCAAATTTATTAAGTATGTAGGTATATTTCTTGTAGTTATGCAACCTGCAAATTTCTCTGATATTTGTGATATTCATGTACTGAATGGTGAGAACTATAAGATCTGGAAGCAGAAAATTCTTCTTCATTTAGGGTGCATGAACATTGATTATGCTATTAGGAAAGACGAACCGCCTATTTGTGAACTTATCACTCAAGTTGAGATTGCTCTTCATGAACAATGGGAGCGCTCAAACCGTTTGAGTGTTATGTTCATTAAGAACAAAGTCTCTACTGATATTTGTGGTTCTGTCGAACAATATAACAATGTCAAGGCATTACTGAAGGCTATTGATGAACAATTTGAGACTTCAGATAAAGCATTTGCAAGCGCCTTAATTATGAAATTCTCATCAATGAAACTCACCAGTGTGAGAGGTGTGCGTGAGTATATCATAAAAATGTGAGACTTAGCGGCTCAACTAAAGACTCTTGAGATTGAAATGTCTGAAATTTTTCTTGTGCACGCTATTTTGAACTCTCTTACTCCACAGTACGACCCCTTTAAGATCTTCTATAACACACAAAGATATTTATCTATTAATGAACTTATGGCCACGTGTGTTGAAGAGGAGGGTCGATTGCTGATGGAAAAAAGAGAAAGTGCACTCATGACATGATTTCTCTTGTATGTTATGAAGCTAATATGGCTGATGTTAGTCATAATACGTGGTGGATTGATTCTGCATTCTACAATCCACATGATGAATTTCTTGCAAGGTTTAAGAAACTTGCGGAAACCAGTAGGAGCTGAGCGAAGTATCAGTTCAGAAAACAAGATGCAGTCGCATGTGGAGGCCGTTGGGAATGCAGTTTAGTTCTTACTTCTTAGTAGTGATTTTATTTTGGAGTTAAAAAAGATCTTTTATGTTTCTAATTTTGCTAGGAACTTAATTTCAGTCTCAAGACTTGTACCTTTGGATATTCCTTTGTTTTAGAAGGTTATTCCAAACTATTTTTGAGGTTCCATTTAGCTATCTGTGTAGTAATAAGAACCCATTTTTAAACCAATGATGAACTCACGACACATGTGGTTCTGAGATTCATTTTTCTCTATCCATATTTAAAAGTTTTGAAGTGAAGAGGTGGTTGTTAATCTGTATTGCAAAAAACCAGTAAACAATAATAACTGAAAATAAACAGAATCAGTGTTGGAAAATTATTTTTCCAGAATATAATCGAGCCCACTTAGTTCAAAGTGTGTCCTTAAGGAAATTATTCCCCTCACAGTACTCGAGGTTGATGGAATATCCCCTCTCAGGATAGAACGATTATCTTACCAGAATAGTAGTACTCCAAACTCTGGTAGCGGCGAACCACTCAACAGTAGTATATCACACAGAATTTATTCAAGCAGAAGAAGAAGAAGATTTTGTAGTTCAGAAAATTAGTAATTAAAATTCTGAGGAATCAAATGAATTTATAGCCATGGAATTACTGTTTCTGAAGGTTTGCAACCCTTCTGAACAGTCACTAAAACTGGTGGGAAAGAAACCGGGTCGCGGGTCAGACACGCGGATCCGGCCGGGTCGCGGGTCAGGGTATCAATCAGATCATTTGACCAAATCCAAATCCAAATCCAAATCCAAATCCGAATCCGAATCCGAATCTGAATCCGAAGTCGAAGCCGAAGTCGAAGCCGAAGCCGAAGCCGAAGCAGATCCGAGCCGACCCGACCCGACCCGAGCCGAAGCCGAAGCCGAGCCGAGCGAGCGACGACGACGGCGCGAGGGGTCCTTGCCCCCTCAACCTTTTTATTGACAAGAAGGAGTAATTCTACTTATAAGTAGAAGAACTTTTCTTTCCACTACCGATGTGGGACAAATGCTTATTTTATAAAGCAAGAGAGAATTCCCATTTTTCTTTCCACTACCGATGTGGGACAACTCCCACTTTTCTTTCCACTACCGATGTGGGACAAATGATTATTTTATAGAGCAAGAGGGAACTCCCTCCATTTCCCATTCAATCTATCATTTAAACCCAACAATCCCCCACGTGAATGGGGAATGGCTATAAGATAAAGGAATGCGCGGACAAGTGTGATATACAAGCGAGGATTGACTGCATCTTGATAAGTAGGTTTCCCTTTGAACTTTCCGTAGTGAACTTATATCGGATATACTCGATCAATCGGTAGATTTGATATCTTTGAACCGTCGAACTTTGTTGTATACCTAGACAACATAAGTCACACAATCAACCCTCAACCGTTTATGGTTCTCACGGTTGTGTTCGTTTCAGCCATGAACACCTCCTGGTTTCATGAGTGTGTAGAGAATGGGCCTTTACTGTCATTCCCCTTTAAAGCGGCTTACACTTAACACTCACATAGGTGATTTCTAAACATGTGGTCCTATATCCACATTATCTGGTCATACACTGCCAGATTTAGATAATCATTAAAGAACCTTATTGCTTTATTAACTCATTAACAAGCCATAAGGTTTTATCCTTATTTCTGAATATTGTCTTCATCCGAGAATGGGTTGAGTTATTTGACAATGTTGAACCGTCAGTCACAACTTTGTTTGATCTCCTTGAACCTAGCTCTTAGGATCTCCAGTCTGCTAGGTAGAGTTACCGCCATGATGACTTGTCCTCGGCCTTAACCCCATTCTCATTGATGATCTACTAACTCCCTCTCTAGATAAGCCTTTTGTAAGCGGATCCGCCACGTTATCTCTTGACTTTACATAGTCAATCGTGATAACGCCACTAGAGAGGAGTTGTCTAACGGTATTGTGTCTTCGTCGTATGTGACGAGATTTTCCGTTGTACATTACGCTCCCTGCTCTACCTATTGATGCTTGACTGTCACAATGTATACATATAGGAGCCAAAGGTTTGGGCCAGAATGGAATATCTTCTAAGAAATTCCGGAGCCATTCAGCTTCTTCACCGGCCTTGTCTAAAGCTATAAATTCATATTCCATTGTAGAGCGGGCGATGCATGTCTGTTTTGATGATTTCCAAGACACTGATCCACCCCCAATTGTGAAAACATAACCACTCGTGGATTTAACTTCAAATGATCCGGTGATCCAATTTGCATCACTATATCCTTCAATCACGGCAGGATATTTGTTATAATGCAAAGCATAGTCTTGGGTGTGTTTTAAATACCCCAAGACTCATTTCATTGCCATCCAATGAGATTGATTGGGATTACTCGTGAATCGACTCAGCTTGCTTATAGCACATGCTATATCTGGTCGTGTACAATTCATAATATACATCAAACTTCCCAAAACTCGTGCATAGTCCTATTGTGAGTCACTTTCACCTTTATTCTTTTGAAGTGCAAAACTTACATCAATTGGAGTCTTTACAACATTGAAATTTAAATACTTAAACTTGTCAAGTACTCTTTCAATATAATGAGACTGTGATAATGCTAGACCTTGTGGTGTTTTATGAATTCTGATGCCTAAGATCAAATCAGCAACTCCTAAGTCTTTCATATCAAATTTGCTAGCCAACATACGCTTCGTAGCAGTTATATCGGTAATATCTCTACTCATTATCAACATGCCATCAACATATAAACAAACAATGACTTCATGATTTGGAGTATTTTTAATGTAAACACATTTGTCACACTCATTAATCTTAAACCCATTTGCCAACATTGTTTGGTCAAATTTCGCATGCCATTGTTTGGGTGCTTGTTTAAGTCCATAAAGTGACTTAACAAGTTTGCACACTTTCCTTTCTTTACCAGGAACCACAAAGCCCTCAGGTTGTTCCATGTAAATTTCTTCCTCCAATTCTCCATTTAAGAAAGCTGTCTTGACATCCATTTGATGGATTTCAAGATCATAGACGGCCGCCAATGCTACTAACACCCGAATAGATGTTATTCTTGTTACCGGCGAGTATGTGTCAAAGTAATCAAGGCCTTCTTTTTGTCTATAACCTTTGACCACAAGTCTTGCCTTATATTTGTCAATAGTGTCATCAACTTTCATTTTCCTTTTAAAAATCCATTTTGATCCTAAAGGTTTATTTCCAGGAGGAAGATCAATCAATTCCCATGTATGGTTGTTCAAAATTGATTCAATCTCACTATTGACTGCCTCTTTCCAAAATGCTGAAGCAGAAGAAGACATCGCTGCTTTAAATGTTTGAGGCTCATTTTCAAGCAAGAAAGTCACAAAATCTGGTCCAAATGAAGTAGATGTCCTTTGACGTTTGCTACGCCTTGCATCCGCTTTACTTGGTGTATTTTCCTTTGGTTCTTCCCGCGGTCGTTTAGATCTTTCACTTGACGACTCACGTTCAGTTTTATACGGATAAATATTTTCAAAGAATTCAGCATTATCTGATTCAATTACCGTATTAACATGAATTTCGGGATTGTCCGATTTGTGAACCAAAAACCGACAAGCTTCGATGTTTGTAGCATAACCAATAAATATACAATCCACAGTTTTTGGTCCGATTTTTACCCTTTTGGACAAAGGAACTTGGACCTTTGCTAAACACCCCCACACTTTGAAATATTTCAAGTTGGGTTTTCTTCCTTTCCATAGTTCATATGGAATAGATTGTGTTTTGCTGTGGGGCACCCTGTTGAGTATTCGGTTAGCTGTAAGGATAGCTTCCCCCCACAAGCTTTGCGGTAAACCGGAACTTATTAGTAAGACATTCATCATTTCCTTTAATGTTCGGTTTTTCCTTTCCGCAATTCCATTTGATTGTCGTGTGTAAGGGGCAGTAATTTGATGAATAATTCCATATTCTAAACATATCTCTGCAAAAGGAGATTCGTACTCTCCTCCCCTATCACTTCTAATCATTTTTATCTTTTTATTCAATTGATTTTCCACTTCGTTTTTGTATTGCTTAAATGCATCAATTGCTTCATCCTTACTATTAAGCAAATACACATAACAATATCGAGTGCAATCGTCAATAAAAGTTATAAAATACTTTTTCCCACCGCGAGATGGTATTGACTTCATATCACATATATCTGTGTGAATTAAGTCTAAAGGATTTGAATTCATATCAATAGACTTATATGGATGTTTAACAATCTTAGATTAAACCATGATTTCACATTTAGATTTATTACACTCAATTTAGGCAATACTTCTAAATTAATCAATTTTATAAGGTTTTGTAGTTGACATGTCCTAAACGAACATGCCATAAATTATTTGACTCAATAAGTAAGAAGGCAGTGAATTCTTATTAATCATCAACAACCATTACATTGAGTTTGAAAAGGCCCTCGGTGAGGTAGCCCTTTCCTATGAACAAATCATTCTTACTTATTACAATTTTTTCACTAACCAACACACATTTAAACCCATTTTTGACGAGTAGTCCAATTTGAAACTAAATTCTTCCGAATTGTTGGAACGTGCATAACATTGTTGAGAGTCGACCTTGCCTAAGTCATCTTCGAGTATCTTCCCATATCCTTCAACCTTGGTCAATTGCGGTATTTCCCATAAATTACCTCTTCGGGTCCAGCGGGAGCATAGGTTGCAAATGCTTCTTTTGTAGCGCAAACATGTCGAGTGGCGCCTTTAATCAAGCCACCACTCCCTTGGATTTCCAACCAAATTGCACTCGATAGCATTGCACACGGATCATCCATATCATCATTATTTTCCACCATATTGGCTTGTCCTTTTCCCTTGTTCTTTTTAGGAGACGACAATCTGGGCTTTGTGGCCACTTTCCCACAATTAAAGCGGTTGCCCTTGAACTTTTTCTTGTTGGAATCCTTCTCCTTTCCGTAAGGCCTCTTCCTTTTCTTGTTCTTTTTTGAGCTGATCTTCAACGATGTTTGCCCCTTCAATTGGTGAAGTCTTACGGTACCTCTTCTCGGCGGTTTTGTTATCTTCCTCGATCTTGAGGCGAATCACAAGATCTTCCAACTTCATTTCTTTTCTTTTGTGCTTAAGATAATTCTTGAAATCTTTCCATGAGGCGGCAACTTCTCAATCATTGCGACCACTTGGGCAACGCTTCATTTACTACCATACCTTCAAAGAATAAGGTCATGGAAGATAAGTTGAAGCTCTTGAACTTGGGTTCCAACGGTTTCCATCCACCATTTTGTAGACTAGGAATTTGGCAACCACAAACTTCTTCAAGCAAGCATCTTCGCTTTGTACTTCTTTTCAAGTGCACTCCATAGTTCTTTGGAAGTCTCTACTACACCGTGAGACGTTGTACAAGTCATCTTCTAAGGCACTCAAAATGTAGCCTTTGCACAAAAATCACTGTTTCCAAGCCTCGGTAACCATGAACTTTTGGTTGTCGGGCATGTCGGCGAGTACAGGAGGGTCCTCATCGGTGAACTTTTGCATACCAAGGGTGGTAAGCCAAAGAACATTCTTTCTTTGCCATCCTTTAAAGTTGGCACCGTGAACTTCGCAGTTTCTCGGCGGTGGTACAGTGCAATTTGTGCGGGTTGTAGGAGTAAATGGTGCGGTAATTGCAGAGGTAGTTCCAGTCTCAATTGCCATTATTCGTTTGTCATCACAAATCGACAAACTGTTTTAGTTAATAAAACCAGAATAGCAATTCAATCACAGACTTAAACGATGAAGATTTTATTTCTTCAAATCGCAGTATAATTATGAAACTTTAGTATTCCAACGAAGTTTTTATATCTTCGAGTCAGAATACTAATATTCATATGGAGTAGAAAACTGCACAAGTTTTAATCTCCAAACCAGAATACAACAACGATGAAGTTTTTTTTATGTTCTTCAAATCGTTGTACAAGTATAAACTTTAATATTCCAACGAAGTTTTTATATCTTCAAGTCAGAATATGAAATTTCACACGGAGTAGAAAACCACACAGGTTTTAGTCTCCAAAACAAAATACAGATTAATCTAAAAATATAATTTCCTTAAGATTGTTTTTAATCTGTATTGCAAAAAACCAGTAAACAATAATAACTGAAAATAAACAGAATCAGTGTTGGAAAATTATTTTTTCAGAATATAATCGAGCCCACTTAGTTCAAAGTGTGTCCTTAAGGAAATTATTCCCCTCACGATGCCGAGGTTGATGGAATATCCTCCCAGGATAGAACGATTATCTTACCGTAATAGTAGTACTCCAAACTCGTAGCGGCGAACCACTCAACAAAGTAGTATATCACACGAGAATTTATTCGTGCGAGAAGAAGAAGAAGATTTTGTAGTTCGTAAAATTAGTAATTAAAATTACGAGGAATCAAATGAATTTATAGCCATGGAAGTATCAAGCTTACGAAGGTTTGCAACCCTTCTGAACAGTCACTAAAACTGGTGGAAAGTTTAAATGTGGGAAAGAAACCGGGTCGCGGGTCAGGGTCACTAACCGGTAGGATTGGATAAGTTAATTAATTTAATTAAATAATAATTAATTAAATAATTAAAAATTAGAGAAAATTTGGTCCAAAAAGATTATCAATCAAATCATTTGACCGAATCCGAATCCGAATCCGGGGCCGGGCCGGGCCGAGCGACGACGACGGCGCGAGGGGTCCTTGCCCCCTCAACCCTTTTATTGACAAGAAGGAGTAATTCTACTTATAAGTAGAAGAACTTTTCTTTCCACTACCGATGTGGGACAAATGCTTATTTTATAAAGCAAGAGAGAATTCCCATTTTCTTTCCACTACCGATGTGGGACAAATAATTATTTTATAGAGCAAGAGGGAACTCCCTCCATTTCCCATTCAATCTATCATTTAAACCCAACAGTGGTTAGCCACAAAGGGGGAAAACGAAAGAGAGAGGGAGAGACAGAGAAACAAAAAGAGATGGAGCTGCAAGTTTAGTGTATATTGTTTCTCTTTCATAAGTATACATGTTGTTCCTGTAGAATGACGAAGTAGTTAAAAGAGGCATCTAAAGTTAACACTGTTAAGTTCAAGTTAGGTTTAAGGATAAAAACTGCACACCTTATTAAATTAAAAGTTAAATCATAAATGTGCTTAGTGCATTCATACAAGGACTAAAATCACAATGGATATGCAAGGGAATCATGTCAGGGAAAAAGGAAGGACCTTAGAGCGCGTATGTGTCCGGCTTCGCGGGATCGGGCCTTAATGAAAGGTTTTCCTCAGCTGACCGGAGAATTCTTAACCATTAACTGATCTTCTAAGAAAGTCTTCCTCAATAGGGTGATAGCCTCGGAAATATTGGTTAGGCCGAAGTGTTTGGCCTTTCCTTCTCCGCGCCCGCTCAGTCTTCGCTGACCTATGCAATAACTCAAGGACTAAAATCACCATTTTCCTAATTTTTTTCTTCTTTCTTTTAGCCTTTTCAATGTTTTAAAGATATAAAGTATCATCAACTTACGTCCCCTTTATCTAATAGTAGTATAGACTGTATATTTAATTCTGTTTTTCCTTCAACAACAACATTCCAAGTGTATTCCCCATCGGTGGAATATGAAGAAGTTAGAGCACGCAAATCTTACTTCTACCTCGTGAAGATAAAAATGGTAATTCCGAAAGACCCTCTGCTCAAGTAACACTTGACAAAACAGTTTGAAAAAGAAAATAAAAAAAGTAAATAAGCCACATCAGTGTTTTTCCTTCAATTTGTGTATCCTTTTTATTCGTCGTGAAATGTTCTTTTTTTTCTCTCTGAACATGAGGTTTTGTAGGGACTTATCATTCGAACTTCCAACATAACATACCGTGTCAATGGTCGTGATATTCCGCAAATCTTACTCAACCGCGGGCCTGATTATTCTTTTATGAGTAAAACACATAAAATTCTTTTAGATAATTGATGGTAGTGAAACTTGAACACAAAATCTATGTCTGCTATGGTACCATGTTGAAATGAGTGATTATCTCATCTAAAAGTTAAATTAGTTGATAAAAAATAAACACTTTTATTCATTTAATTATCTTTTTCAATATAAACATCCTAATAATTTTATAAAGACTGCACACAAAATCTATATGATCCAATGTGAAAGAAACAATAATAATTTCAATTAATAAGCTGAAATTTGAATGATTCAAATGTAAATTAAGCGATAATGAATAGGGTGGGTTGTACCACTTACACTAATATATCTTTTTGAGGGGGGAAAAGTGCGGTAATATACTCATTTTGTCTCAAAAGTTCTCTCATTGTATGATTTTTCAGGAAATTTGACTACGGTGAATTTAACATGTACGATATTATTTGAACATAACTTACACATTCAGAAATTAAATATATATATATATATAGTTCTGCTCAGAAGTTAGAACATGGATGATCGAAAATGGTATGCAATAGAATAAATACTCAAAAGACATAAGGAGAATTTATATCAAGTAACATAGACAGAAAATCGTGCTAAACAGCATTACTTAAACCTTAGTTAGCTAACTATTCTCTTTTTGTAAGTATTAGTTATTCTTCAGACACAAAAGAAATGGCAAAAATTCAAACGAGTCTAGTCAAGTATAACGCGTAAACGAGACATTTAATGTGAACACCACTTTGTTTAATCAGTTTTCCATCTAGTCATCAACTTGGAGAAAGTTGCCCCCGTTGAAATTCAACGTATTAAAACTTCCCCTTATATAGTTCAAGTAATTATGGTGAATCTGGCACAATACCATTATCTCCAAAATACAAATAAAATTCAATTTTCCGAGCTACATTATTTCTCAACATCAGAAATGGATTCCCATTTGAAAACGAAAAAATCATTGGAAAAAAATGAATTCACATCTCTTCAAGATCATCCATTCCCTTGTCGATTCCGTTATATATCAGAAGAAAACGATCAACAATCATCGATTATGGCTACCAAAAATCATCAATCGAAGTACCATAGTACTATTGATGAGATACAACGAGTTGGAATCCACGAGCGAAAACACTTCAGTCATCGACACAACTTGTTAACGTACTCGTTACGTGCATCAGATTGTGTGCACTGCTATTTTTGCGAGACGACTATTTCAGGCATGGCATACGGGTGCAAACGTTGCAGGTACTTTCTTCACGAGTCCTGTTTCGAGTTCCCACAAGTCATCAAACATTTAGCTCACCCCGGACATGAACTAAATCTCAAGTATACTCCAGCAATCGGTACTGAATTTAATTGCAAGGCGTGTCACGTTGGTGACAATCCTGCTCTGTTATTCAACTTTCACTATTCTTGCTATCACTGTGATTTTGCTCTTCACATGGGGTGCGCTTCAGTGCCTTGTAAAGTTTTTCACAAGGAATTAAGTCTGTCTGTTTTTTACGCTAACCCTTTGAGGAATGAAGCCGGACCACTCCTTTGTGACATTTGCAACCATTCGATAGACAAATCAAATTCTTGGGTATTTTATGACCATGCTCATAATTTAATAACCCATTTTGGTTGTGTTGCTGATTCTGTATATGGAAAAGGGAAAATTGATAAGGATTATATCATGGGTGTGAAAAATGGATTGACAAATCTTGATGGCGATGATACTTCTATAGTTGACTATGAAAAGAATGAACATGAAGGAACGAGTAACCGGTTCTTTCACCGACATGTTTTGCAACAATTGGACCGGTCGATGGACAATAGTATCAAGAATAAAAAATGTGGAATTTGTGGAACAAATCTTAGTACAGACAAGAAAAAAGGATGTCCGAATTCGACTTGTGATTTTATAATTCACGAGAGGTGTTCTTTTTTACCTGAGAAAATTCAACACCCATTTCATCCACATCCACTCACACTCGTCCCAAAAAAAGACGGAGTTGAAGTTCAATGCGTTGGATGTCGTCAATCTAGTGGTTGTCACACGAACTACACAGTTGTGTATCAATGCAAGATTTGTGAACTTCAACTTCATCCATCGTGTGCTGCTTGTCCAAGGAGGCTAAAAAAGCTTGATTTAACTTTGTGCTACTCATTTCCTTATAAGAACGAGGTGTCAATGTTATTTTGCAACTATTGTTCGAAAGTTATCAACAAGGACCAGTGGCTGTACTATGGAAGAAGTAACGACGAGAATAGGCACATTACTTGTCAATTGGCTGTCGGCGTTTCGAATTGTTATGTCGCGTTACGTGATTTAGAGATAAAATAATTAATATACTAGGGCCGTCTCTCATGCATAGAACCAAAAATTGAATGAATAGCGAGTCAGTCATAATCTATAATTGAATGGATAGCGAGTCAGTTAAAATACATATATTATTATTGGATAAGTATGCTCAATCCAATACGAAGACTACCTCCTTTGTGGTTTCATAAAATGTTTCATTTGTTTGTTTTATGAATAAATTAGCATGATTGGAAATGTACTTTGAAAAGATAATTTTGTGCTACGCAAAAGCTATGTAAGATAGCTACAATTGTTTTTTGCCTATCGTTATTTATTTATGTTTGTAATCTTTCTTTTCCAAGAACTCTCTTAATTTCCTTCTAATAATGTCCAAAATAGAAGCTCTCACTGTGATCATATTTATAGCTTGTTTGACTAAGTTCACAAAATCAGCTTATTTTAAAAAATATTTTTGAAAAAAAAAGTAATTTTGGAGAGTAGTAATTTGTTTTTAGATAATCAATTTGAAAAAAAATAATTTTCTCAATGTTAGAGTGATAATTTCCAATTTATGCTTAGTCAAGCTTTCAAAAAGTGATTATTCTGAAAAACTGAATCACTTGTTTTTTCTCAAGGACTTGGTGAAACACTTTATTTTTCTTAAAATAAGCACTTTTAATTTCCAAAAAACTTAGCAAACAAGACTAGTGTGTTAATTATCTACTTTATCTTGTTTGATTTATAATCTTATTCCTTGGTTTGCTCTGACTTTTGATTTTTCATTTAATTTGTTTCTTAACACGGAATACGTTTTCTTCGTATTCATTTCTTTTCAAACTTTCTTTTAAGTTGACTTCTAAAAATAAACCAGTTGAACGTTGAATTTTATATTATATTTTGTAATAACAAAACCATAAAATAATGTTTCTAAATATTCTGTCGTTGACGTTTCTATCAATTCATTGGGATGAAAATTGAAAATTTCTACAATTTGATTGGTTCTTTGAAACTTAAAATATAGGCAAAAATTATGAAATGGAGGAAAGTGCCTTTATGTTTGTTTTACGGAGTAAACCGGAGTGATTGAAAAATGAACGAAAGGTACTGAAGATAAAAAGAATTACCCTTCTAGTTTTCTTCATTTTGCTAAATACAAGAACGAATTTATAACATAGATACTATGAACTTTGAATTAAGAATATGAATTTAGAAATTGTTTACCCAAAAAAAGTACAGTTGAATTTGTTATGTGGTTTAAATGATATGTTGATAGATTTGATTTAGACAATGTAAATAACGAGAGATAAATAATGAAATTAAGTAATAATGAAATTAAGTAATAAAGAAATAATGGTATGATAAATTGAGCCTATATTTCGAATCCGGAGCAAAAGAATAAAAAAAACAAAGTGAGTATGCTGACTCGCTATTTCCTTTCTCATGATTACAATAGGACAAGAACATCTACTTATATTAGGGCTATGGGTGCATGATCCACAAATCATGCTCTCTTAATTATCAATATTAATGATGCAATAAAAGGTAATAAAGCCTAATAAAGGTAGGAGAAATTTTGGGGATAACGATCATATTCTTGAGTTGATTCTTATCCGGCCACAAGTTTATGTCCGGTGTCACGGTCACATGTTTGTATCCGGTGTTCTGGCTACAAATTTGCATCCGGTGTTATCATGATTGAGTCACCTCCGACTGGCTATTCCTGACACATGTCGCTTCCTAATTCGTCCAACTCTTGATGTCGATTTTTACCGTATACAAAAATATATATGCAATTAAAAATTATTTATTTTTTATATAAAGTTAGATTCAAAGACCGTAGGTTCCGTCAAACGACTATAACCCCGTGACCTGCCGTCATTTTCCTTTCAAAACAAGAAAAAGATTGTCATCTTACTCCTAATTCTGCGATAAAATATCTATCCATGTTGAAAATATTGATTCTTGTCTTGATACAGGTGCTCAATCAAAATAAGAAATTCAAATTAGGTAAAGAAAAGTACTCCTATGTACTTACTTTTATTTTAGTTTACGACACATCAACAAATCTGTGAGAATGATGAAGGTTATATCGTGAGAAAAGAAGTTTTAATGGAAGTGGTGACTGACTTAATTTAATAAGAATGAATGATTATGATAAGACCTTCATTATTTTGAACACAAAACAGTCCACTTATCATATTTCGGCTAACTTACCTGTCAAATAAGTTGACGACATGTAGAGGGGTTTTGAAGTAATTGGTAAAGTTGATGTAATGTGATTGAGGTCATGAATTTAAATTGAAAACAGCCTATTGCAGAAATGTGAGGTAAGACTGCGTACAATAAACTCTTGTGGTCCAGTCTTTTACCGAACCCAGCGCATAGCGGGAGCTTAGTACACCGGGTTGCCCTTTTACCTGTCAAATAACCAATGATAGCTTCTTTCTTCCTCCCTTTATTATTATTTTCTTGTGCCGAATTCATGTTGAAATTAAAGGTATTTTGTAAAAGAAAATTACAAAAATTGCAGAAGAAAGCATTACTTTGAAAAATGAAGCAGCAGCACAGGTAAGAGAGGATAAAAAAAGAATGCACATGTTGAAATTTCCAATGGTCGATTGCTTTAGGATTACTCTAAACTTCCCAGATCCAACCAAATTTGGTTGTATTTCAAGGATAATCAATCCCCACGTCTTCCAAAATTCTCTTTCGGAAACTACTATAGGAACATAGCAGATAAATTCTTTAATGAACCAAAAAAGCCTTTTTAGGAAGTACTCACTCCGTTCACTTTTACTTATCAATTATGGACTTTACACATCCTTTAAGAAATAATAAATGAAATACATAATTTATTATAATACCCATATTAATTTGTGCATAATTTTAACGGACTTGAAAAATGATTTGAAATGAGTAATTAATACAGAGTAAAACAGAAAAAAAATTATCTTCTCTTGATATGCTAAAAATGAGAGTAAAAGTGAATGTATTTTTTAGTATACAAATAAAAGTGAATGGAGGTAGTACTAGTTTTCAAGTCCTAACTAGTTAACCTTCTTCCCCTTTATGGAAATGTGCACATTCCACAACTTGAAATTGTGTGCTTAATGACAGTTTTCATTATCCAAGCACTTCCAGAGTAAGACATGAAAGATCAGACGTTCAGAAGTAAAAACCTATATGAAGCTCTGATTTTATATATCATGACGTACAACAATGTAAATACATAGAGAATTGCTTCAAGCCACTGCAATTCTCAAAATTCATGCACCCAGCAAGTGTGAAATGAATAAAGTTAAACTACGTATATATCAAAATGTACTAGACCCATCCTTATTTTATTGTAAACTGGATTTTCTACCTGTTAGCAGGGACATTAATCAACGAATGCAGATAGCAACCATATTCCCATCCCAGATACAAGTTACAACAGCACAGGCCTCTCTTGATCTACATCTTTGTCCCCAAGAGTTGGGGACTTTAAGGGTGAGCAGACATTCTCTGATGATCCAAAAATGCTCAGGGTGGATGGCGATAAAGAAAATGTCATTAGTCTGGATCATAACATCGTCAAGATCCCTGTCTGGTTCGAACAGAGACAAGAGCAGTCTGGTTCAGTGAGCTCCCTTTTCACCAGACATTTGTCACGATTGAGCATTAACTTAACAAGCGGTAACTTCAAAGAGACCTGTCGCCAAATTTCTTTTACCGTTCCATTTGGGTCCTCATATTCATAGTAATGCTTCACCTGAAGATGCCACAAATTTCAAGAGTACATACGTAAAACACTTTGTTTAGAAAACAAAAAGGTCCAAACATGCAATCAAAGCGTTCCTTCATGTTTGATTAGATGTTAAAGAGTCCACATTAACTAAAGCATGAAACAGTTGAAGTAAATTCAGGAAAGATAACATGGAGGAACAAGCAACAAAGTAACCTATCCGGAACAGACCACAATATGGTTTACATGCAAGGAGCTATTTCAGGCATCAGTAGCTGTTCTAGCCACCAATATTTTCTCCATTTCATGACTAAATCGCTGACCTAAAGCACTAGAACTATCTGGATAAGAGATCATCTGCCTTTGCTAGCAATTAAATGAGTCAAAGTACTTAAGAGAGCTCATCTATGTTTCCAAATAAACAATATTCACTAGCAGATATGAGATATCTGAACTTCTAGAAAATCTTGTGGTGTAATTGGAAGATAAGATAGTCTTTCTCCTTTTTTTATTTTTATAGGGGGGTGGGGAGGGAGGGGCGGGGTGGGGTGGGGGGGGAGGATAAGTTAAAAGAGAAAGAGCTTCAGCTTAACTTAAGGATGTTTCCATATATTGACACCATTTTTTACAGTGTTCAAAGGAAAGATGCAACACTTAACGAAGAAATAGTAAAAGAAAATGAAAAATTCAACCTAAAAATCAAACCTGTTGAAGCTACATTTCGCTCACCCGAACTACATCTTACAGTATCTATTGCTTATGATTTCCTAGTATTTGACCTAGATTTGAACCTGAATAACTTGATTTTTATCTGTTTGTCTCTTGAAGCAATATCCAAAACAAACTAATATTATAACTTGAGAACAAAAACTGCATCAATTTTGCAGATTTGAGCATTAGAAAAGACAAACTTGAGATGCAGAAATCACAATATCAAAGACTTCAATGATCCAACAGGTAGAGAATATCCTTATAGACAATGGAACATAAGAAACATTCATCGATCCTTGCTCATTTGCATCTTTGTTGACCCTGTCAAAAATCTAGCAGATCCTTCTTAAACCTTGAAGCATTTGTCAAGGCTCCTATTAGACATCTTTGAACAAGATATTAACTCTTTGAGAAAGGAAAAAGGGAAAACACAGAGCACGCGGGCACGCACGCACACACCTTATAGTGAATCAGTATTTCTGTTTGTTTTACCAATCCTCAATCATAGCAGCAAGAAGAGAAAAAAAAAAAAAGGAAGCTCCACATGCTTGCCTATGTACGAAGGACTCCAATTTGCAATTTTATTTTCTGGCTATAACAAGATTACAGGAACAAGATTTATGTACTAGTAAATACCTTTTTCAGCTCCCGTTGGAATTCCAAAATCCTCTCCGTGCTTACTTTCCTGAGCTTTTTAACCAAGAACACCGGCTTCACAGCTGTGTCAGTATCTACAAAAACTGCAATTTTCCTGTAGTCTATAACATCCTCAAATGGCAATTCAATATAATCACTGATGATTACAGGGACACACAAGCTCATAATAGCATCAAAAAGGCAGCAAGCTGATGGAGTATCACCAGCTGGATGCAGACAATTTTTTGAAGAGTGCATTCCTTTTCTTGCCTCACGACGGCTCTCCCTAGATTGCGCACCATGTTTTATGATGACATCTTTCTCGAGCAATTGGAAAAGCAAATCACGAATTTTTCCTCACTGAAACATTACCAAACAAGCTTTATGTAAAAAACTATGAAACTGTGATGCGTATTGGGTGCAGAAGAACACCCATAACATGCAAATAAAACTATAGGAGTGATTCCATTTGTCTTTTCTATTTTTTGCTGATAAGAATAGTGATACCAATTTCGTCAAATAAAGTATTCTAACAGAAGAAATTTTGTGGTACCATTTTCTGCAAATGAGGTATCTTAAGGGAAGAAGTTAATCTTGTAAAGAAAATAGACCTTGGGCCTAACTCAACCCCAAAAGATAGCTAATGAGATGAGGATTGTTGGCACACTTCACTTGGTTAGTACCTATGAGTCTTGCTTAACAAAGAACAATTTACATGATAAATGTCACCCTACTTGCAGCAGATGCTTTATGTGGAAAGGGGATAACTCCGACAGTCATCTATTCTTATAAACTATGTTGTATGGTTGCTGTGCAGCTTTGGAACTTGAACAACTTTGGAGTCTGATGGACAATTCCAAAGACTATAACATATTTTCCCAGGTGCTCGACAAGGAAGGGCATAAACAAAGAAGTGAAGAGAATATGGAAAATCATCCCAACTTGTACTTGGTGGATTTCATGGAGAAAAAGAAACAAAAGATAATTCTTTTTTTTTTCATGACGGTGAGTTCAGGCCAGCTAGAGTGCATCACTACTAGTTCCACCGGGTACCTGCTACCTCCCACCAGCATAGGTACCGGGTAGTATTGCCCACCAAAGCTTAGGCAAATGGGAAGAAATCATCTAGTATATTTTTGACTCTCTGGGATTTGAATCTGAGATTTCATGGTTCTCCACTCACTTCATGATCACTAGGCAACACCCTTCGGTGCGAAATCAAAAATGTTTAGCGGGTGTAGGATAGAATCCATCCTTAATGATAAGTAAATTGCCTACTTCTACTAGCTCTTTGGTGTAGATAGGACTATGTAAATGATGTAGATACACTCGTAGATTTTATCAATTCCTTACAAGCTTAGGGAAGCCCGGGTGCACAAAGCATCCCGCGACAGCAGGGTCCAGAGAAGGGCCGCACCCCAAGAAGTGTGATGTTGACAGCCTAACCTACTACAAGCATTAGTTGTTGCTTCCACAGCTCGAAACCGTGACCTAGCTTAAAGAAGGAAAAGTTCATCAAAGGTATATCTCTCAACACCACCTTGCTATGAAATCTTTCTTATTCAAAGAAAGAATGACATTAGAATTTGTTCCTATGTTTAGTAATTCTGGAGATGGAAATGATGTCTTACTTATAAAATAAACTGCAGGGTATCTTAGTTCCTTCAAGTGTTATTGCTTTCTAGACTTCACACTGGATAGATAACAGTTATATACTTATATCTATTTTTCTAATGTTAGTTGTATGCTTATATCTATTAAAAATGCATCTTTTCTTCTAATCAGCACATCCAAAAGAAATAAGACAGTACCAGGCTAATGAAGCTTATATCAGAAACAAGATGATCTCATACTAAATTATGAAAAATTTCCTATCAATTACCTCCTTTCTGTATCGATTGCCCATGAAGAAGAGCAAGGAATTCCGATTTTCAATGCCAATATCCCCAGTGTATGTATTAATCCGATGTGAGTAAGGCAAGATGACATCCTTAATAAGAGATGCCTGATTACGAGCCAGCCTTCCAAAATCAGAAACTAGCAGCACCCCATTCTTCACCCTATCCACAACCTTGTATAAAGCATTAGGATCCTGGCATATAAACACGTGATCCCAGCCATTGTTCCTTTTCCAATACTCCTGCTGCTCCAACCATTCAATTAAAGACTCCTGCAACATGCATTTTTTTTTTGAGAAAGTAACTGTTGTATGTATTTGACTAAATCAGTACATAGGTTGTACTGAAAACCATATTTACATCACAGCAGAGGAACTGATCCATGAAGATAAATTCTAACAAGAACCTAGGATTTCTATTATGGACTCAGTGTCCTCAAGGTAGATCTGTTTGCACCAAAAACAAAAAAGTTAATGCAATTCAATTTAATCTTATGAACTTCAGTGTTGTTGTCTTCAAAACACCTAGTGTTTCTCTCCTTCCATATTGTCCACCAAATGCAGGCTGGGACAATTCTCCATCTGTCTCTGTCTGAGGCTCCTACTCCTGCCTCCTCCCAGCTATAAAGTAAATGGGTTATCCTTTTTGGCATCACCCAGACAATGCCTCTTAGATTAATAAAGATACTCCATAGCTGAGCTGTAATCCTACCGTGTAAAAATAGATGACTGACTGTCTCAACCTCTTCACCACATAAATAGCATCTAGAACATAGAGAGAACTTCCTTTTCTTGAGGTTTTCTTGAGTCAAAACAGCTTCCCTTGCCAACAACCAAGTAAAGTATGCAACTTTGTGAGGCACCTTCACTTTCCATATGTGCTTCCAGGGCCAAGTTTGCACTTGTTGATTCCCCTGGATCAAAAATTTGTAAGTTGAGCTCACTTTGTAAATGCCTTTACTTTCTTCTTGCCACCATCATATGCCATTTTTTATGGAATTTAAGTCCGAACTACAAATGTATACACAGAAACAAATGCATTTTTGTTTTTAACAAGCATGAGTAGACCATCATCCTCTTTTTTTTTTTTTTTTTTTATTATGATGTTGTCCAACCCAACTTTTGTGCACCTCAACTAATACATCGAGTACCAGCCGCATAGGTAACACATAATTCTACCGGCCAAAACAGGTACAGAATAATTATACCCTCCAATGTTTATCTAGGTGAAACGAATCCACCTAAAGTTGCCTCTGCTGGCATCCATCGGAAGGTTGTCACACCACTCTTTGATAGCTAAGTCACCCCCTTGGGGCTGAGTACCATAATTCTCAACAAGACATTTGCAGCAAACAAATCAAAGGTGTATGTATCGATGTTTATCAATGTTTCCCAAAGTGGACATGTTTAGAAGCTCAACCAGAAAATCTTAGCAACAAGTTGCTGAGCTAATAAAGGGAGTCCTCTAGAATAACAAGTGATAGATTATTTAAAGCACAATTTACCGATTATAACTGGTGTAACTAAATTAACAAGTTTGGACTACTAGAAACAACATATGACAAAAAAAAGATGAAAACTTTAACTGGAAAAGCAACACAGTGCAATTTCAGAAACACGAATCATTAAGAAAATCTAACAAATAGTCATAAAAGGGACCAAGTAAGCTGCATTAAACTCAAAAATACTGTTGGCATGTTGATCCTGATTGATAGGACATACAATATCCGATAGCTGGAAAAACAAGACTTTAAGAGATGCAAGCTGAAATTTTAATTTGATCACACCACATTGCAAAACATCTCACAAAAATGCACCAAGGACGTTAGGTTAATCGCTAAAATTGTCATCCATACCGTATTAAAAGAAAAAACAGAACTTCACAGAATATATCAGTTATATTTCCTACCTACATTTCCTCATCACTATACACAGGTCTATCCCCCAGGTGCAACAACGTTATTGGATCTAATCGGATTCGCCACAAAACTCAACGACGAGAAAAAGGGCACATATAAAAGATCCAAAACCCGAGTGACATCCTACCCGACCCGGTGGATTCAGGTCAGAAAACAAGTACCACTCAGCAGAATGCTGATTCCCAGGATACTTAAGCAACGAATCATCACTAGTCTTCTCCAAAACCCCGTAGGTAAACTTCCTAGGCAGATCATACATGTATAATTTCCAGGGGCATTTGAGGTTCAGCTGAAGCTGACAGTGGTTACATTGGTTGGTGGGTTTGAGAAGATGAAGGTGTTGAAGAAAGCGTACAAGGCTAAGATAGAGAATAAAATAGTGGCAAGTGTGAGAGTGGGACGGAGAGTTAATTTTCGGGGCATTTTGTTGAGATTTGGTGGTGTTAATACGTGAATTTGGTGGTGGAACGATGGGCATTGTGTAACTTTGCTTTAACAATGGCAAAATTAATTACTAGTAAATAGGGTTTGGCATTAACTCCATACCAAAGTATTTTTTTTGTAAATATTGAAATATTATTACTCCTGTACGTTACAAGTTTGTTCATTACTTTAACTTTAACTTGAAACAGAAATTTTAATATTAAAAAAATTTCAAGCGAAATAACGATTTTAACCTTTTCTTTTTGGACTTCAACTACTCATTCTTTGCTATATAAACTTACTGATCTTCCAAATATACACAAGTTTTATGTTTCGTGGGAAGGGTTAATGGTAAAGGTAAATAAGAAGGGATCAAAAGGGAGTTATTTTTCTTGAATTCTTTCAACTCCTCTTTAATTGGCTCCGTGTATTTTTCTTTTTCTCTTTGTCTAGTGGTAGCATTTCCAAAATCAACAATCTTGAAACGTTGAAGGAGGACATGGTATTTGATGATTATTCTATAAGCTAAATATGGTAATTTGACATATATTCAAGAAAATGGTATTAGAGAACACTTGTAAACAATTACAGAAGGTTCTATAAATATAGTCACCCAACCGAAATGATTGGCAAATAGTCAGAACTTGGAGAACATAAGTATCATATGAATGTCAATACAGTTCGGAGCCCACTTGTGTGATATGATATGCCTGCCGCAAGTTGGCTAAATCTGACATGAATCTCACAATTGCGTTCAATTTTGGGAATTCAGCATATTTTATGATGGTAGTAACTGAACCAACTTGCGAGCCCACCAACATAGGTACCAAACAACTTTGCTTAAGTTATCAGACAATATATTTTCTTTAAAGAAATGGAAAGAAAACATCTACTGTTTTTTGTCGCTGCTGAGAATTTAGTGTTTAATGCATCTACCTTTACGGTTGTAGAAAACTGGGAGAACCGAATGGCTAGCTACTCCAAGAAAGAGCTTTAGTGAAATAAATCATGTGGAATAGCTGTTCAGCATAGCACCCATACAGGTTAATACCATCAAAAGTAATGAAGGGCATTCTGGAGAAGGAAAACAATCCGAATACTTCACAGCATTCATGCAATGAAGAAAAATATCTGAAGAAAAATATCTGGAGTCATTCATCAAATATACTTGAATCACATCTAACACAGTACTATAATAATGGTACGCCACAGAAGTTGAACATAGCACATGCCATGTTACATCAACGCAGAGAAATGGAGAACTTGCACGCAACCAAGCTTGATTCTAACCCGCAGGCCATTTCAGCTGTCTCCCGCCAAGTACGTGCAAGTGAAGATGGTATACAGATTGACCTATGCAAGACAGAGAGAGTAGTAATTACTTCAGTAAGTACTGTCAAACTTTTTTTCAACTCCTAAAAGATACAGAAAGAAAACTTTAGATGCATATGAGATGTAAACAGCATTGTATTCATTGTGCATACAAATTCCCATTTTAGCAGTTAGGTTCGCATTTTTGGAGGAGAGTGGACGAGTATTTGAAGGGAGATAGACTTACATCCAGAGGGACCACTATTAATGACAACTCGAAAACCATCTACAATGCCTTCTTTCTCCGCTACTATCTTGGCGGCATAAAGGAGGTGACCCAATATATCTTCATGTCTTTGTTCAGCCTTCATGGATTGGAACGGAACCAATTGCAAGACATCAATTACCAGAGGGATGGCACAGAAATGAACATAAAAGTAGGAAAATAGAAGGCACAATGCAGCAAAATTGACTTTTCCAAGGGACGCCTGCTAAGTTGCTAACCTATAAAATTGTTCACAGCCCCTAGATTCCACTCTTTCCCTAGATACTTCTATTCTTTAATCCGTATCATCACTGTCAAACTACAAGCAGTTTTCATATGAAAGTGCTATAACTTCGTAATATCATGCAAAATACAATGCAAGATGACCACCTTTTACATCCAAATATGTGTTTGCATTAACCAACAGATCTCAATTACAATTTATAAGTGCAAAAGTCAGTACCAAAAGGGATATCAACTTGTAGATATTGTGGTCATTTATTTCCAGTGCGGGACAAACAATTTAGATTCTCACACCCCAAATTTTGGTAGATATAACTTGTGGTTTGTGCTATACCAAAAGTCAAGATGCGCACTCCTTGAAACTAGGCATGGAATGTGTGCTAAAAATACATACCACAGCGATAATCCGAAAAATAGAAAAAGGGCAAAAACCACCTTTCCAAGCTCTGTTAATCCATCCCTCGACTTTGGGATAACTAGAACATGAACAGGAGCTTGAGGATTGATATCACGAAAAGCAAGAACCTTTTGATCCTCATATACTACAGAAGCAGGTATCTCCTTTGCAATGATTTTATCAAATCTGAATGCACAAAACAGATCGGTCAGAATGCAGTCAGCCTAGATGATCATTCAGCCACCATGTCTGACTGAAAGTATGCAAGTCAAACTGTGAATGTTCACATCAAATTTACAACTATGAAACAAGAGCTTAAGCAGCTCGTTTAATTAACAAGATCAGTTTAATCATTCTTTTCAGGGAAGGCAGTCAAGGAACATATAAACAAACTATTGTCGCAACAAACGCTTGTTCCCTTGTAAAAATTCAAATGTCCAATTAACTTCAAGTCTTCCCTTTTATCAAATCTGAATGCACAAAACAAATTGGTCAGAATGCAGACAGCCTATATGATCATTCGGCCACCATGTCTAACAGAAAGTATGCAATTCAAACTGTGAATCACGTCAAATTTACTACTATGAAACAAGAGCTTAAGCAGCTTGTTTAATTAACAGGATCAGTTTAGTGATTCTTTCTCAGGGAAGGCAATCAAGGAACATATAAACAAACTATTGTCGCAACAAACGCTTGTTCCCTTGTAAAAATTCAATGTCCAATTAACTTCAAATCTTCCCTTTTTCTCTGTAAGGTCGAAGTTGTAATGCTGGATAAATTAGGTAACATATGCATTAGATGGAACAGTTGGAGCCTAAATATGAGGTAACATCTGGCAAAAAACTGAACAATAATATTTAATGAGAATTGAAGTAATTATTTCAAAAGTCAGGGTAAAAGTAGACATATATATTCTTCTTAGAGATGCATTTTTAGTTATCATCTACCAAAAACTCATCAGGAAATTACATGGGAAAATGGCAGATGTTGTAGAAATCAGCCTTTACATTTTCACTGACTGCTAAGTGCCATAAAAAACCCTATGTATCAATGCATCTGATTCCAAAATCTAAAGTCCAGTTCTTGAGGAGATATACACTGGGGAGGTTTGTGATGAGAAATGCAAGTAAAAGGATAACTATCCAAAAGAAAAACACAATGTACACAAAATGATGCAGTGTTCAAAATAATGGTATTGACTTACAATTTTTTTGTGTCAATGCTTCGATGTTTTAGTTATAAGATAACTCTACAGTGTGATTCTTTTTCAATGATTACCTCAGTAGTCAATAAATAAAAGGTGATCTATTTCTTATAAGCATAAGTAACACTTAAATTCTATAATCAATCAGAAAAGGAAGGTATAACTGATACAACACTGTTAACTTATTTCAAGCTTTGACAATCTAAACTTAATCAAGTAATAGAACTACAAAACGTTCTATCCACAGGAAAACAGTACATGGTTGGAGCTCCAGTATCAGCATTTACAGCAGCTGCCCTGGCAGCTGCTTCCTCATCATGTGCAGCAGCTACAAAAGACCTGTCTTTACAAAAAGAAAACAAATCTCAATGAGAAAATTGAAGAGGAACTCCGGGAGCAGAAAAAGAGGATCCTAAGTTACAAATATTTCTACGAGTATGCTCCTGATTCACATTTGCTTTGATCAAACAAATAACTGACACATTGAAGTCTCACTTATAGCCTCAGTTACTGCGATAAAATAAGAGACTAAAACAACTATGAATGGAATGTGCATTCAGATACAACTAGTTGACTACAATCACTTATTATGCATGTAATGTAGTAACAGAAAAAGCAAAATAGAAAAGGCATTCCACTTTGAAAATGAAAACAACAAAGACTCAGACTACCAGGAACAGTATCAACCGTCAATGAAGATGACATATTCAAGGGGTCAGTAGCTCCACCACCCTGTACATTTTCAGATAACCATCACAAGAACTTGCATTCCCTTATCAACATTATTATTATTGTTCTCCTACTATCTTATTCTTTGATTTTATTATTACTTGTTGTTTCCTTTACTTCGGTTATCGTATTATTTGTTGTTGCTACTGTTCTTTTCTAAATTATTTTTCTTCTCTACTGTATTTCCTTTTCATACCTGTTTGGATATGCTTTACTTGAGCCGAGGATCTATCGAAAACAACCTCTCTACCTTCACAAGGTAGGGGTAAGGCTGCATAGATACCACCCTCCCCCGACCTCACTTGTGGAAATACACTGGGTATATTGTTGTTGTATCGTAAGAACTTGCATTCAGATGACAAAAGAAATGTATGAAATCCCTTACTAGGATAAATACATCAGTAATGCTCCGTCCCAATTTTTGTAAGACCCTTTTCGCTTTAGAACCCGTAATGATTTGACACCATTACATTTCTATAAAACATTTACAACTCTCAGGTACTAAAAGTTCATCAAATTATTCAAAATTTAAATTTGAGGTGTTGTTTTGTCGATCAAATCAACTTCCAACTATCAGTTCAATAGATTCTTCAGCTATCACTAATATATACAAGTCAAATTAAACAAAACAATACTTAAAGCCCCGTATACAGTCAATTATCATCAATGAGAAGGATTAATTAGACTGCAAGAAACCCACTTAGCACAATCATGTCAAAAACGACAGATTCCTCAACAAACAAGACAAATTTAATGGTATAGTAGTTCCAGCATATTAGCAGTGTCTATTTAGTCAACAACAACAGCATACCCAGTATAATCCACAAATAAAGTCGGGAGAGGGCAGAGTGTACGCAGACCTTACCTCTAACTAGAGCTAGAGGGTTAGAGAGGCTGTTTCCGATAGACCTTCGGCTCAAGAGAAAATAATGAAATGTAGCAACTTGGAATCGAACCCAGGTATGTACCCAGGCATTGAACAGCTCTACCACTAGACCACCCATATTCATAGTCGAATATGGATACTGCAATCGCAAAATTCAGGCTTTTCTTGAGGAGTCACCATACCTGTGAGAATGAAGGAGATGACGCGAGGCAGGTACAATTCTTGGTATGAAATTTGATGACTTTATGAAACCCAAAGCTTTCACTATGGAAGGGCCTCTGCAAAATATGGAAAAATCACATCTTTCAGTGAGTAAAGCAAGGAGGAGGAAGTGGGGTGGGATATTGGGGAGAGGGGGGGGGGGACTGTACCGCAAAAGGGTGAGAGAGCTCATAGCAGCCATGGGAGTGAGGAAAAACGAAAATGCTGCAATTTATTGGTCTAACGGAGGAAAGTGAGAAAAGCTAAGGGTCTCTAAATAATTACTATTAGTAATTCTCCGATAAAAAAAAAAAAAAAAACAGTCCGTTAACTAAGCTGCGGTAAAAAAGTAATATTGAAACTAACTTAACCCAAAAATTTATCTAAGTTCATACAAGGAATTCATATTTTTATTATCGTGAATAAAGAATTGGAATGTGTCTGACTCTGATATCAATTAAAGAATGAATATTGGGCCTAACTTAATATTAAAAGTTAGCTTATAAGGTGAGGATTGTTCAAATTTATAAGAAGTCCATATTAACATTTTATATCCGATGTGAGACTATTAACTGTTTTTTTTATGCGCGGGTCCGAACACAAAGGTTCTATATCGTAAATATTATTTTCAACTCATACTAACATTTTTCATTTGGAAAATATAACTGATGATAATAATGTCAAACTCAAATTGTTCAATGTCAATTTATGGCATATTATGATGTGTTAGCCTATTAGCTTTGTTAGGATCAAAGACAAATACAACAGAATTTACTAATGACACACATGCATGACATAAAATATAAAATGGTGAATAAAATTGAAATATGTGGTATGATAGAAAAAATTGTTTTACTACCATTTTCCCTCGGATTGACAAGTAAGGAATTTCTCTCCTTTTGGAGAAAGAGAAATATGGGACAATGGAGAAGATAAAAAGATTACAATGTTATAGTAGGTCTTAGTTTTTACCAACGTCATGAGCTGTGGAAACAGACTCTGACATAAATGCAAGTTAAGGCGGAGTATAATAGATCTGTGTGGTCCGGTTCTTCTTCGGACCACACGCATAATAAGATCTTAGTGCACCGGATTGACTTTTTATTAAATATTTTTTATTTTAAAAAATAGTAATTTCCAAAAAGATAAATTACGCAATGAAGATATCTTCTATATTTCCCAGAAAATGCCAATATTAAATCCACGAAATACACGTTTTTTGTCTAAAAAAAAGTATCTAACCACTTCTTTTTCTTTTTTTAAGTGTACAATAATTTGTCAAATATTTATGACAGTTATTCAAACCCAAGGTCCCTTTATTTTCATATCACTCAAATTCTGTAAGATCCAAAGAAGTTAAAAGAGAGAAAATGGCAAATTTTGTAGTGCAACTTCCAAATAATCTTCCTTTGCGGAGCTTCACTGTCTCATCCTCCTCTAATGGTATCCCTTTTTGCATCTTTATGGAGTATATGGTTATTGAGAATTTCTGCTAAAAGTTCTTTCTTTAAGAAAAATAACCCCAAATTGGGCTAAAGGTGTGTGCTTTTATTTGTTTGTAATTATTGTGAGCCCCTTTTAACCAACTTTGTTTGGATTGAATGAATTGTCTCCTAATTGAGTTATTATAAAATAATTACATATCTTGCTATATGATTTTGTTTGAATTATTTCATGGTGTTACAAGAATTCTGCTGGGATATTATCTTTGTATAGACCTTTATAGAATCTACTATAGCAAAATCAGTAATGGGTTCTGCATAAGACAAAGAATTAGTGTATCCATACTTATCAAATTGGTAAATGGTTGTATTCCTTGAGTTGAGCTTAGCTTAACAGAATCATTTTTGGGTTCTACTCATCATTGGTTATTGTTGCAAAACAAAATTACAACAACATTCCCAGTGTAATCCCACAATTGGGTCTGGGAAGGTAGGATGTACCTAGACCTTACTCCTACCTAGACAAAAGTAGAGAAAAATAATGGAATAGGATTTTTGATCTTTATACATTGTACAACATACAGAGGAAAATACGTTATCTTGTCGAGGGCATAAACCGTAAACGATGGAGATCAACCCTAGTTTCTCTCAGCTAACCCAATCTATTAATCCGCAAACAAAAACTAAAAGCATAATTACTGGAATATGTAGTTCATGACCCTTGTTCCTCTCCTATCTGTACTAACTTTTCAGTGCGCATAATTAGATATACAAGTTTGATGTTCATGGTTTTCTTTCAAATGTAGAGTCTTTACTCCTAAACCTACCAGTTTTCGTGTTTGTGTTGGTCATGTAAACTTATTGTGAGTTAAAGAACAGTTTCGAGTACTTAATGCTTTTAACTTTTTTTAAAGGTTAATGCTTCTAAATTATTCATAATATGGTTTCAGGGTCTACTCCTGGTGTGCCTCAATCTGTGGGGCCAGTGATTCTTGAACTTCCCCTTGATAAAATACGAAGGCCACTCATGCGTACCAGATCTAATGACCAGCAAAAAGTGAAGGAACTGATGGATAGTATCAAAGAAATTGGGCTTCAAGTACCTGTAATTACAAAATCATGCTTTCATTTACTTTTAATTATTTTGTCTTCAAATAAAAGTTGCTGATTAATGTTCTTCTAATTACATGTTTGATGTCTATTAATTTGCTGAATCAAATAGGAACCCTGTGGCATAATCAACATCCAGCAGGAATAGCCTGTAGGTGATTGGTCAAAAAGATTGAACTTCACTAATTAAATCTGCTGGATAACAGAAAAATGAAATAGGGGAACTCAATAAGCTTGGGATATATCTGAAAGCCAGGGTGATTAGTTAGAAAGAAGGCACGATTCTGTATCCTGAACAGGAATAGCCTGTAGGTGGTTGGTAGGAAAAAAGTTGAACAACAACAACATACCCAGTGTGGAGGAAAAAAGTTGAAGAAAGATTATTTTGTAGGGACTGGACAACAAAGTTAAACCGGAATTTGAAAATAATATCCTCCGGGAACTAAAGAAAGTACTGCAAATTGTTGAGCCCCAGAGACCCCCAGGTCCTCATATGATCGCATATTATATCACATAATTCCATTGCCTTCCTGAATGTTGGTCTTCAAGGAGGAAAGGAAATCGTCGTCCGCACTTGCCTTCCAGTTCTCTTTTTCTTTTCTTCCCAGTTTTAAAGTTTGTTCTCCTTTCCAGTTTTAACAATGGCGTTCAGTGTACTGATTTCTAAACTTTGTTACAGCTCTGACGTCATGGAAGAGTCCTGGCCCATAAATATCGTTCTAGTAGGATTCTTTCTATTGTATTGTTATTCTGATGTCGAAACTGAATTTTTTTTTAGTAAGAATGCATCTTAGTCAATTGCTAATTCTCTCTTCCTCGTAGACGGAGTTATAAAAGCTAAGTACACAATCAAACACTTCCTCACCTCTTGAAAAAATTTGTTGCCTGATAATGCAGTTCAACTGTAAAATTTTACAGACTCAACTATTTGCATTCATTTTGGTGAACTACTTCATAAAATGAGTGCATTCTCATATACGTTGTGGTGAATGAATCTGATTGTCTTTGGATTCATGAATATTCAGCTCCCACTTCATATCTGATGATCTACAACAACAACAACAAACCCAGTGTGATCTCACAAGTATCAAGTGGGGCCTGAGGAGGGTAGGATGTACGCAGACCTTACCTCTACCTTTGTGAGATAGAAAGACTGTTTTCGGTAGACTCTCGGTTGATGACCTATAACATCGATACAATAATCAAGTCTTGAAATTTCTCGTAGGGCGTAAGCCATAATTCTTATACCCCCGCCTGAACCATGTTCCATCACTCCTTTGCTAACATAGAGAGATGACAACGACATCTCCAAAGTGCTGCCCCTTGTTTAGTTAATTATGGAGAAAGGTGCTTTTGACACTTCAATCCCTTCTCTTATATGCATGATTAAAGTAATCACTGATAGAAGTTTTGCCTTAGTTCATGTCAATTCAATTTTATGGGGTGAATATTAGACTCAGAGACAATTCTTTATCCGTGCAGATTGATGTGCTTGAGGTGGATGGGGTTTATTACGGTATGTCTTCCTTTTGGTTTCTTGCCTAAGCTAATAGTCTTTTAATTGTGATTTATTTCAACCTCCTCCGTCCCAATTTGTTTGAAGGTTGACCAGTTTTGGGAGTCAAACATCTTTTTCTTTGACTTAATTTTAAACATGGAGTCTTCGAGTATTTTATAATAAAATTTACATATTTGAAAACTACATAAAAAGTACTATAAGTCCGCGTACTCCCCAAACTGATCAACCTTCAAACAAATTGGGATAGAGGGAGTAACTAAAGAGAATTTAAATACTGTCTCTTGTTGTTTCCAGGGTTTTCTGGTTGTCATCGCTATGAAGCTCATCAGCAACTTGGCCTTCCAACTATTCGTTGCAAAGTTCGTCGAGGAACAAAAGAAACTTTGAGGTTCCTCCCCTTTTACTCCAGTCACGCAACCTTTTTCTTTATCTTCTTCATTTTAATATCTAATATGAGAATCGCTCTATTGATTTCACCTTTCATTGCTTTTAGTTCTCTCCACTTACGCTGCAACATATTTGATATCATCTTTGCAGGCACCATCTTCGATAAGATCCCTGCTAAATCACTCTAAACGGGAGATGCATGGATCGTCGTCCAATATGGATGATGTGTATTTAATGTAAATGTATACAAGACTTGCCAATGTTTGAGGTGTTTAGTACCTAAAACTTTGGAGTTTGTACATTAACTTGGTTGATAATGCAAACGAAGATAATGATTGGTGGCTTTATAAATTGCTATACAAATCCCAGTAGCCCAAAGCAATATAGCATGATTGTTGTCTGGCTTTCTGTGAGGGCATTCTTCTCTTCTTTTTTCGGTTTCTCGTTCTTCCCCTCTGTTCTGGGCTACTATTTGGTAAAAATGCCCTTATGTTTCTTTCATGGTATGCAAAACTTCAAGTAATGGTTCAACCAACATACTGCACTTCTTCAAAAGTATTAGGAACCACTACACCGTGTTGGTTTGATTGGGGTTGGGCATGTCAATGTAGAGGCAGAGGCTGAGGCTGGATATAGGAAATAATTTTATTCTTATTCTCCTTTTTCTTTCTCATTTCCTGTTATAGAGCATAATAGTCAAGGAAGGTAATTGTGCCAAGGTGAAGACTAGTGAAATGGGTGAAACATAGAACTCGAGGATGCTACATGGGTGGAGTGTGATTACATTATGCAGTGATGTCTCTCCAAGTTCATTACACAACAAATGCCAATCGAGATATTTCAGAACTAGCTTCTCACAGCCTGATGTACTGTTTCATGTATAGCTAACTGTCGAGGAATAAAATAGAGGAATTTATGTATACATACACCAAAATTTGTATGAACATCGTAGACGGTCCACTACTGACAAATAATAGACAGGAAGAAGAAAATTTACATATTTCAAAAGTTATGTATTTTGTCACTTGTAAGATATAGGACCAGACCTAGACACTGCAAACCTTGGCAATGGACTGGGACCTGTGCTTGCTGATGTTGAGCTGTCCACGTGTCTTAATTTGTGAGTTGCACTATATTCCAGTGGTCCAGAACCCCTAATATTCCGAGGCTTATTCTCAAAGCTTCCACTTTCTATACCATAAAGTTGATCCTGGGCATGGCTAGAGGATGGCTTGAAATAACCTGAATCATTAGAGTTTGACTGAGGAATGGAATCACCACGAGGCTGCCTCATTGCAGGGGATGAATGTGCCAGAGATACAGCTGGTGAATGGCGTGGTGAACCACTAAGTAATGCCAGTGGCGCGGGAGATGAACTTGCATAGTATTGGCTATATATTGAGCGGATAATGGAGTAAGGAACATATGCATCCAGCGTGCTTCTTGGTAGGTAAGGGGATATCTCACAGAACTGGTCCAGGAAAATGAGCTTTGACACGAGATGAGATCTGCGCAGAAGAAGTATACACACTTTTCAGGTTCTTGAACATTATAAGACAGATTAGAAATCTACCCATGTTAAGTATGAGGGCCACATGAAAGAAACAATTGGCAGTTCATATAGGGTGGTCTCTTAGTGCTCGTCAAATTTAGCCAAAACAGAAAATCTAGTTTTAACCAAGGTTTTAAGCTCAAAAGCAACCAATGGCTGATGGAGGTGTGGGACGACCAAATTGGCCATTGAGTTATTTTTCAATTTTTCTGCAGGCTGCCGATATGATTTTATTAGCAGTGTTTCTAATACTGGAGTGAACAAAAAAGATGTAATTGGAAGGAGTACTGTTATAGTTGGTAGCAATAGCAGGAAAACTACGAGGCAAGTAAACTCGTTGTCTCCACCACATGAAACATAATTCACTCCCTATGTCTCAATTTAAATGACACTTCACGCTTTGGTATGTTCCAACTGTTTCCAACTGTTACCGTTCCATTTTCGTCTAACTTCGCATTTATTCAAATTTTAATTGTGATGTATTCTCTATCAAACTAACTTTTCAACGATTATTTACTATTTCGCTCCATTTGCCACTAATATAATAAGTTAGTCAAACTGAAAATCTTAAACATTTGCCCAATCCAGCACAATCATATAAACTGAAACAGAGGAAGTAGTCTCCGATTTTCAGAATTTTACGTCTAACTTTGTGTAGATACTTTAGGAACACGAATATACCTGGTATTCTCACTCCAAGAGTCGAGAATAATTCCAGATGAGAACTTCACAAAGAGCTGCATTGTGGATTTTATGTTTGTCTCAACTGTTATTCGGTTGTGTGTTTCAGGATCCAATGTCTCACCGACATGGCCATTTGAAAAGGATTGTTTCATGTAATACTCCCTTTCAAGTCTAACAAATTCACTTCCTGCAATTACTGAAGAAATGCACCTGCCAGGAGAAAACCAACCAAGTCACAGAAAAAGAAAAAGAAAGGATTTTAAGCATGCACTTGCATTGCCCCGTACTTGTCACATGATGATCTACCTTGCCATCCATGAATAGACTTTCAAGAAACAACTGTTAGTTAACTTTGGCATAGGACTAGAGTTTACCAAATAGGTCAGACTTGAGACAGTGAAATTTCTTTTTTCTTCCATGACTCCAAAAGAACCCAAATCAAATTACTTTTTGAAACAGAAAAAAGGTTTAGTTCCATAAAACTCCAGCAAATATAAACTCTCCACCTGCTTATCCACTTGGCACCAGAAATCATCTAAATCTAAACCCAAGCAATAAAAATGTCAAAGGATATAACAAAATGTGCAACATACGATCATAAGACTGAAATCCAGGGATTATGGGATGCGCAGCAAAAAGAGAAGAAATAAACCAGCATCACTACAGAAAATCTGTGAAAGATAGGGGAGCAAAAACTTCCTCATAACGTAACAAACACGAGATTTTAAGCAAGAAATGAACCTTGCCAAGCAATAGACGTTGTTGCTGAAGCCCCCAGTGTCAACATTGAAGCCGCTACTATTCCATATATTTGATGTCATTAGAGTGGCAAACAGATAAGGCAACAAGCTCCAGGAAGCATCAATTGCACCTCCAACCTCTTCTAGTATGGATCTGACCCACTCAGCATCATGGTCACCAGCTATATTAAAATTGTTTGCTACTCTTTTCAACCTTCTAATCTCCTTTTTCTCAGGTACTTCATCAGGTAAATGCTTAGCAGCCGCTGTCAGTAATGAATGTATCAAAGAAGCACCTTCTTCAAGCACAGCTGTACCAGCTTCTGCAAGAAGGCGGTCAAAAGCAACGGCCTGTCCAGCCTGAATACAGAACCCAACCATAGTGTCCAAATCAACAATTTGCTTGATATTTGTGTCTCTATCTATCCGGTCACCACAATGCATGCTTCCAGCAACAGACTCCAGATTCTCTCGGTTTGCCCGTAATGATGTGTCAATACAGTTCAAGAGTGCAGCTGTGTGCTCTTTCATCATTCTGTCTAACCTGTCAACTCCATAACCACCAAAAACACGGACAAACGCTTTCAGTTCCCTGAGATCTGTCACTGACTCAGCAAAATATCCACCAACTGGCCTCGTGCTCTTGAAGCATCTGTGACGGGGCGCAAAGAGGATACCTGCGCCTGAGACATCCTTGACCACATTTTCAATGTACCAGTTACATACCGTTTCAGTGGCTGATCCTGTATGATGCTCTGCAGCTTTCTCAAACAAGTGTAAAGATGAAACTGGACCACAGAAGGTCTCCGTAAGTAATATCTCTCGGATACCTTGCGTCAGGTCCATGCTAATATGTTGTTCCGCTAGATGGACAATAGCTGTATGTCTACGTATCAGTGATTCCAAGACAGTAGGGCGCTGAAGATCATTATCAGTTTTTAGAACAGCAAGCAGTCTCCTTCTGAAGTTTCCTAGGATACATTCTCTCATGTACTGCATTATAGATGTTTTAGAGGGGGTTAACTTATAGTTCGTCTCGGCGGACTAAAGATAAACCTGAATAAAGTATATTTAGTCTGAGTTTATTAATCACGATGGTTTCCTCATTGATATATATTTGAAAATAATTTGATCTTAAACTTCTCATTTAACCATTCATGACATGCTTTTATAACCACCAGAAAATGTCGTGGCATGTTTATAATCATAGTTCCAAAAGTCTTCCTTTCTTAGACGTGTTGACCAATGAAATGGAGGGAGTAAGAGATAAGCAATGATCCAGATCTAGACATCTCTGACACAATCATTTCAAGGGCGAAAAGATGAGAGGTTTCTTACCTCCCTCAGAACAAAAACGTGGTTTAGAACACATATGGGCTCCATGTCATTTAAAACTGAGCAAAGGTTGGTCAACCTCTGCATTGCAGCTTCTAACCTGTCATTACAAAGTACAAGAAAGTCAAGTCAGCAAATATGTAAGATAGATGGTTGGGTAATCTAATGTAAGATTAATATGGCTTACATTTTTATGGAATTATCATTTTCAGGGTAGCTCTCATAGCCTGGCAAATGATAGCCTGACATGGCTCTTGGGGACTTCCCAGAAGGAGCAGAAATTCTGGAAGTTAAATTCATGAGATGTGCCGCCTGCTCTGGAAAAAGCTGATATTCCACTTGAATTAGTCTAGAAAAGATAAAGTCATCAGTGTGTCCATGTGTTGAGAACATGATAAAGGATAACTAACCTGCAACTCTAAAGAGCCAAATCCCCCTTCCGAGTCAAGAATATTTATCAACCCTTCCAAACCTCCCATGATAGATTCAATGAGGGATTCAACATAGAGAACCGCATCACGACCAATTTTAGTTACCTGCAATCAACAAGTAGCTATCATTCCAGTGTCTCCCCTACTCAAAACATTCCAGAAAAAAGTTTAACAAGGAAAGAATTGTATATGACTATATAATATAAAACGACAGCATAGAATTATCTTTTGGTGTTCCCTTATTAGTCACTAATACACAGGAAGAAGTTATGACAGAAGAAAAGGTAACTGAAACGGCTAAAGATCACTCTCACATGTGAGCACAACATACACTAAATTATGCTCAATTTTTCCGAAACATCATTCTCCAATTGCACTTTTTCCAAGCGAAGAAAGAGATCCTTCACGAATGTTAGTTGGGAGAGAACAAACAAAACTGTTAATGATGTAGAGAGCCATTAAGGCGAGCTACCACCTGAAAGTTCTCTAAGACCGTTGGCCAGTTTTAGACCCTGAATGTCATAATCACCTTACCATCCATACATGAATATGAACAGATTGATGATGCTACCAAAATAAAACTGGGAGTATCTAGAGAAGTTATGGGAAGTAAAGAAATCAGACAGTCTTACGCATTAGTGATCTCTTCATGGATCGACATGTTAACACTTTTTTTGAGAATGACCACTCCAGACACTTAATTGACCTTCTCCTAGCTTTTCTTCTCCTCCTCTCCCGATCTTCGTCAAATTGACTTCTTAAAACATGCTAAGAGCGCCTATCCACCGTCAACTGTCAATGGCAGGTTCGAGAATTAAGGCTCAATGTATTGGGTTGAAGAGGGACTGAGGCGTAGTAGTTGTTGTTGTTTGGTTGAAGAGGTTGAGCAGAAGTGTTAGGTTAGAGAAGGTTAGCCTGAATCTAAACTCCTCCACTCACCTCCACAGTTTGAGATCGTTGGAATCATGTACTAAGGTGGACATAATTTAAAAGAGTAAAACGAGAAAGTGGAAAGATAACTATAATGAATTAGGTCATGATTAACCCACGACAAGATTAGAAGTCTCAAAATACATGTGACTGTGATTCTTCTGATGAAACCAAGCATGCCCCAGTGAGTTGAGTAACCATTTACAAGCACCTTAAAAATTCAAGTTACTGTAATACCTCTTCGGGAACTATTGAAGAAGCGCATTCGGGAAAACTACTGGCGACACCAAGCCATGCACAGCAATGTTGTGGACGACCTTCTGGACCAAACATGGTATTACGGAAAACCTGCAATACAGTTGAAAATCAAAACAAAACACAAATTCTGAGTGGCAAGAACTTACGCAGGAAGCAACTCTTTTTTTATCAAAACACTTGGAAACATTATATGTTTTTGAAAAAAAAAAGACTTAGAAGCACTTAAAAAAAAGCGGGAGAAGGAGCAAAGTCAAAGTGTGCAGAAAGGAGCAACAAGAGACATTCACGAAAACTCCAAAAATTATGGAACAAAAGAGTCAGTGAATGGCATAAGCCCTTCAATCTCTTTGCAGAACTTACTGTTGTAAGGTGTTGGTGATAGAAGTAAAGCTTCTTTAGACTCCCATGTTTAGATAACAGGTACTCAAGCTCATCCACACACCTGCCCTGACACAGACAAAAGTCATTTCACACATGTTATTGCACAATAATGCACGCAAGTCATCTAAAAACCGTGCTGTCTATATCCAGATTCCAGACAATTTTACATGGAAAAAGAACCTTCTTTTCAAGTGAAGATGAAAATTCAGGAAAAAGCCATCAATTCTGAAAGTAAAAGAAAATGAGTTTCTTATTGCCGAGTACTTTTGGGTTTTGATATCACAAATTACAACAGTATCCAGAATTCACCATCAAACTAAAAGGACAAGATGTTAAATGAAAATTAGCTTTCAAACAAGTCAAGTAACTTAAGAAATGAGAAATCTAATAATATGTATATTATATCAAGAAGGCTTGTCATTCTCCTAGACACTAGTAATCAAGATCAAGGGCAAAATTCCTATCCACACAAGTGCATTCGTAAGAGATAACTCTAAGGTCACGAGATGAGCAAAAATGACTTCATAGTTGAGAAATATCATGCAGTTAACTTAATTTAAGTCACAATATCCCAGGTAAAAGCAAGGACCTGGACCAGTTGTATGCAGAATTTCCTTCTGATAATAGGCCTTCCTTTCCAGTAGACACTGTAGCCTTTTCCAAATGTCGGATGTTTATAGAAGAACGAGCAGAAGTAACAATCATCAATATAGATAACCAATCTTTGCGTAACTCCTGATAGACAAAAACATGCTTTGCTGTCAGAAGAAGACGCACAAACAGAGGAATGCAACAATGAGCATGTAAAAATGAAACATGAAACATGAATTAGCTTGTACGTGCTTTATTCAGGAATATTCACAGTTCACACTATATACATTAGCTTAAATCATTAAGAACTCAGTAAAAGACAAGGAAATTTCTTTTTCAAACAAAGAAGTAATGCAGAATATGTCCCATCTGAAGTTAAAACTGTTGGCTGTGGCCATAGTTCTTCAAAATTGAAGTATTGAACTATAAACTAGCTATCATTAATTGATCAAACAGAATACTGCATGGAAAAAAAATTCAAATCTGATGAGCTGCTTACCGATAAATCACATGTGACGGCAGAAATATTTTCACCCTGTGGCTTGGGTATATTCTCAAGATGTTGAACTATCTTCTGGAAAAGTCCTTTCAGAGTTGGATCCAGGTCAAGAGCAATCATGCCAGGGGTACCCAACAAAAATCGGATTCTACCAGCACAGGATGATAGATATGATAAGGCATATCCTCTAATAGCTGAAGAAGCAATAAGAGATTTTGCAGTTTAGCTACCAGAAAGAGATTAATAGACAATGTTATAGAAAAATCAATGAATAAAAGATAAGAGAAAGCACTTGTCACTCTTTAATGCAGAAAGTACTACTGAAAAACTAGAAAAGACAACAAACGTTAACAAACTATAAACGATTCCATGATATTTAATTTCGAATGTTAATATTACAGAAAGAAAGGATAGCTTAATGCAGCAGCAATTATTAAACCATGGTATTTTAGCAATAAATGTGCATGTCACCTGCGTATCATAGGCGTATCTAGGATTTCTAGAACATGGGTGCACTACTAAAGAAAGAAGAAGAAAATGCATTAAGTGGGAATTGATTCTTGTTCCTCTTGGTAAATAACTAAAGCTTTTAGCCAAGTGCACCATTAAGCCTGTTTGTAATATGCCAGCAGGTAATATTAGATCAATTCTATAAAATATGTACATAAAATGTCTAATTTTGAGGAAAGACCACGTGTTCATGTGCCCCATAAATTCGCCCCTGCGTATATACACCACCTAGATAGGTAAGTATGACATGCACGTATTAGCATGAGCTCACGTTCAGACTGCCTAAACTATACACGCTAATTCCATTAGTGGATTCTGACCTAGATAAAACTGAGGTAATATTTCTGATGCACATCTTTTCATTCAGTTCCATTGTCCAGAGTTCTATAGAAAACCTTCACGATTTAGTCAACTTCCAAACTGCTGCTGTACATCTGTAAGGAGCTGATAAGCTACAGAAGTTCATTGTCTCATTTCTCACCTTTTAAAGACTATAACAGGGAGGATTCTGCTGCATTATTTTCATTGAAGCGATTCCAAACAATATCACTTATCGATGATTACATAATTTAAGAAATATATAAGCCTAACCTGCAATATACTTGCGCACTAGGCAACAAAGGCGATCCATTCCATCCAACAAGAAGCCAATGGTTGGATCACTTGGATCCTGCATCAACATAAAAGAAAGCTAATCAAACACCCAACAAGAGCAAACAGTCAAAGAAGACACTGCATAACAGCATATCAGTTTTAGGCACAAAAAGCCGACATGATGAAGATCTCTTACTATTTCTACCGGAACCGTTCTAGCAGCTCTTGACTTCAATGAAGCTATTCCTACATGTTGAAAATACCATAGCACCTCACTTTGAGCGAAGGCCAATGCCGAAAATACCATCTGCAGAAGCATTCAGAAATGATTGTAGAGAGCAACATATTTGGCTACATAAGCACATCTATAATTGTGCAACCAATACAACTGTCGTTCAAGCACAGCACCAAAGGATAAAGAAGCAGTGATTTAGTCATAAACAAAATTCTCATTTACAAGACATGCATACGATATAAGCCAAATATACAAGCACAAACAAAAAGCTAACTGTATGCATGACCTAAACAATTAATGAACCAAAATGAGCCAGGTAGGAAATAAAGCTCCATGTTAATAAACTCTGTAGAAGATGAAGCATGGTTGGCGGCAGGTGATCTTTATTTTGGCATTAAATAAAGAAAACGCTGGTAAAGAACAGGGTTGGGGTGGCGGTGGGCGGACACTCTGTACAGGTAAAGGGAAGGCCCATGTCAGCAAACTGAACTTGAAATGCAAAGAAAAGTGTGATTTATGGCACAACATACCTGAATATTAGGTGCCAACAAGCTGGGCTGGTCAGAGAAGAAGAGTACCATTCTTCCGATCTCCTGTTTTAAGAATATCCTTCTTTCACGGTGTATGGCATCACAGGAATATACTGCTTGGTCATGCACTTCACTACAATCATTAAAAAAGTTACTGAGTAAATTCAATGCTCTCCCTCGAAAAACATGAAGGAAACATTGTAACAATCTGCTAAATTCTCATAATTGACCTACACTTTAGATTAATCCACAAATTAAGAAGTAAAGTGAAGGCAAAAGAGTTAGATGACTAAATAGTTATCAGCGAAACCAAGATGCATTGATCTTAGACAAGCATAAAGAAAAGTAAAACAGGACACCAAATAATGTAAAGATAAACAGTCATCCATGAAACCAAGTAAATAAAAAAGACGATGGTGATTGTCATTTGGTGTCTTCACTATACATGATCCTTTAGTGTGCATTCTAACTTATTTCTTGGTGTGATTTTAGGCCCCACCGCCTACAATTACCAAAGTAAATATATTACCAGATGACTGGAAAAAGTTGATAGAACGTACGGTCTATATATCAGAGTGGTTCCTGCAGGAGGAGAAACAAAAAGGTCTTGCCAGAAAGTCTGAACTTTGATTGCTTTCTGTAAGTGTATAACTGAGCTTAGTTTCTGTTTCAAAGTTACCTTGAACTTAAATTTAGAATCATTGCAAGTATGGAGAATCAGCAATGTCTACTTTCTAATCCCCGTAGTCATGCAAGTAGAATGCTTGAATAGCTTGGAGCTCCGCGAAGTACTATAGCACCTCACTTAAAAAACTGTCCCTTCCTATAGGATTTTTTTACCGGTATATCACAATTGACAAGCCAAATGAAAGATTGACTACCTGAGAAATTTTCAAACTCCAAATATACTTACAGTTTTCAGTGTCATGGGGAGATTTACATCACTGCTGATATACAGCAGCATTAGTCACTAACTTGTTTTTCTAATTTGACAAGCCTTTTCTTCAATTTCACATTGTGTCGTGGATCTCTCTCAATCACGACTCTTCTTACTGTCATAGGAAGTTAAAGCATTTCTTTGCCTATAAGATCACTTATATGGTAAGCCTCACCCCCACCTCAAAACTCCACTACCAAGAACCCCAATAGTGGTTTTTCTACTTTGCTCCCTTGGTAACTCGAACCAGCAACCTCATGGTCGGAGGTAGAGGGCCTTCCCGCTAGGCTGCCCCTCCTTTATCTTTCCTATAAAATCACTTATCCTAGCTTTTTCACAAACCTATTCCACTGTTTTGCTTAATCTAGATAATCAAAGTTATGTCGCTTGCTTACAAAGTTCAGGCATATTCACTATTTAAGCAATAAGTATACAATTGTACTTGACAATAAAAAACGTCAGAGAGACCTATCGTTTTAGTGTCCAATCACAAGTCAGTACCTTATCATTTTCTCAACCTGTTTGGCTACGCTATACTCTAGATCCGCTTCTTTTTGTTTCGTCCGTCCAGATTTTGCCATCTTCTTTGACTCCAATATCCGTGGTAAGACGTATAACTGATAATCCTCATGCAGCAATATATACTGTGCATTGTAAATACAATTATGTTACACCAGTCCAGATGAACGCATGTTTAAACTATCGACATAGATAACCAGCAACAATGCAAATAACCCACCTCATCCCTGAACATAGGAAGGACTAGATTTTCCTTGAGTACAATCTGCAAGAATTAAACAAACTAAAGGTTAAGAAAATTACTAGCTGGGTTTAATCATGGGTAACATGCAGCCGACTTCAACATGTCAAAAGAAGACCACACTGCCACACTGGTCTGAAGCAGAAAGCTAGTTGCTCATATGCATGAGTAAGGTGAGGAGATATAAGACATAACACCACAAAAATATATCTACCAGGTGTAGTGAAGATTCTTTCTGCTTGCAAGAGAGATTAAACCAAATGGAAGCATCCAGATGGGTGAGGCGGAATATGGTCAGAATTAGTAAGCTATTGGGAGTGCGATCCATGAATGCTGAGGAGAAATTGTTGGAGTTACTACAGAATGAATTCGTCTTCGTCTTCGTCTTCTAATTCTAAGAGCAATCTTTCTCCCCGAAAGAAAGTGGAAAGGCTGTTAAAGTCATTGGAGTTTGGTGTGAAATTTAAGGGAGATCCAAGAAATGATGGTACTGTGGGAACTAGCAAGGGTAGGAGGTTCATGTTAATTTCTCAATGAAGTTAAAAATAATATGCCAGAACGTGAGAGGGATTAGTGGTACGGAGAAAAGGAGATTGGTGAATCTTCTTCTAAGAAATTATAATGCTGATATAGTATGTTTGACAGAAACTAAATTGCAACAAATAGATCAGCGTGTATAAGGCAGGTTGGGGGATCGAGGTGGAGTGATTGGGCGAAATTGAAGGCACAGGGCAGCAGTGGTGGTAGTATCCTGGTGTATTGGGACAAAAGAAGATGGAGTTGTTTAGACAAATATATTGGGCAACACTCAATTACTGTTTTCCTGGTGGAAGAAAGTACTGGCTTTCAATGTGCTTTCACAGGGGTTTATGGTCTCTGTGATAGAAAAGTAAGAAGGGTGGTGTGGGAAGAGATGAGAACAGTTTATGGGATAATATCTCAACCTTGGGTGATAGGAGGTGATTTTAATGTTGTTAGATATGAAGAAGAAAAAAAGGGCAGAGCTAGAAATACAAGAGCAATGCGAGATTTCTCCAAAACAATACAAGATTTGGCTCTACGGGATCTACCACTTCATGGAGGTGAATTTACATGGTTCAGAGGTGATGACAATCAGTGTGCTTCAAGATTAGACAGATTTCTAATTTCAGAAAGCTGGGATATGCAGTTCAAGTTCATCAAACAGAGAGTTCTACCAAGGGTGACATCAGACCTTTGTCCTATTATTTTGGAATGTGGAGATTGGAGTAAGGGAAAGGGTTATTTCAAATTTGAAAATATGTGGTGTGAGCACAAGGATTTCTATGAAATGGTGACAAATCGTTGGAATTCATATAGGTTTTAGCAAAGAAATTGAAGATGTTGAAGACTGACTTAAAGAAGTGGAATAAGGAGGTGTTCGGTAATTTGGAGGAGAGGAAAGCCAGGGCTATGGAAGAGTTGGAGAGAATGGATCATGATAGTGTACAATTTCAGAATAAAGATCACAATGAATTTGATAGTCTATGTTACAAAAGAGCTGGAGGATATTGTTATTTCAGAGGAAATTTGTTGGAGACAAAAATCTAGATGTTTATGGATGAAGCAGGGTGACAAAAATACTAAATTTTTTCACAGGCAAGGAAATGCTCACAAAAGATTTAATACCATTGATAAAATGTTGATAGATGGAGAGTTGGTGAATGAAGAAAATCTTATCAGAGGCCACATTTTAAGCTTCTACGGCAAGCTATTTTCAGAATCTGAAAACTGGAGACCACAATGGGAGGAGGAAAGAATTGGAAAAATAACAGATGAGGAAAAGGATTGAATTCAGAGACCATTTTTCCTGGAGGAGGTGGAAAGGGTTATTAATTTGCTCAAAGGAGATAAAGCACCTGGACCAGATGGTTTCAACATGCTCTTTTTTCAGAAATGTTGGAACATAATCAGAGAGGACGTATGAAGAACAGTGGATTGGTTCTATCACAGGGGTGTCTTCATCAGAAGTCTAAACTCAACTTAGGGGTAGTGGAAGTAAAAAGATTTCAGGCCAATTAGCTTGCTGGGGAATGTATATAAAATAATTGCAAAACTATTGGCTGAAAGACCAAAAACGGTGATTGGGAAGTTGATCTCTGATAGTCAAAATGCTTTTGTAAAGGGTAGGCAAATCGTTGATGTTGCTATGGTAGCTAATGAATGTTTGGAGTTTCTGTTCAAAAGGAAGATTAAGGGTGTGGCTTGCAAGCTAGATCTGGAAAAGGCTTATGACCACGTTAATTGGTCATGTCTATTAAACATCATGAAACAAATGAATTTTGGTGATAGATGGATTGGTTGGATAAAGTACTGCATATCCACAGCCAATTTTTCAGTTCTGATCAACGGGAGCCCACAAGGATATTTTAATTCATCCCGGGGTTTAAGACAAGGAGACCCACTGTCTCCTTATTTGTTCTTGTTGGTGATGGAAATTTTAAGTAGAATGCTAAAAAATCAGAGTTTTTAGGGTGGATAAAAGGGCTGAAGTATGTTACGAATGGGGGAGATGATTTAACAGTATCATATATTCTCTATGCAGATGATACTTTGATTTTATGTGAAGCTGAAAAAGAACAATTACTGAATCTCAGAGGAGTCTAACTAGCCTTTGAAGTTGTATCAGGTTTGAAAGTGAATCTGGCAAAGAGTAGGGTGTTTAGCATTAATGCTAGAGTACTCCATTGAGGAGTTGGCAGGAGTTATGGGCTGTAAAGTGGAGCAGCTACCAACAACCTACTTAGGATTGTCTTTGGGTGGTAATAAGAATGATAATAAGATATGGCAAGGTGTCTTGGACAGGTGCAGCAGTAAATTGGTTCCATGGAAAAGACAATATTTGTCTTTTTGGGGAAGACTTACACTGGTTAACAGTGTTTTGGATGGTATTCCAACTTATCTGATGTCTCTCCTCAGAATAGCAACAACAATTGAGAAGAAACTAAATTCAATGAGGAACAAGTTTTTATGGGAAATGCTGAAAAGAGAAAGTTCCATTTAGTCAAATCGAAGGAAGTGATTAAAGAAAAAAAAGATGGGGGCCTTGGGGTGAAAAACCTGAAGCTGCACAATAAAAGTTTACTGTTTAAGTGGCTATGGAGATACAATGATGGCATTGAAAGCTTATGAAAACAGGTTATAGATGCAAAATATGGTAAGAAAGATAGTTGGGCTCCTTGTTTAGTCTGATTTTCTTCTAAAGGCGGAGTTTGGAGTAATATTAGTAATCAATGGGGTGTGTATAGGCAGTATGTTAGATTGAAATTGGGGGATGGTACTAAAATCTTGTTCTGGTCTGATAAATGGTTGGGAACTGAAAGTTTAAAAGAAAATTTTCCAGTTTTATATAGTTGTTCCACAAACAAAAATGGGAAGGTCGCTGATTTCTACTCTAGTAGTGGTTGGGAGTTGATTCTTAGAAGAAACCTAAATGACTGGGAAATAGATGATTTTGTCCAATTAATGCAACTACTGAACAATGTCAGTTTGGAATATAGCAGAAGTGATTCATTGATCTGGCCAGAGTGTGGTGATGGGAAGTTCACAGTGAAAAGATGTTACAGCCTACTAATGAAACAACAAGGGCTAGATGGAATAAGATGTTCATGGAAAGCAATTTGGAGAACTAAGGCACCTGTTAAAGTGGCTTGTTTTGGTTAGGTTGCAGCAAAGGAAGCTTGTCTTACTCAGGAGAATCTGCAGAGAAGAGGAATTGCTTTAAGCAATAGGTGCTATATGTGTGAAGAAGAAATAGAAGCAGTCAATCATCTCCTCATTCACTGCAAAGTGGCAAGACAATGCTGGGAGTTCTTCTTAAATAAGTATGGTATCAAATGGGTAATGCCTCCCAATATTAGGAGCTTGCTGGAGACTTGGCATTATCAAAAAATGGCAAAAAGTAAACAAGTAGTATGAAGAACAATTCCCCTTTGCATTTTATGGACAGTTTGGTTTGAGAGGAATAAGGTCTGCTTTGATGGGAAAAGGCAACATATATCCAGGATTAAAAATAGTTGTCTTTTAAATTTGTATTTCTGGTGTAAAAGCAGTGTCATGGAAAATATGGAGCAATATATGAACTTTCTAGACGAGCTAGGAGAGTTGTAGTTTTGTTGTGTTAGTGGTGGTAGCTGGACTTTTGTATCCTATACCATCTTGGTACTTTTTTTAATTCCTTAATAAAATACTCTTTATCAAAAAAAAGATTAATGCACCATTTAAGTTCTTTGTTCTTCATTTAAAATACATCACCAGTTTTAAAATCATGGCTATATTCTTCAAGAGACGCAACATATTCGCCATATCTTAGCTAGAATATGCACTCTTTCTTTATCATGTTCTTTGATATTACTACCAGTAGTCTGAGCTTCAGCAGGTACACACAAATAAAACAATTGTCTTTGGAAGGTACCGAAGCAATATCGATGCTGGTGACTCTGAGAAGCTCATCGGGACAGACAAGATAACCAAATAACACCCACTCCCGATAAGATGTAACATTTGCCAGATCTTGAGCTCTCTGCAAATAAGAAAAAGATCACAAAATGTGAGTGAAACTGTGAAATCTGTATATCATTTCTACAAAAGTATTTGTTTGGATAGTAATTCTGGCTCTGATTGTCATATATTCATGAGAGATGAGATGACAAGTAGCAGTGTCTGAATATAAAGCAATAGAAGATACCTACCATTGGATGAGCTGAATTTGTAAGTATATCAGGGTATCGAGGATGGAAAGGACTTAAAAAACCCTCATTTCTCAGCTTCCTTGTATCAGTTGATAAGAATATAATGGGACCAACAGCCTCTAAAACCTGAAAAGAATAAAAAGACCTTTAGAGAGAAATCTCAGATAAAGAAATGCCTACTATTCAAACTTCAGGAAAATGAAGTTCAATGTGGAGACTTTAATGTACTCGTAGAATGTAACCACAACTTAATGCAGATATCATTTGTAACAACAATATTCATAGAAATGATAAAGTGCAGCACCAATTTCCCTTAGTTAGTAGAGCTTTAAAACTATTTCTTTAGGGAACGAAGCGATGTAGTATGTATAAGGGTGAGGAATATCTTTAGCAATTAGAGGATTGATGTGGATAAGAGGCTTCAAAGCAATGAACTAAAATATAATTGTAAGCTTGGATTTTGTGTTCTGTCCATTAGTAAGAGTTCACTGGCTGAGATCTGGTTTAGTTTTCCTAGAACTGAAAATTGGACGATTTTGTGTTCCACTTATTCTTGTCTACTTTATTTTTTTACTGGATTTCATTCCATGGTAGTAAACTACAAGAAGCCATTTAAAAGGATCTTGAAAATTACCCCCCGACCCTTTTTTTTTCTTTCCTAAATACCCCTAATATATATATATCCAGAAAGTAATTTAGCACAAGATACTTAGCAATAAAACAAAAAAGGTTTTTCTTTTTCTTGTTTTTCCATAAATGAGCAGCAGTACCGCAAAGTTAGACACAAGAACTCCTTTTGACATTGTAAATGAATAATTTAACTTCTCTACAAGATTGCGGTATTCAGGAGTAAAGACCTCTCCAATACGAGGGCTGACAAAATTCAGGTCTTCATGCAGACCCTTCAAGGGTGGATCGTATGAATCGACAAACTGGATTAACCTGGAAAAGGAAAACAAGAAAGGAATTCAGGAAAACTTCTTATACTTTCTTTTTTTATATAGAATCACTTTCATTCAGAGTACAGTGGTCAGCATATACAAAAATACAGAATGTCTCATCATAATTGACTATAGGGAACTGACAAAATTTATCAGGTTATCTATTTCATTTACAATATTAAGTTACAACCATAATTACAATGACAAGTATAAATCATTTTAGTCACACGCTTGATGCCCTAACCTAAAAGAACTCCACAGATGATACTGATAACTATGTAAAGAGCCAACTTTTTGTCAGGGAAGATATTGGGTGTAACTTGATCTCACGGTTCCTTCAATTTTAAGTCACAATGACAACTTGTCCAACCAACGACATGTTGTTCATCATGTGGAAAAAAGGGTGACTTTAAAACGAACAAGTAGTATATCAAAATGCAAATCACATATTAGATTCATGCAACACAAATTACTTTTAGGGGTCAAAGAAACAGAAGTTTTAAAGTTCCCGCAAAAGAAAATCTAAGAGAAATGAGAATGAGCCTGGATCCATAAGAAGTCTCGCCTGTGATAAAAATCGCAGTCCCCATCATTTCTTGCCATGGCATGAAGCAAATTGTATGTTTGCAACATCATTTTCCTCGGTATCTGTGGTGGAAGATAAAGAGAAGAACAGTTTACGAAGGCATTAATACACTATATATAACACGGCATTAAAGTTTCAACTGAACAATATACAGAGCAGAAAATAATAGACAGAGAATTATTTGTATACTTGCCTTTTCTGAAAATATATTTACACGAACAAAAGCACAAAAAAGGTCCATAAATGCATGCAGTATGAGAGAGTTCTGGTGAGGCTGTAGCAAAAGAAACATGTAAATATATCACATACGATATCATTATAAGAAGATTCAGCATTAATTATTAGTCAAGACAGAAACCATTTAGGCTTTAACAGACTTTTTTTATTTATCAAGAGTAAGTTAAGCTATAAAGTTCCTCTTTGTGCTGAATCAAAGACCAACATTATTTGTGTTAACAAAACTTTAGTTGGAGATAAAAATTTGATATCATCACTCACCAACAAGGTAATCACTGTACTGCTTAGATCCAATATAAGACGCAAGGCATGTTCTCGAAATGCCATCAGGTCAAGAAGAAGCTGATCAAGATAAGAAAGTTTGATTAAGTGCATATACTATTTATATCAACTTTTGATAACTAAATAATCCTTTTTCCGACAAAGTATCAAACTATGATAGAAGAAAACACCCAACAGGTTTTGCCATTTTCCAAAAGAGAAAAAGAGAAATAAAACACCCAACAGGTGATATCCTGGAAATTGTGCACCCAATCCCAAAATTGATAACTAAAGTTGACCCTTAACACTATATTTTCCTTTATTTGACTTCTCACTCTCTTTTGGCTTCATAGTTATGATGCTTACCAACCTTTCATCATCTAGAAGAGTAAGACATCTTACTACTGATAAATTGACACACCAAAATACTTCTTCCAATCCCTTTTTACCCAATTATATTTCGTGCAAGTATCAATTATAAACTTACTATAAATTATCCAAGATGAATAGGAGCTGGTAAGTCGGTCATCCACGTAATTCTGTTGAAATCAACTCTTTTTCTCCAAAGAAATGTCAGTCACTAATGACTCCTTTCCAATGTCTAACTAATACTTCTTAAAAGCAAATAGAACTTCTTAATGCTGCTCAAAAACTATTTGGTAGAAAGTGCCTAAAATTTACTGCCATTTTTTTTGAGAAGGTAACAGTTAACATTTACTGCCATTTTATTACTTCGCCTTCAGGAAATATATATATATATATAACTTTGTTATAAAGCCAAAGTTGAATGCCGTTCTTAACTTATCCTATCAGATAATAACATACTCCATAAGTGAATCCCAATTTCCAGAATACATACAGCTTCAACATTCTCTTGCAGTACAATTTAGTGTGTCATCTTGCATTACTTCTCATTTGCTCTATGGTGCGATATTCCCTGGTGGGGAATCTAGTTAATTTCTTGACAAGTTTTTTTTTATTATTGAAATGGTAACAAACAAAAAAAGCTTGTCAAGAAATGGGCCTTTAACTGAAAATATACCTTACAATTCAGTCTTGACCAAATAAATTTGATGCTTCAGAAATACTTTCATACTATTTGTAGTTTTAGTATCGTCGGAAAAAAATGCAGCCATATTGCATCTAAAAGTATCATATGAAGCACTGGAATATGGAGAGGAAAGAAAGAAGAAGAAAACAGAGCAGAGCTAACTTACTTGAATCCATGGTTCCAAGCTTTGCAAATGGACTTCAGCACCGTCATTCATCGCATCCAAAGCAAACTTATCAATCTACATCAGCATTTACAGTATATATCACACAAACAAAAGAATATACTTTCCATCAGGAAAAAACAAACCGCAATCAATAAAGAGAGGGCCATATTTCTTACTCTTTCTAGCTGTAACTTGCTGTGGTGCTCCGGAAACTTCTTGGATAGTAAAATACAGATTTTTGGATGATTTGGGAACACGCCAGACTTCCAAAATGCTTCAGAGAATCCATGACCAGTGACATCAGGGTAATCTAATATCTGATTAAACCTATACATTTTAGCCATCAGCCCTTCAGCTACTTGAGTGAGTTGGTTCACCCATTGCATATTCAAGCCTTTATTAGTTGACCCCCTATGGGCAGTACCATCAGCGCTACCATTTCTAGAAGCCTTATGGCCTATTGTTGGAGAAATATCAGGACCCAAGTACTCAGTCCACCTAGCTGGTCCTTCCCGTTCCCTTGAGCGCACTGCAGTTGGCGATGTCAACAACACATCTTCCGCTTGAAACTGCTGCCTCGGTTTAGTCATTGTGAGCCAAAAAGGAAACTCTCACCCCAAAGTATAGCTCCTTTTACTGCATACAAGACAGAAAATTTCATAAATTCTCACCTGAAACTCCAGATTCTAACTTAAACCACTACCAATTAGTTCAAGAATCCGTCATGATAATCACCGAAATCAGCAAAATCCCCACAAATTCTTCCCAACATCAGCATTTCTCCTTCAATGCAACATATACAGCTAAAATGTCTGTAATGCTCAACTTATTACTTACTTCTACAAAGGAAAAACTAAGTGCGAGAATTTTCAAGAAAATACATCAACTTAAGTACTTGACAAAACAACAACAACATATGCAGTATAATCCCACCAAGTGGTGTCTGGGGAGGGTAAAGTGTACGCAGACCTTACCCATACATCAACTTGAGTACAAATCCAAACCTACAACCTTAAAAAACTGAAATGGTCCAACAAGAAATCAAGAAAACAAGTACCCAGAATCAAAAAGGAGTTAGCTAGAGACTACTGGAGCTGAAACGTGCAGCATTATTTATCCTCAAATGTACCAAATAGAGCCAAACCTCCTATGAAAACTTTAAACAAGTATACCAACAAAGTACAAGAGACAAACCTAAACATCAATAATTGAAACGGGTCAAGAAAATATCCTAGAGAAAAGGGTCAAAAGGGATTTAGATAGAAACCATCAAAGTAAGAATAATGGCAACACACAATTCCACATAAATACGACCACAAGAACATACATAATCCCACAAAGTCGGGTCTGGGAGGGTAGAGTGTACGAAGACCTTAACCCTACCCTCTCTCGGCTCAAGAAAAGCTAAATGTCTGTAATTGTCAACTTAATTGTGATTATAAGCATGAACCACAGTAACAATTTTGCCCATAAAAGAAAAATACACCAACTCAAGAACTACAAAAACTGGAAGACAAGATGAGAAAGAGTACCAGAATCAAAGGGGATTTGAGTTATCAAGAAACCATGGAGTAGCTGAAAATGGCGCACAAGATTCAAGAACTTACAAATTCAGATCTGGGTATACTCTAAAAACACAGCATAAACAAAAGGGGTAGTGGAGTTTATCAATGTGAGGTAATTTTGAGAATTTGCAAGTGTTGGAAAAAGGTTGAAAGGGGGTTTAAGAGTTGCTGATTATGGTGGTTAGACAAAACAAAGTAAATGAGACCGTCTTGTTGTTGTTTGGCTTTTTCAAGTCAATTTCTTTCTGTTTTTTCGCATTGACGCACAAAAAGGAAAGAAAACAGCTTCGCACGATCTTGTCTTTTTCTTCTAATTTAACTTGTACTTTTTTGTGTTTGTTTTAGGACAAGAAAACTTACATTCGATAATAACTACTATGTCGGTTTAGTTTTAAAATATATAAATTTTATTATAAAATATTTAAAGAATTTATATTTAAAATTAAATCAAAGATTAAGTTGTTTCACTTTTAAAACTGATCAACTTTTAAATAAATTGAGATGGAGAGAGTATTTTTTATTTAAATAATAATTGAATAGAGAGGATAATTATTTAATTCACATTTTTTGCTTTTCAGTGTAAGATTTTATCATTTTCTTAAATAAACTAAATGTAATTTGATTTATTCTTTAAGCTTAAATTTAGGGTAGAATAATAGATGTTGCTCTTCTCTTTTGGGGGATAATACATTCCACTATTTGGAAGGAGCAATCTAGTTTTTACTTTTTATAAATTATGGGATAGCACAAATAAAATATGATCGGAGAGATCATTATAGTTTATCATGATTAAATGATAAATTAGTATAAAAATACATATTAATTAATCATAATTAAATAAGTGATAAATCTTATGAAAAAAATGCATGCGGAAAAGAAAAGTAATATAGGAAAAAGAGAAAACTTGAATGCGCTATATGCACCAAAATATCTTGATTTACTGACTTAAGTAATAAATTGAGGTAAGAATACAGTAAAATAGGTCTCCACTAAGTGTAAGTAAGTATTTTTCAAAATGAAAAATTTCTATTTTTATGAAAATATGCATTCTTTTTAATTAGAATAATTTATCTTATTCTGGTATAAGAAAGTGACCTCATATGATACTTGTTCTTGTAAAATCAGGTCTGTTGTTTTATTTTTGCGCTATCATAAGTATTACTAAAATATTTTCACGTACTAAATATCGTTATAAAATGTAGTAATATGTTTTGCTTTCTGTGCATTTTCAACTCTTTCAATAATATATTCCGGATAAAGTATAGAGGTGGAAAAAATTAGGTTATACTCATATCTCGGCATTGTTGAATTGTGAACTGTCAAGCTGTTTTTATTTTATGTTTTTGTGAAAATATTTATAGCAGTGAGAATAATTAAAGATTTTATTTTCTATAATATTATATTGAATTGTGTGACCAGCTAAAATTTATTTTGTTAATAGACAACACATTTATTTAATTCTTTTATTTTTTTACCTGGTGTTTGATATTTATTTTTGAGGGCTCTCCTAATTTAATTCGCATAGCTTAAGACCTTTAAAAAAAAACACTCCTAATCAGGATTTCATTCACAAGACAACAACCTATCTAGTTAAAACCTTTGAAGGATCGTATCCGATCCATTTCATCATAACAATTCAGGTTTAACTGTAACATCTACAACATCACATATTGTTTCTTTCTTTTTTTAGGGGTGGAGTGGGATGTGATATTTAAGACTTACATAATCAACTAATTAAAATATTCTATGAGCAAGCATGCAGTTATAACTATTAAAGGTGGTTCTCATTATATTGCCTACATAATTATCTAATCAATCTAACATAATGGTAGTTATAATTTCATAATCCAGAGAACTGTATTACTTAATTTCGTAGAAAGCTTTGATTAAACCATGTGCCAAAAGCCACAAATGGCTCTCTTCTTTGCCTATAATTGATTTGATTAAGTAAATAATGCCTCTTGAAGATGTAAGAAAATATTAATAGTAAATTGCCACCATGAAATTCGTCTTAATGTACACTAACTTATACGTCAAGGGGAAAAAAAAACACAACTTTCACAAATCTATTTTTTCAATTAAGAAAGAATCTCTTTTAATTAGGAATTAGACGAAACGATGATAGAACACCAATTATTTGTGAGAAATATTTAATGAAATAATATTAATATTTTTACCAAATGAGTTGTAAAGAAAGGGGACAAATTTTATATTGGGATTGTACCTAGTGCTGAGTTGTCTATATGGTATTAGCTAAAGAAAAATGTATCGACATTATTTCATTTTCACAAAACTGAAAGTAACTAAATAACGTCATTACATTAAAATCTACGAAATTGGATTGTTCAGTTCGATTTTTTATCTAATAAATTATAAACAAAAAAGATTATCATCCTTCACTTTTGATAATTAAAAAGGAACATAAAGCAAATTATTGCGTGGATCATGGTGTAATAAATTCAAAGAAAATATATTGGAAAATGGATAGAAAGTGAGGTGCAACATATATATCTCTGCGTATTTTAGAAGATTTGTTTTCATAAATCCTTTGTGGAAGACATACTTAGCTTTGAAATCAAGCTTGCATCATTGTTCTTTTACTGTAGTAGCCACTCCATATGGTTACTATCTGTAAATAAAAATAAGGATATGTCATAACTGGATTTTGTCTATATATTTGAAAACATTAAGCATAAAAACACGAAAAAGGGAAATTCTCTTTATTCTTTCACGGATCTATCTTATTTTACATAGTGAAAAATACAAATTTGAAGTGATGTAAATCATACGTAATAATTGTGCCATATGATGTAAAAAAACAATGATACCTAATTAATAGGTCATTGTAGAGTTAATAAAGATGTTAGTATGAATAGGTATAGGGTTATAGACTCCTTAGTTGGCCGATAGCTAATTAGAGACAAATCCTTACTTGAAAACTTGTCAAATACCTAATCCATCTCATACACGGGGCAGATGTAAAATTATCAAAATTTTTAAAAATATTATATGTAATCCATAATTGTGACAGTACATTGAATATAATATTAAATTTTTAAAAATTAAAATCATGGATCCACCTCTAATATCATACCCTATTTAGTTCCATAACCTGCAATTTTCCAAAAGATTTGCTCATATCCAAAGTTGGGTTAGGCTCAATTTTTATTTTACAAACATTAAAATCCCATAGGACAACGTTTTTAGTTTCTGATTTTTAACTTTCCGTATAGTAGACTCTAATTTTTAACATTCTTGATAGCCAGCAAAATTATTACTCTATTAACAAGGTTAACTACTAAATTGACAGTCACAAATGTATGAAATTTTAAACAATTAACCATACTTGTATCTATTTCCAATCACACTCTACCTAAGAAGAAGTTAGTTCTTGGGGAGAAACTATAGTGATGAGATTATGACTCTATGGTTAAACATACTTAAATCAACCAAAATATTCATCAACATCTTAGATATGATGCTGAATACATTTAAAATTCTTATCTAACGATTAGTAGTTCAAAGGGATTTTGTAATATGAAATATCAAAAATAATTTTACTACTTAGAAGGAATAAAATTCTATAATTACGGCATATTCACGTAACTTTTTTAGCTATTACAAATTCCACATTAAATTATTTGCTTAATTTATGCAAGTATATGAGCCCAGTAGCTCTTTTTTATTGAGAGAAATAAAGACGATAAATATTCACTGCTAACAAGATTCACCAAATTGAACTATTTAAAGTAAACTATAAACGTAATTATTAGTCAATGTATCATAAATAAATCCACATATGAAGGAGAATAACTTAGAGCAAATGTATTGTTAAGAACTAAATAAATCTAGGGGATGTGTTTGGTATTTAGAAAAACATTTTTCTGAAAACTAAGTACACTTATTTTTCGGAGTTTGAAAAGTAAGCAGATATCGTTTTAAAAGTATCTATAACTAATATAAGCTAACACTATAGGGATGAGGTGGGAGGTTTGGGTGGTGGGTGGGGTGTGGGGTGTGGGGGTGGATCAGCATGGAATACCTCTTATTATGGACTTTTTAAGAAACTTGCTTTTCCAGAGAAAATATTTCAGAACATCTGACCAACCCAATATGAAAAAAAAAATGGGAAATACCAAACACACCTTAGATGTTCTTGATATCTGAAATGCCTTGGTGGTGCCACCGTGACTGTTAAAATGGAGGGCCTGCAACAAGAACATCTACAGACAAAATGAAGGTGGATAATATGGGCATGAGTTCAATTTGCATTACTACATAGACTTCAGTATCAAACCTTTTCTAGAAATAACTTTTGATAAAGGTCTTCTTACTTAGCTTTTCTAAACATAGACATCATCGCAGCTCACTGTTATCAAACTTGCATCAGTGTGGGCTATAAAGTTATTATTACACCATGAAGTCCAGAATGAACTTAAAACATGCAAAATGAAACAGATTCAAGCATTTGGTATCCGTATCCCACTGACCCAACTACTTATAGAATCCTGAAAATGATGATCCTCTGCCTGCAGGAACAAGTACCAGTGAAACAAGAAGACCGTGTGCTAACTGCTATTGGGATCAAAACAGTTCCTGTATGCTCGAGGATATTTAATCAACAAAAGAATCGAGGCTAGAAGATGCTAGTGCTTGGATACAATTTATCTACAATGACAAAATCAGTAGTATCAGCCGGAACCAAAATTCTCAACTCTTTCCAATGTCTCAGCTAATTCAAAGCGGCAGAGTAGAGCTTGCCTTTTAGTATGACATCATGAATTTGAACCTCCTTGTCAAGTGCTTCAACCAGCGTTTATTCTTTATCCTTTTAAGGAGATATACCAGGAATCTGAGGAACAAGCGGTTTCGGCTCCTTAGTTTTCTCTACCATTATTGCTTGAGTAGTTAGGACTATACCAGCAACAGAGACGGCATTCTGAAGGGCACATCTTGAAACACGGCAAGGATCAATAACCCCGGAAGCAAGGAGGTCTTCATATCTTCCAGTCATGGCATTATACCCAATTTGCCAATCACAACCTCTAACTTTTTCCACAACTATATCTCCATCCACTCCTGCATTTGCAGCTATTAGCTTTGCTGGTGCAAGAAGTGCCTGAAAAAAGTTGTAGACCATTGAATTCTGGAAGCTAGAACGGTCATTCACGAGTCCAGAAAGAGTCTTCAAAATTCACTTGTCTATACTGACTTAAATTAGATTCTTTTTCAAAGGGAAAACATATAGGAGAAAAGAAGCAAACAATAGTCGAAGAGCAAATAAATCTGTACACAACAACAACAAAATGCATATATATTTCTTTTTCCAACTTGTAAAACGTGAAGCTCCCAATATTTGATCCTTCCTTAACCTCTTTTCAATCAGAGAACTACCTAACTAAATGTGTAAGCATGTACAAATTGAGGAACACAATATGCATTTTTTAAAGAAAGGAATGCAATATGTCATACCATCCCTATTATGTCAGCACCGATTTGCTCATCTGGATCTTGAAAAGATTCTTTTATGAAGGGTACTTGTTCAGAAAGATGAATAAAAGTGGCACCACCACCAGGCACTATTCCTTCATCCATGGCAGCAAATGTAGCACTTTTTGCATCCTCAATTCTCAGCTTTCGGTCTTCCAGTTCTGTTTCAGTATGTGCTCCTACCTGAATCCATACAGGATGTTAGCAGGGGAGACATGTTTTTAAGAGAAACAAATATATAAGTGCAATGATACATACTTCTACAAAATGATTGGAGTATTTTATTTGGATATATAAAGATAATAAGTTGCTGCTATGTGACCAGGAGGTCATGGGTTCAAGTCGTGGAAACAGCCTCTTGCAGAAATGTGAGGTAAGGTTGTGTACAATAGACACTTGTGGTCTGGCCCTTCCCCGGACCCCGCGCATAGCGGGAGCTTAGTGCACCGGGCTGCCCTTATATAAAGATAATAAGTGTGAAATTGGCACTCTAGGAAAAGCAAATATTTTTACTGTTTGGATATGAAGAATAATCAATTTCCATTGGATTAGTATCCCAGAGCAAGCATATCTACCAGCAAAATGTGACAGCTACTGTCTGAATAAGGTATTCTTGTTTAATTATTAAAGGGAAGTCATTCTTAGCAATTTGAATCATTTTAACTGCTTTAGAAGTCAATTATACATTTAAGATTTATTCACTTCTAAAATTGCAGCGATCTGAACATAAACTTGAATATATGTTTGAATATAACAGATACAACTAACAGGATAAGGTTCAAATATATTGTAAATGGTTGTATAGGAATGTTTAATCCGAAATATTCCACCTTAATTAATACAGACCTTCAATATGGCCACACCACCAGAGAGTTTTGCTATTCTTTGTGAAAGCTTCTCTGACAAATATTTATTATCTGTTTCTGCAAGATCCTTCTTTATCTGCATTATTCTGGCTTGTGTTTCAGCTTTTGTGGAGGGGTCAGCCACAATGGTCGTAGAGTTGCTTGTTATTGTTATTTTCCGAGCAATACCTAGCTGATCGGAGGTTGCACCTTCAAGATTCAGGCCTAAGTCTCCAGAAAGAAAATCAGCACCTGATTGCAATATAACGCCAGTTAGATGTGATGGTAAAGGAGACCTTGGAAGATACTTTTCACTTGGGGCAACACTATTTCTTTAGAAGCCCATATAGCATACAATATCTATCAATGGTTAAGGGCAAACCGTTTACATACATTACAGAAAATACTGATTTGGCGAACTTAAAACCAATGCATTTGTGCTGAAGCATTCCAGAAAATTGTGTACACATGCACTGTGGATATCATCTAGCTACAAAACTATCCTCAAAATGAGTTAAAACTAATGTTCACTCACAAAGAAAGTTCACAAAATATCAAGACTTTACAACCCCCCCCCCCTCTCTCTCCCCCTCTCTCTCTCTCTCTCTCTAGAAAGCCGGACTGTCCTATACGCCTATACACTAAATCCATTTCGACACTCTTTTTTGGGTTTGGACACATGTATTAACCTATTTCGATAATTTGTGTACACATGCACTGTGGATATCACCTAGCTACAAAACTATCCTCAAAATGAGTTAAAACTAATGTTCACTCACAAAGAAAGTTCACAAAATATCAAGACTTTACAAGCCCCCCCCCCCTCCCTCCTCCTCTCTCTCTCTCAGAAAGCCGGACCGTCCTATATGCCTATACACTAAATCCATTTCGACACTCTTTTTTGGGTTTGGACACATGTATTAACCTATTTCGATAATTCCGAAATCAGAATAAAGCATTTGTTTCACCTGTCAACAGGGCAATGTCTTGCAATAGAGCTTTCTTCCCATCTCCAAATCCTGGACATTTCACAACAGCAACATTAAGCATTCCTTGCATCTTGTTAATGACTAGTGTCTCTAGCACTTGGGTTGAAATGTCCTCAGCAAAAATCAGCAGTGGCACACTCAGCTGAGTGGCCTTCTCTAGCAAAGGAACAATTTCTTTGACACTAGCTATCTTTTGATCGGTCACCAGAACTTTGGCATTTTCGAACTCTACTATAGAATTGTTGGGATTGTTGATGAAATGGGGTGACATGTACCCCTTGTCAATCTGTAGGAAAAGAATGCCTGAATACAAATCAAGAAAATAATGAAAACAAATGGAAGAAAAAGAATTTTACATATGAAATGGTGAAATTAGCTAAAGAACATAAATGGATAACAACAGGTTAATTGAATTTCTTAGTAGAACTATAATCAAGCAACTAAGGTTCTTATGGCACTTTTGTTTTAGCTTTCAAATTTGCTTCAAACCTGAATGGCTTGGAAAAGATCATGAGGGATCATGTTTTACCTGATAGCTTATTTTTCAGTACAGTATGATAAATTACAATTCTATGAATTTGAAGTCAGAAAGTAAGACTTTGAAGATCAGATATTACCTTCATTCCTTCTTCAACCACGACTGAGGTTTCAGCTGATGAGGAAGACTCAATACATATCACTCCATCAGGACCAATCTTCTTAATTGCCTCAGCAATCAAACTCCCAATGAACTCATCATTTCCAGCTGATATTGAAGCTACGGCTGCAAATAGTAAGGAGAGAGAGAGAGATCAAATCCTTTAATATTTTAAAGCGAATGAGAAATTCTCTCACTTGCATAAATATATAGACTAAAGCAAGTTACCTTTTATATCATCATTTCCTCTAACAGGATGGCTTTTCTTCTTCAAAGTTTTGACGAGCTCTCTTACTGTCTGCTCCATTCCTTTCTTCATAGATACAGGGTTAGCCCCAAAAGTGACAGCTAGCAACCCAGCTTTGATCATCTCACGAGCCAAAACAATTGCAGTAGTTGTACCATCACCAGCTGAACTGTTGGTCTTAGTTGCAACCTGCAATAGACAGAAAATAGTTGCCAAGATTAGGAGTTTCTCAAATATTCAACAAACCAAATCACATTACAGTGGCAGGCTCAAACTAATAACCTCCTGGATAAGTGTCGCTCCTGCATTTTCAATTGTATCTGGAAGTTCTATGGCTTGAGCTATGGTAACACCATCATTAATTACTTTTAGCCCCCCAGATTCAGAGAGAATCACGTTGCGCCCTGCATAATTAGTCACACAACCAGTGCAGTCCAAAACAAGCAGGCAGAGATATCATATATGCTTATGTCTAAAAACAAGTTCATCATACATTTTGATTGATAAGCAAAAGTACAGAACGGCTTATTTCTTCCAATCATGTGTTTGAAGGACACGATTGAGTCGAAAAGTTAAATAAGAGAGAACTCATGTCATAATTCTAAGCTAGTAACTTTCCAAAATCAATTGACAGAACCCAACTTTTTGGGAAAAACATAAATGGTTTTTCTTTTTTGCAGTTTCATGGTGTAATCTAAAAATATCGCTCTAATACCAATATTAAGAAAAACATACTGAAAGCATAGACATAAAATTGAAACAAAGATCGTGTACCTTAACCTGAAGAAAGATGCTGCATATCCTACTTTCTTTCCATGGAAAATAGGGTGTTGTTTCACAAACTAAATGTCTCTAGGCGTTTGGCCATGAAAACCAAATATTTTTCACTTCATTTGGAATATTGAAGTTGGAGTTGTGTTTGGTTATAGTTTTTGCAAAGAATATTTGGTTGTTTGAAGGTCCGGCCCTTCCCAGGGTGCGCATAGCGGGAGCTTAGTGCACCGGGATGCCCTTTTTTAATGTACGGAAAGTGAAAAGTGAAAACAACGTTTTAGGTGTTCTCCAAATTCCAAATACAACTTGAATTTTCATGGCAAAACGCTGATTTTCAAATAAAGTGAAATAATATTCCGGAAAAAAGTGAAAAATTCTCATGGCCAAATGGGTAAATATAAACTTTGTATTCTGGGAGGACAACTGGAAAAAAAATCTTTTCTACTTTCTACAATATGTTTCTGTGCTCATAACATTGAAAAGAAGTTCCTCTTCTAAAGAAAAATAAATTCTTTAAATTTCTGTTAACCATCACAACAAAAACAGTGGTTCTACTTTTATTGATGTTTCTTTCTAACCCTCTACTAACTAGGTTAGGTCAGCTCACCTGAGCTCACAGTTTTGACTCCATCAAAATGGAAATATGAACCAACATATATAAATGAATACGAAAGTCTAAGAATTTCAAAAAAAACAGGAACCCATTATACCTCCCAAGGTAGGGGTAACGTCTTGGTACACTATACCCTCCCCAGACCCCACTTGGGTATTACACGGGATATGTTGTTGTTGTTGTCATCTTACCCTATGCTAATTAGGTTGGGTCAGCCCACCTGAGCTCACAATTTTGACTCCACCAAAATCGAAATATAAACCAACATATATAGCAAGTCTAAGAATTTTAAAGAAGCAAGAAAACCTTATACCTCTAGGTCCTAAAGTGACAGAAACAGCATCAGAAAGTTTATTGATACCAGAAAGTAAAGCATCTCTGCATTCTTTATCAAAAGCTATTCTCTTTGGGCCAGCTCTCACCACCATCAACTTCTTCTTCTTCCCTAAACTTTGCCTCGACAGACAAGAATTACCCTTTCCTTTTTCTACCTGAAAATCCAAGTTCAAGAAACAAAAGATTGGAAAAATCAGCTAAAAACAACAACTTTACATTATATCAAAGGCTAAAGAATTGATTGTGTTGTGAGAGTTACCGGAAAAGAAAGCTTTAAAGGGGAGTAAAAAGGTGATAAGATTGACAAAGACATCTTGTAATGGTGTGGAAGGGGTGTGTGTGTGAGAGAGAGAGAGAGGGGGATGAGGTTTTGCAGACTCTGGAGGTTTTTTTTTCAAGAGGTTTTAGGGGTGAAGAGGAAGAGGGGGCTAAACCTTAGGTCTGAGAAAATGACAAAAATGGTACCTTATGTCTGGATAGATTTAAAATACTCCTTTAAGTATACTTTTAATCAGTTTACGTCCGACATATTTCTCAAAAGTGTATTTTTTTTTTTTTTACTTAAACAGATTTTAGTGGTCAGATTTAACGAGGATTGTAGAAAAAATATTAACTAAAATTATCAGGAAGGTACTGGCAAAATTCTGAAATTTCAACGCCTTAAACTGCACCAAATAAGGGTAATACACCAAAAATAATAAAAATTACTCTTCGTTAAAATTTCTTTTTGAACGATTTTTGTCAAATCTTTTTTTTCACTATTTTTGTTAAAATCCATCCGACAGAGTTTGTTAAATATTTCACAAAGGTCAATTTTAGAAGAAAGGGAAAGTACTTGAATTTCTAACACTAGCTTTGTTGGTCCGGTTATATTTTGAGAAAAAAAGTATTTTATTTGAAATCCCACGTCCCAATGTTTAATGTTCGTAAGGTTGCAAATCCACAGTAAACTTTTCCTTTTGAACCTTTAGCTTCGTACTTCTTACATGCCTTTAGGCCTTTACCCAGAAAAAGGAGATTGGGATTAGAAAAATAGAACATTTGATTCTAGGAGGAATGAATCAGTAAAGACTTGCTTAAAGGTGGTCTTAAGGGTTGTTAAAAGCACCATTCAACACAACAGTAATGCCATATTGAGGAAAACCATTTAACACATAAGTTTCTCTTAAATATACTGTGAAAGGTGTTGGGAAAGGTACGAGTGAATCGGTATAGCAAAACAGACGAAAGGGTTAAAGTAGGTTGATAAGTTTCCCTCTCTCCTCTCTCCCACCATCTCTCACCTCTAACGGTAACAAGTCATCTACCTCTCACCGACGGTAACCATCCCGGCGACCAGGTAACTCACTCTGGCCGGCGATCAGGTAACGCCGACAACTTTTTCCGACATAGTCTATTCTTTACCTCGGTTTCTCTTCTCTTTTCCTCTTCTTCTCGCACTCTTCTCTGTTTCTCTCTTCTTTTACTAAGCAGATCCGGCGCCGCGCGAGAACAACAACGTCAACGGTGAACAGTGTGAGTGAACAGCACCCTGGCAGTGAACAAGTCAGATCTCCATCCCCACCTCCCTACCCTGACGGTAACCACCCCGGCAACCAAGTAACTCACTCCGGCCAGCGACCAGGTAACGCCACCGGATTACTACGTCGATGACTTATCCGGCATCATCCCTTTTACCTATGCTTCTCCTCCCTTTTCCTCTTCTTCTTCTTCTTCTTTTCTTTTTACTAAGCTGATACGTCGACGGCGAGAACAACAATTCTGACGGTGAACAATGTCAGTGAACGGTACTCCGGCCGTGAACATGGTTCTGCCGGCAGAGAAACCTACGGGACTGTGATATCTACTTTCTCAAACTGCCACTCATCAACAGCCACCACAACGGCTGCCACTGCATCGCCGACAACTTATTTCAGCGGTTCTCCGGCGATTCTAAAGTGACCCTGCTCCATAGATCTCTCTCATTTCCCTTTTGTTTTCCTTTGCTTTTGCAGGTTCCAACATATATATATATATATCCAAAGCATCAATTGCCGGAACACGAACGACGAGATCAAATTTGTCACGACGAGCATCTAGGCTCTCTCTCCTCGGTCTTCCGCCAAACATCCGGGTTCTATCTCACTGGTCTTCATCCTTGTAGATAATTTATCTTTGCTTGGCTATCGAACTTATTTTATAATATATTGATTCCTGCCCTTAGTATATTACGTTCGTGCATTTACTCTTCTGGCCTTTAGTTATAGCACCCTTGGCGCTCTTGTTTTATGTGTGAACCTTTGAGTAGCCTATTAGTTTATATCTGTTTTAGTGGCTTTGGTGACTGATGGTAGACTAGGGTCATATTTTCGATCGGGAACGAGGGTGAGAGTTAGGGGTGGTGGTAAGTAGGGTAAGAGAGATGCTAGCTTGAGAATAGGGTCTTAGAACATTGAGACTTTAACGGGAAAGTCCATAGAGCTAGTTAAAATTCTTAAGAAGATGAGGATTAATATAGTATGTGTCCACGAGACCAAATGGGTATGATCTAAGGCTAAGGATGTAGACGGGTATAAGTTATGATTCTTGGGTAGGTCGAAGTATAGAAATAGGGTAGGCATTTTGGTAGACAACGAGCTAAGAGATCAGGTGGTAGAGGTGAAGGGGGGTCAATGACAGAATGATGGCGACTAAGTTGGTAGTTGGAGGGCACTATGAACATTATTAGTGCTTATGCACCGCATACAGGCTTGGACGAGGTGGAGAAGAGACGTTTTTTGGAGGATTTGGACGAATTGGTGGGAGGTATACCACCCACTGAGAAGTTATTTGTAGGGGCATTTCAATGGACATATCGGGTCACTTTCGGGGGTTATGACGAGGTGCATAGAGGCTTTGGACTCGGGGACAGGAACGGGGGAGGCGTCTCACTTTTGGAATTCGCTAGAGTTTGTGTGATGGTGATAGCCAATTCGAGGTTCATGAAGAATGAGGAACACTTAGTGACTTTCCGTAGTTCGGTGGCTAAGACTCAGATAGACTTTTTGCTCCTTAGGAAGGCTGACAACGGTATTTGTAAAGACTGTAAGGTTATTCTGAGGGAGTATCTTACAAACCGATATAAGCTTTTGGTGATGGATTTGGAGATCAAGATGGAGAAAAATATGAGGGTTGTAGATGACAAGTTAAGAATCAAATAGGGGAATTTGACAATGGCTAGTGCAAAGGAGATGGGGGAGAGGTTGATGGCCAATGGGCTTGAGGGAGTAGTGGGGATGCAATCGGTATGTGGGACAGGACGACCAGTTGCATTCGGGAGGGTAGCCAGAGAAGTACTAGGGGTCTCGCAGGGTAGTCGTGGTAGGCATCCAGAGGACTGGTGGTGGAATGGTAAAGTTCAAGAGAAGGTGGAAGCGAAGAAAGCGGCGTATGAGAAATTGGTATAAAGCAAGGATGAGGTGGAGAAGTGGACGAATAGAGAACTGTATAAGATGGAGAGGAATGAGGCAAAACTAGCGGTGAAAACGACGGCTTTTGAACGCATGTATGTGAAATTAGAAGAGAAATGCGGGGATAAGAAGTTGTACAGACTAGTCAATGCGAGGGAGAGGAGAGCCCGTGACTTGGATCACGTGAGGTGCATCAAGGACGATGACGACAAAGTACTGGTGAAGGACGCGCATATTAGGCAGAGGGGATAATCTTACTTCCATAAACTCCTGAACGAGAAAGGAGATTGAGACATTGTGCTGGGAGATCTGGAGCATTCTAGTAGGTACCGGGATTTTGGGTATTGTAAAAGCATTAATGTTGAGGAGGTTAAGGGTGTTGTTGGCAGGATGCACAAGGGACGAGCGACCAGACCTGATGAGATCCCAGTTAAATTTTAGAAGAGCGTAGGCATGGGCAGGTTTGTAGTGGTTGATTGAGTTGTTTAACGTCATTTTAAGACGACAAGAATGCCCGAAGAATGGAGGTGGAGTACAATGATTCCCTTGTACAAAAACAAATGTGATATCCAGAGTTGCAACAACTATAGGGGGTATCAAGCTATTGTGCCACACTATGAAAGTTTGGGAAATAGTTGTGGAGATGAGGGTGAGGAGAGGCGTGTCTATTTTCGAGAACCAATTTCGATTCATGTCGGGGCGTTCGATTACTGAAGCAATTCATCTTATTATGATGTTGGTGGAGCAGTATAGGGAGAGGGAGAGAGACTTACATATTGTTTTCATCGACCTCGAGAAAGCATACGACAAAGTCCTTAGGGAGGTTATATGGAGATGTTTGGAGGTTAGAGGTGTACCTGTGACGTATACTAGGGCGATCAAGGATATGTATGATGGAGCCAAGACTAGGGTATGGACAGTAGGAGGAGACTGGGAGCACTTCCCAGTAATGATGGAGTTGCACTAGGGATCAACTCTTAGCCCATTCCTATTTGCCTTGGTAATGGATGGACTGGCGCGACAAATCCAACGAGAGGTGACATGGTGTATGTTATTCACAGACGATATAGTCTTGATTGATGAGACTCACAGCGGAGTATACGCCAAACTGGAGGTTTGGAGACAGACTCAGGAGTCTAAAAAATTCAGGTTGAGTAGAACCAAGACATAATATTTGGAGTGCAAGTTCAGCAACGGGAGCGACCTTGAGACATCGTGGAGTTGAGGCATGGTACTCAGGTCATTCCAAAGAAAGGAAGCTTCAAGTACCGCGGGTTTATTATCCAATAGAATGGAAAGATTGATGACGATGTCACACATCGTATTAAGGCAGAGTGGATGAAATGGAGGCTCGTATCTAGAGTCTTGTGTGACAAAAAGTGCCACCAAAACTTAAAGGCAAGTTCTACAGGGTGGTGGTTAGACCGACTATGGTGTATGGGGCGGAGCGTTGGCCAGTCAAGACTTCACACATCCAAAAGATAAAAGTTGCGGAGATGAGGATGATGAGATGGATGCGTGGGCATACAAGGAGAGATAGGATTATAAATGATGATATATGAGACAGAGTATGAGTGACCTCGGTAAAGGACAAAATGCGGAAAGCGAGGTTGAGATGGTTCGGGCATGTGCAGAGGAGAGACATAGATGCCCCAGTGCAGAAGTGTGAGAGGTTGGCCATGGACGGGTTCAGGAGGGGTAGAGGTGGGCCGAAGAAGTATTGAGGAAAAGTGATTAGACGGGATATGACGCAAGTGTAGAGGCTTGTGGAGGACATAGATTAGGGTGATAGGTAGTCAAGCGTAGTCCTATTTACACTTACAAAATGATAGCGGTAGTATTATTACTGTAGGCCCGATTAGCCTATCACACTTATAGGCGCAATATTACTTTATAGTCCCCTGTAGTTTGATTTTTGATGTTATGTGTTATTTAGTGTACTTTATTTATCTTATATACATATGTTAGCTACTGCTTTCTTTTGTCAAAATGCGCTATCATGGTGTATTCAATTTTGTTATCAGCATGTTCATACTGCTTTAATTTCTTGTATGAGTCTGACCGTTTTTCTTGCTTTGTTTGTGATTATACTTTGTCTTGAACCGAGGTTTTTCCGAAAGCAGCCGCTCTACCTACCAAGGTAGAGGTAAGGTCTGCATACACTCTACCCTCCCCAGACCTCACGTTGTGAGATTTCACTGGGTATGTTGTTGAGTTAATAAATCAATTCATCACCAAAAATTAGGAAAAGCTAACTGCAATACCAGAAGAGGGGGGGGGGGGGACTTGAATTTAATCTAGATGACATTCAGCATTCAAATCACTGAATTATTTGCAAAGAAAAGGAAGAACTGCAATGGTAAATAGATGTATCACAAAGACCAAATAACACAACTACTACTCTGCAGCTTCAATCAGTGTTTCGCGTCTTCTTTATCACAAAACTTGGTATACTGGTCAGGGTCCATCAACGACTTGACCTCGTCAGGGTTGTTCATCTCCACCTTTATAATCCATCCTTCTTGATATGGGCTCCCATTGATCTAAATTTAACAAATTGAACATTAGATCACATACTGTACCATACACGGACAAGTAAAGATGAAACGTGAAATAGTATCATATCTGGAACTAAAATGAAGAAAACTTGAGGATTGAGTTCAGCTAAAGGTCCAGATACAAAGTCTTGTGGAGTATTATGTATCGGTGAGTGGAGCTACAAAAACATCAACATTTTGATGATATGTTGAGAGAAGTGGAAAGGTTTTGATTTACCAGATTCTAGTTAGCCACATATTTTCAAAGAAACAGTGGTCTGATTATATAAACCTGTAAGCACATTACTCAGTTACATATTTAATTCCCAAGAGGTACTGAATAAAACACTTGCAGCTGCAAAGCAGAAACAGTTTACGACGAAGTATTAGATTCATATATCATCTTTCTTTTTTTTTTGGGGTGGGGGGGGGGTGGGGGGGGGTGTAAAGTATTTCATATATCATGGCATACATCTTTGAGATGATAACATATTGTTTTCATAATAGATTTTATAAGATCATAGAGCTCAGATCTATTAGTTAGTCTCTACAGACTAGCAAATCGGCTCTTAAAATTTTATGATAGAAGTGCAAGTGTATAGCAACTACTACGCCTCAATCTCAAACTTGTTTGAGCAGGTCATGTGATCCCCTCACTATCCATTTCACTCAATTTGGACCCTTCACATTCCCAACTTGCAAATCAACTGAAGAATTCTTGGAAAAGAACCAGAGGGAAAAAGGAGACAGTCTTCATACAATATCAGTTAATAGAGCTAAGAAAACTTGCGACACACTATTGATGTACACACACATGCAAGCACATCTTCTTCTCCTACTAGCCTGGAACTACACATATGAGGAGGAATGCATGACAAAGATGATCACACCAATGTAGACAGCAAAATCATATACACTATATGCAAGACTTGGGGAGACACTTTCACTAAAGAAGACTGAAGATAAACCTACTTTCTCCCTTATTCTAACTTGAAGCACTTGCTCTAGATATAACACTAAAAATCCATTTAAATGCGACATTGCAATAACATCTGCAAGAATGCCAGCTTCGGCATTTTACTCTAACCTATATGGCTATACATTTAGATCAAAGACGTATGATACTCACCAGAGCAGGAGAGGAGTCGAGCTTCTCATTAACTTCAACCACCTTCCCTGAAACAGGAGAATTGATATCGCTGGTGGCCTTGACACTTTCAACTGCACCAAAACTACCAAATTGTTCCACGGAAGCCCCAACTTCAGGTAATTCAACATAGACAACATCACCTAAATGATCCTGAGCATGATCAGTGATGCCAATTGTTGCAGAACTACCATCAACTTTGACCCATTCATGAGACTCTGCATACTTTAAATCCTTGGACACTACAAAGAATTTAAACACAAACCATTGTTACATCAGATCATATTCAAACAGCTTTTCATATTTTTTTGTTACTTCTCTTTTCTGGTTTTAAAACAAGGAGAGAATTTTAGTGATATGTATCTGCAATTCTGCATAGCCATAGTTAAATATCCTGGCAATAATTAGTGGATTCTGCTATATAACTTCTTTTTTTAAATACATTAATACAAACCAAACAAGTAGAAACATATCACATTTGACAGAGATAGAAGTGAAGATAATTACTCTAAATTTATTAATCCAGTCTGACAAGTTACTACCATTCTCCATAGTTAGTCAATTATAAGATGTCCAAAAATTTAGCTCTCTGCCACTAAAACTAAAAAAAGCACGAGTCCTGATTGCATTACCATCCCTCTATTCTACATCAGGCTGATGACATCAGAAATAAGCACAAATTATCAAGTTATTATCAAGTCTACAACAACAACAACAACATACCGGAGAGGGTACCTCTACCTTGGTAAGTAGAGCGGCTGTTTCCGAGAGACCCTCGGCTCAAGACAAAGCATAAGCACAAGCAAAGCAAGAAAATAAGACATGCTAGCGCATTCTGAAAAAGAAGCAGTAACTAATGCAAGTACATAAGATAAATAAAGTATATTAAAGAACACATAGCAATAGAAATCAAACGCTACTATAAAGTACTACTGCGCCTACTAGTATGATAGTCTAAGTGGGCCTACATATGCATCTAAGGGACAGATACACAAAGCAAACAAAAAAATATCAATTCTCAATCAACATCTGCAAAAATAATTGACACACACAATACCCTACTGATTTATCAAAAAAAGAAAAAGAACACACACACTACCCTACAACACACTTGAAACAAGTCATACTCCGAAGGTGGCATACTGCATAATCGATATTAGAGTAAAAAGTTAGCTATAATCCTTCCCACTGATAATGTGTTTTTTTTAAAAAAAAAAAAACTAAAATGGACAAAAACAACATTGCCCTATCAACATCGTACATCAAGAAAAAAACACCTGCTATATAGCCCTGGATACACTTCAGATCCAAAAGGTGACAGAGTGCAGACCAAATAATGAAACACAAATCTCTCAACAACCCAACAATCCTTATGTTGATCTACAGAACCACACAATATCCACAACCCACTTAAAAAAATCGGATCTTTAATCAAGAAAATGGCAGATCAAGCAAACTCATGCACAGAAAATACATAAACAAGATTCACACAACTCAAAGCAAATCAAGAATAAATAAATAAATAAAAACATTAAAAAAGCTTAGTGGGTAATCCCAGAAACAAAAGTATAACTCCATAACGATATTACCAGTGGCAAAAGCTCTATGAAAAGTTGAGATCCTGAAATATGAAGCAGCCTTTGAAGCCCACAACTTTGTCGACATTTTTTCAGTATCTCGCTTTCGATATAGAGTTATGCTACACTTGTATGTATTAGGTTAAATTTAAAAAGATCTTCAAGTGGAAAATAAATAGTCCAATTGAAGGAAAGTGGAAGCAATAAATTATAAAAATAGGAAAGACAATGGTGGCTGGTGGGTCGAGGTGTCAACAAACTCATTCACCAAAAGTTGGTCAGTGAGTGTGCTTTGTATGTAACATTTTGTTGGTAGGGGAGGATTCCATATGGAGGGTCTCATGGAGGATGTCCTGTTCCCTAGCTTTATTCTGGACAATTTTAGGGGTTTTTGGTTGCATTGAGTATATTTAGTAAGTAGCATTTAATTATAAATGTGATATACAAATTTTAAACTGAACAATTATATATATTTATATCCACACTATTATAAAACACGTAGCCCCGGTACAAAATGTTGATCGACCTTTTTAATCCTTTAAGAATTGATTTTACATTGAAGAAATCGTCATTTAATTATTTTTTTAATATATATGAATTTTAATTTTAATAAAAAAAATTACTAGAGCTTTCCTTATCTGAACTATGTAAGAAATATTACTAATATTTAGAGCTATAAAATTAATTAATATTTTATCTTATGTAAATTCTTTTTTTATTTGAACGATGTAACATAATTATAATTACTTCCGTGTTACTTCTCCTAATATTTAGAAAATGTGGGAATATGTTGGTTGTGGCTCGTAGCTAATGGTGATCGAAAGTTGTGAGTAGCAATGGACGTTGATGGTGTTCGTTGGTGGTGATTGTCAGCTGATTGGTGGTTATAATGGTGGTGATGATTGTAAATGGTTAATTGGCGGCACTGGTTGTGGCTGAAGATAGTGTTGTGGGTGGTCATAGTTGATAATAGTGGGCTACAATGGCAATGACGACCATTAGCGGTGAAAGTAGATGCAATAGTGGTTAACTACGATCTTTGTAGAAATATTTTAATAGACGTCTTAATGAAATTAAAACTTTGTTATAAATCTTAATATTTCATGTTTCATATGTATTCAGACTCATGATTAAGTAGTCGTAAAACTAAAAGAAAAAGAACAAGGTACTTTAATCTAAATAATTAAGATTCAAATTTAAAAAATAAATAGATTTAATGATTGAGATCTGAATGCTTAAAATTAAGACTTTATTAAGTGCAAACAAATGAGGCCTAAATGTTTTTCCTTCCTCAATAAGTTTCAAAATCATGAAAAGTGTATCTGACCTTATCTACTGTATCAGCCAAATTATAGTTACTATCAAACTTGTCAAATAATAAAAGCTAGCAACTAAAAGTATCTAGGACAAGAATGCAAAAACTAACACTATTTACATCTAATTTCCATATCAATGTGGAGCCAAAGTACAAAATCACAGGCATCCTCACATGTGGAAGATATTGATGTTCAAACCAACTCTACTGTCTTCACATTCTTGTGCATTGATCTAATCACTGTTGTAACTTGTTCAATCTGATCCTCACTTGAACAAGACGAAAGGAGAACTTTGGCTGTTCCGCCATCTGGATAACATCCTTCATCGATCATTTCCTCGAAGATCTCTAAGCATCGTTGGTACTGTTTCTTTTTGGAGTAGGCTCCAAGTCGCGAAGTCCAAGTAACCACATCTGGCTTCAAGTTCTTAGCAGGAAGTGACCGGAAAATCTCTTCCATTTTCGCGATAAATCCTGATCTACCATATGCATTGATCAAGATATTGTAGGTGCTGATATCGGCTATGTAAGGTCCAGCTTCTATGACAGTCAAGAGTTCTTCCATTTTCGCAAACTGGCCAAGACGACCATACAAGTTGAGCATGCTGTTAAGAAGAAAAGTATCTAATTTCACCCCTGATTTCTGCATCTGATTCACGATTTCCTCACATTTTGACACGTTACTGTTTCTTGAGTAGGCTGATATGAGTAACATGTAAGATTTCATTGTAGGAGCTATTCCCAGCCGCTTCATCTCATCAAACACGGTTTGTGCATCTAATATAAAATTTTCAAAGAATGAAAAGACAGCATCAGGCAGAAACAAATGCAACTTTCATAAGAATGAAAACTTTTCATATTCACTTGGCATCAATTTCATATGGAAAACTTTTCTTTTTCTTTTCCACCTTATTTTGACATCATTCAGTATATTATATGAATATGCATTCAGACGTTGCAATTATTAAGCTCTTCAGTTGAACTTAAACTATTTTCCTTACTAAATGCAAGAGAAATACCTCTTTAACATTGAGAAAAAATACCTTCATGAAGACCAGCTCTTCCATAGGCATCCACCATAATATTATATGAAGCTCTGTCTGGTTCACAGCCCATATGCTGCATGAGAGAAAAGATCTCTGCAGCACCCTGAGGATAGCCTGCACGGCTGTTAAATGAAAACATAAATTCATTTCCTTTAGATAAGTAATTTTGTAAGAGAAGAACTAGTGTTGGGGAAACATAAGTCCGAACATACCTAGAGAAGAATGTACATATTCGAAAAAAAAGTGTATGTTTATTGGTTTGTCACATTAGGAATGTTCATGATAAGCTATAGATTGCAGAATGGCATTCTAAATATGCCTAAGGCATGATTCTGCAGAAAATAGTTAAATGTTCATGTTTATACTCAGCTAAATGAAGTCCCTTGCTAGACATTTGCAAATCCTAACAGGAGTACTCCTCCTCCTTTTTACATGTTGATGTCTCAAATAATCAACACTAAGAACCTGCACTACGAAAGGAGTCGTGATTGAGTCTTATAAAGTAGGCCATTGCAAATAACCTGGCTTTTCTATTATGATCTAAAGCTTATACTGGAAATGGAAGGTGGTGTTGATGTGATTCTTAACATAATTCAGTCAAAAAGAAGTCAACAGTGAAACGTTACCGGTGTTTACCTGTAAGCTTCCATCAAGGCATTATAGGTGTAAACGTCAGGCTCAAACCCAGCTTCTTGTAGCTCTTCGAAGACTTCTTCTGCTTTTTCACATAGGCCACCCCTTGCAAATGCATTCACAAGAGCCGTGTAGGTACAGATATTAGGCTTACATTTCTGAGTTTTCATCTCATTGAACACCTTTAGAGCCATGTAGGACTTATTCTCCTGCATAGTATGAAGAAGCCGTTCAAACAAATTGAGACACAAGGACAGACAAATAGAGCAGCATCAGCAGATAAGTGTTCAATTAGCACATTCTACTAGAGCCACAGAACTGTATATAAATAAAAAAAATCAGCTAAAACTCAAGCAGGAATTATTTTAAGCACCAGCAAATAAAGAGCCACAAACGGGGTCAGATGTACTACTGTTTACCTTCCCATATAAGTTGATCAGCATTGTATAAGTATCTGTAGATGGTTCACAGCTTTCACGCTTCATCCTATCGAAGATTGCCAATGCTTTTTGCGGATTCCTTCCCTTCATTAACCCATCAATATAAGCATTATATACAAGAGCACCTGCAGATAGCTGAAAGATCATATTCTGCTGAGTCTTAAATGTATATGGACTGCATATAACGCCGATCCAAATAACTTCTATTTAGTCATCTGTTTTCATTTATGTGAGCAGAATGTGAAGCTTTCTTCACTCACCAGATGGAAACTGCAAGAGCAGCTCACAAGTCTAGCAAAAAGGAATACCTACAGTCACGAACAAGTGTTTGGGAATAAAAATGTTTGTATCTTAGTGCAGTTGCACATAGTTTGCACCGAATTGGTGCTACTTTTGAGGAGCTCATAAACTCATCTAAAGAACAAGGAGGATGAGGTGTCATTTGAAGAAAAGAGGAAGTAGTTTTAAGTTTCCACCAGCACGGCGTTGTGATTATGATGCCATTTGACCATATAATATGTACAACAACAAATAGAAAAACAAGAAAACATACTTGGAGGTAGGCCATTCTTCCGCATCTCAGAGAAGACAGCTTCAGCCTTATCTAGCATCCCGCATTTGGAATAAGATTTTAGAAGAAGTGCATAAGTATCTTCAGTTGGGACACATCGAGCATCAAGAAGTGCCAGATAAGTAGATTCTGCCTTCTTAACAAGTGAACTCTGCCCATAAGCTTCTATAAGCAAATTGTAGCAAATCACATCTGCCTGAAAGGAACTCCTACACAATATCCATTCACACATCTGCAAAGGAGTACGACTTAATTAAATGGGTATGACAATTGAGCAGCCATACAGCTTTGCTCAAAAGCCAAACACCCCTTCTGAGAGATAAATATGTGGGGAGACAGACAATTGAACGAAGCCAGAATATGAATAAATGGAGCAATATACACAAGATCTTTACCAGTATGATCAGATCCCATTGTTTGTTGATTCGAAGTTGAACAGCTACATTAATTATATCATCCCAAGTGTGATTGGTGGGACGTAGAGTATCCAAGGAAGACCAAATCCTCTCTGGATCTCTTTCCTTCTTTACGAAAGTTAGAATTTGCTGAGCTATCGGGCTTAGCACTGGGAATATACCTTCAACAAAACCAGATCCATATTTCCATCCTCTGCCTCTTAAAGAACCACCTGCACAGTAGTCATGAATTTGGCATCAGGAGGAAGAAACACATGTATGAAACTACAGCCATTATACATCAACCTACATCTTTTCCTTGAAACTTTTTTGTGATCAAAGTGTCTAAATCTGCCACGTCTATCTATGAAAATGCTGTCTTGCTTCCACTTCTCAACGGGAACATCATTGGAGGCATTTGCTTTCCATCTGAATCCGCCTTTACTGATTCTTGGTTCAAAAAGTATATGATTTAATGGACATTTGGAGACCAACCTACAATAGCTCAGAATAAGAAAAAAACTACTTAGCATGAAGACACTATCTAATTAACATTTCCTAATTAAAGCATGTGGTTGGAGAAATTGAAGCAAAACTGTAGTAATACATTTTTAAGGTGCACTTTTGACAAGTAAAAATGACTGCTAATACAATATGAATGCACAAATAATCCGGTCAAATTGGTCAGTGGAAGGTGTTGTTGAAGATGAAGAAGGAAGAGTTGCTGCATTTTTCAACACTAAAAATTGCTTTAAGAGTCCATTTCACAAACACATGTGAGTTACAACAATTGCAGGAAACGGGAAGTAAGTAAATATTACAATAGCCAGAAAGGATAAACTACTAACGATTACAACAAACTGGAAATAAGAACGATTACAATCACTTAAAACTTCGTTGAGTCGAGTGATGACACTCTGTCTTTAAGACAAGATTGCCCCGGATATATTTCCCTCTAGTCCCCTTGAAAGAGGAAAGTATATATCCTCTTACGTTATGGGCAATAGTCTCCCAAGATAAAGCAGCAACTTAACAAATGAGTGAGTAATGAAATAATGCTAGAGAGGAAGAGGAAGATTTCTGAAAAAATTCTCAAGTCTCTACCAATTGAGCCAAATGACTCAATTTATAGTGAAAGGAGGGTGGCTTCTCAACTAGCCAACTAATGGCTTTTAATAGCCATGTAATGACACTTAGTGAGGAGTTACATTCAGCCAAATAAATGGCCGAATTCATGGGCAAAGTAATGGAGATTCAATGCTCCAAAACCAACCCAAAAGGCTTTCTGCCTTCCGTTGCTGGAACGTCTTCCCAATTTAATCTTTCCTGAAACTCCAGGGACCAAACTGTAAATATTAAGCAATTTGGGTCCAAAAAGATAATATCAGAAGAAGCTCGAGCCCGGGCCCGGATGGGACGGGTGGGCGGCAGCGCGCGTGTGGGCTTAGCCTCAAACCCACCTTGGGGTCCCAAACCCTTATCCATTTTTGAGGCTTACAAAATGAACAATTCTTCCTTTCCCCACCGATGAGGGAGATTTGTTCCACACCATATTTTCCATGCTTCAAACACCTTACTTTGTAGACCAATATCTCTTTCATTTCTTAACAAATTTTGACTATCCTTGACCCTACGGTCATCTACTCACTTAGTAGATTATGCACGTGTGAAGAACCAAAGTTTCCAACATGCGTAACCCTAGTGTTTAAGTCATTAAAGATGGGTGGATGCAATATCCATCAAAGGCAAATTTCCAACAACTTCACAAAACGCGACTTGACTACTCAAGATATGATCCCCCCCCCCCCCCCCGAATAATCTCAGTCGAGATGAGAGCTTCCCAGCCTATATTCGTTTATCTTTTTTATTTCTGTTGATTTTTCTTCTCGAATTCACATTTTAAAAAATATCATGACATTATTACCAAAAGCGTTAAACTTAGCACTTATTAAAAAAAAGGCAGCCCGGTGCACTAAGCGCCCACTATGCATGGGGTTCGGGAAGGGCCGGACCACAAGGTCTATTATACGCAGCCTTACATGCATTTCTGCAAGAGGTTGTTTCTACGGCTTGAACCCGTGACCTCCGGATCGTTACTCCAAGGCTCCCCTTCAAAATTTATCACTTATATGAAAAAACAAATGCACACATCCATAGTATCTAGTAAACTATCAAAGAAAGAAAGAACATAGTATCTAGTAAAATATCAAAGAAAGAAAGACAACTAAAGTACAGTTCAAAATTCAAGAAAAGATAACTTGGGTCTTATAAGTGTAAGACCAAATGCAGAAACATAGAAATGCGGCACAAGAGATTAGCAGGAAGAAGAGATGTTAGGAGAGGGTTACATGGATGCATATGAAGATAAAGCCAGGACCTCAACTCTGTGTCCTCCAATTTTTCTGCAAAAACAACTTTGGTTTTGGTATTATATATACAAAGATAACTGGATACCTCGTAAAAATATCTACTACGCATGCAGACAAACACACAATGGCCAACCATCATATTAAATCCCCCACCACCCTTAAAGAATGCACATAGGTAAATAAAGAGATTTTTGCTCTCTCAGTCACCAAACTCAAGCTTATATAACTAAAATGAGCCATGTTTTTTTTAGCTTTAATCTAGAATTAGATTGGCCCATATTTTATGGTATAATTTGAAAGCGAAGTCATTTCACATATTTCTCTTATTCAATTCAATGCCTCTTGAGTCTTGACTGTTAGTTGACAACTTTGATCTTTTATTGTGTTTGAAGCTTAAATCGTGGTTTGATTATTGATTTCATAAAATTTGAATGGTGAAAATCATATTAGAGAATGTAATTCAAATAAGTTTTAAGGGTGAGTTTGAATTTCAAATCTGGTTATTATGAGAATTTTAGATTGATGTTGTTTATACTTATTGGAAATAGTCTAAAGTTGTTATATACAAGATTTGAAGTCATTGTATGGAGATTTAGACGGATTTTAAACAAGAATTGCAACTAAAAATTACAAAAGAAGTCATTACAATAGATAGCGATTTGTTATACATTTTTTTATACAAGGTAAATACATTTTTGGGATTAAAAAATTATAGAACATGATTTTGTATGTTATATACGTTTGGGGTATACAATTCACACAATGCACTTCAAAGATATATAATGGTAAGAATAGCTAAATCGCAATGTTGTACTATTAACCTATGTACCATGTGAATTGTATATCACTAATGTATACACCATATGTACTTGCGGCATATTTTGTAAATATTTTTTTCTAAATTGATTAAAACTATAATATCTTTTTAAATCGGTATTTTGGGTAATTATTTATTATCATATGACCATTTGGTTAATTTTCCTAAATTATACTCTATTTGATCCCTATTACTTGTCAATGTAATGTTTGATTTTGCGACATCCTTTTAAAAAATATTAATTTAAAGAATAAAGTAAATTATTTTTACTTATTCTTTAAATCTCATTATATACTGCATATAGGTGGTAAATTAATTAATTATTTGTTACTTTATAGATTAGTAAAAATTAAAACTAATTATTTGTAGTAACCATGCAATTAAAAAGTTAAGCCAAAAAATAAAAAGAAGAGAAAAAGCACAATATAGGGCAAAGACAAAAGCACAATTAGCCCGCTGCGCTGGAAAAAACACCAAGACATCAGAGAGCATTCCGCCTCTCAAGTAAGTTCACAATTTTTTATTTTGTACGAGAGTATCAAGTATTTTTTTGTTCTTTTTCTCGATTGCATATAGGGGTAATCGTTGGACTGTGTTGAACCTTCTATTTGTGGTTTTGGGTGTCTCTAAAAATGGTTTATTTTAGGTTGTAATGGAATGGAAACCTGTGATTCGTTGATGGGTTCTGTGCTGAATCTGAATTTCAAGATTTTAAGTAGACATGTGAATAATTTTACAAGAACAGCAAAAAAAATAATCATTTTTTGGTTAATATTGGGTAGAGAAAAGGACCAACCCCGTCCATTAGAGTCTTTAACTTACCTATACAAGATATGTGGAAGTTGGGAAAATGAGATCAATGAGTTTATCATCTTGAAAATTTGATTTTGGTTACGTTTGGAAGTTTTGGATGTTATTATTTGGGTATGTACTCGTGTGGGGAAACTACGCCCGTGCGCTTGCTCTGCAATTTAGTTAGACAAGGTCTAAGTGAACCAGAAAGAATAGAAGTGAGTGAGGTGGAGGGAAGGGCTTTCTAGATTGAGTGGGAGTGTTTGTTGAAAGTGAAGTTCATTGAAACGAGCACTTAGCCGAGCTTGACATAGTGCTACGTATAGTAAACTGCTTCTTCAGGATTATTTTTACATTGTATTGAGTGATGTCAGTAATTTTTTGTGCGGTAATAGAAGAATGCACATCTTTATAGTTGTCTGTGTTATTTGTGGATGCGAGAAACTTGTATCTAGTGATAAGTGACTAATCAACCAATTTGATCATGAGAGAAATTTCTCCACACTCCAAGAGGACTTTTAATTTCTTTTTCTCCATGGGGATGAGTCACTGAAGCTTCTAAGGTAAAACTCCCTCAATCGGAAGGTTCATACATTTACTTTCTCGAACGACCCTAAGTCTTGTTGAGTCTCACGCTGTTTAATTCTTTAAATCACTCAACTTCGAAATAGTGCCTACGATGCCAAGTATGCTCATGTAGAGATAAAGGGTATGCACAACTCTCTCACTGTTGACTATTCTCTTTGCTTCTAGGGAAGCAATTTTCTTTGATTTGACTAGAAGAAATACTTGGCATTTCTGAATGTCACAGAAATGTCCCAATAACTACTCTTTTCAAAATAATACAAAGCAAAATGGGAAATATGAGAAATTATTGTTGATGTTTCATGAAAAGATGAGATGGGTATTTATAGCAGTGGATGAGAGGAAAACTAAAAGGAGAATTCTGTGTTACTAAAAGGAGAATCAGTAAAATCTCAATGGTTTACGCTTGATTATCCCCATTATTGGTTCATAGTACCAAAAGCCTCTGTATTGGTGCATTAGCCATTATGTTATGTTTTCACATCTTTTACCTTGCTTTTGAATTTTCAAATGCTGGTGATTATTGTAAAATGTGGGTTTCAAAGTCAAATATTCTAATTTAAGGGTCTCAGGGGTGCTTGTATAGAATCCAACTTTACTTCTGTTTATGGGACTTGCTTCATGTTTTTGCAGATTTGTTTAAGTTATTTTACTATTTTAGTATAGTCTACATACTACAATAAAGTCTTGATTTGGCTCGACTACTACATGTTTAAGAACAAGTGCAGCTTTTTAAAACCATGAATGCACATTTCTTCTCGTCTATTGCTGTAAGCATCCCTTCTACTTTTATCCAGTATACACAAAAACATTGAGTTCTCTTGTTCCCATACTTTCCTTCTTTATTTGTTGTACATTGTTCTGGAAAGAGTAGTGTTCTGAGTCGTTCCAGTTCCCTGTACCTTTTTTATAACGAGTGTGTTGAATCGTGTGAATCGCCTCATTTAAAGGACAGCTATTAAAGAATGGATACTTTTTCTTTATTAAAGGACTGGATACTTTATTTATTTGAATATGTCTGCAATATGTTCCTCGCGTATGGACTTGACTTTTTTCTTGGGTCAAGTATGTGAAATAATTTCGGGTAGTGGTGAGACTCGAATCTAACATTTCTTGATCTGATGACATGTTGGATTGTGTGAATTGAGCGATCTAAAAGTTTAAATTGTTAGGGAGAGGAGACTCTTAATTATAATTTGTTTTCAATCATGGGTGACCTCTTAGGGCTACTACATGGAAGTTCTTCTCAGAGGGGCAGAATTTCAATCATGGGTGACCTCTTAGGGCTACTACATGGAAGTTCTTCTCAGAGGGGCAGAATTTCATCTAACTACTATGCAAATCACATACTTTAATCTCAAAGTTATGAGTTTCGGAGAATTTTATTTCTCTAAGTGCCTCACCTTTTCGGTAATATTTTGATTTATATTATATTACCTGTTCATGGGTTCAAGCCGTGGAAACAACATTTTGCAGAAATGCAAGTTAAGGCTACGTACAATAGACCCTTGTGGTCCGGCCCCTCTCCGGACCCCGCGCATAGCGGGAGCTTAGTGCACCGGGCTGCCCTTTTTTTTTTTACCTGTTCTTTTCCCTTTTTCAGAATTCGTCTCTGCAAATCTAATTCACTTCCAATTTTCAGATAACCTACTTTTCTACTAAGATGCTTGTCACCTTTTCTTTTAGAAACTATCCCTGCAAAACATACTCTTAATTTATTGAAGTGCTTCTTTTGAAGGAATTTTTTCTTTTCTGGTCTGCTTTAGGAAAGCAGGAAGAGATGAGTGCTTACAACGCTTTTAAAGCTTGTGCTCCAGTCGCATGGAGCCCTAATCTATACATAACCCTTGTAAGGGGTATTCCAGGCACTAGGAGGCTCCATAGGCGTACCCTTGAGGCATTGCGTCTTCGCAAATGCAACCGGACTGTAATGCGGTGGAATACACCTACTGTTAGGGGAATGCTTCAGCAGGTTTTAATAATGTCGTATCAATATTGACTAGTTTAATGCGTTTTCTTGCTTTCATCTAGTCTGGTTTATACAACTTTTGTAGTTACCGTATGAAGATTAATATTTTTTGTATCTCTTATTTTGATCTTAGGTGAAAAGATTGGTTGTCATTGAGACGGAAGAGATGTACAACGCGCGTAAGGAGAAACTAGCTAATCACAAGGCTCTACGTCCTCCTTTGGTTGTAAACCATCATGCAGCTCCTGCAGCTGATTCAGTTCAGTAACTGTCGAAGCTCTTTCCTGGTCAGTTTTGTTAAGTGTCCTGCGAATTGTCCGACGATGTAGTGCACCCAAGAAACTTTTTTGAATATTTGAAAGCTGTGGTAGGACCTTTTGCTTTAGCATGTGCTTTGAAATTGCATTGCACCTTTGTATTCAGGTTGTGGTTATTATTGTTTTGGCTATAACAGAATGCACGATGCCTCTGGAGTAATCTAGAGAGTTGATTAGGTAGTTACTGTGGAATAAGGAACTTGAAGAAAGATGATATAAGCTCGTAAACTATAAACTGGTTCTAGCCCGTTGATACGAGGTTAGCAGGAACGATTTTGTGGTCATGCTTAAAGAAGTGTAATGAAGGATTGCTTTATGTTTATGTCAAGTTAGGAACAACCTTAGACTTTCGGGTTTCTCCGGGAACTCTAGCTCGATTTTCACTGCTTTCTTTTGCCGTTATCTTCTTCTTCCTTGTCTTCTCTTTTCACTCTGCTGCTATGTATGCCCTCTCTCTTGATGTGATTTCTGACTTAAGTCTAAGCATTCTATTTCTTATTTACAAAGCCTCGAGTATCCATGAATTCTTCCTGTCAATCTCTGGGTGTTGATCTTAGCTCAAAACCAGTATGAATGGGTTAATTGGCGCCTGGCAGTATTACGGGGTCATTATTATGCAGGGTATTTTGGAGAGTGCAACTGATGAATTTAGAGGCTTTAATTATCTTTTTGCTCTGCTATTTCCTTTTTTTTAAGTGACTTACATCGGCTGCTTTTAAAAAGCATTTAAGGGTGTGTTTGGTATTTTGGAGTGCAATTTTCTCATGTTTGGTTGGTTGAATGTTTTGGAATGTATTTTATATAAGTTTCTTAAAAATGAGGAAAATGACTTCACCGAAGATAGTGAAAACACGTTTCGTAAATGACATTCCAAGATTATTGTCTCCTTCTTACCCACCCAACCCTCATTCCTTGACTACCCCCCCCCCGCTCCCCGAACCTCACTCCCCACTCTATCCCACCCCATAGTTTTTTGCTTAGCACTAGCAAATAAGCAAGAGACTTATGGAGTACTTGTTTTTCAAGAAAATAGTCTAAGAAAACATTTTCCTTCCTACCAAACACACCCTAAAAGTTAAAGGGACATGCGGGTCTTTCTATAAGAAATAGATCAATGAATATCACAATAATATCTTTGATTAAAAAGAAACAAATCAATGTCATAGTCATGTTGAGTTTAAGATATGTTTAGTCTGAAATGATGGTCGTCCATTACCCACTTCTGGACAAGTTTGGTGCTTGATTATTATTAGTGAAGAAAAATGGGGTGAGGATGGTGGCTGAATTTCCTAATGGTTTCTTCTTAATTGTTTATCTTTGATCTGCTGATCAAATAAAATTTATAAAATAGAATTAATACTATATTTTATTAAGAGTGAGTACTGACTAGTAGCTCAATAAGTTAGTATTTGTTTCTTTTCCATGGCACATTTTCAAAAGCCATGTTCCACTAAAAAGGTATCTACAGAAGCTGTACGATGATTGTAAGTCAGTCCATAGCTGGCAAAATGCCCCTATTGTCAATCCCTTTACCATTATTCAAATAGTGAGATTCAGGAAAAATTGTTAACAATAAAATGGAAGTTAAATTTATTTAGGGATAGTTGTATGACACAATTATTGTCATACATTGCTTAGAAGAAATCCATTGACATTCGAGCAGTGTGTGATCTTGAACTGTGTTTTAGCATACACCACATACCTTTTGTGTAGCGGTTAGCATATTCTAACAATTTTGTAACACACTGGACACTAAATAAATACAATTTTTTTCTTTTTCCAATCCTTGGCGGATTCTCAAATTTTGTTTTTGGGAAAAGGGTCAAATTTGCCCTTCAACTATATTTTATATAACAACATTGCCCTCCGTCAAACTTTGAGATCAAATATACCCTCACTGTTTGCAAATTTGTTAAATTTGCTCTCGATTGACAGAAATGTGAATTGGACGCCATGTCGAATCCACGTAGACGACACGTCGATGCCTAGTAGACCACATATTGATATAAAATTTTCAGCTTTTGTGTTTACATCTGGGCTTGGACAAAACAATGGCGACGGTACAAACGCCGATGGCCGGTCATCGGCGACGTCTTTCGTCGTCGGGGTGTAGTCGCCTTGTACTACGAATTTCCAGGCGTGTTTTCTGAAGAACGGTGGCGGTGGAGGTGGTGGTGGAATTGGTATCAACGACGATTCTCCTCCACTGTTTGAGTTTTCTTAGACCCTGTCGAAGCTTCTTATTTTCACTAGCTTAGGTGCTCGATTTGGTCTTGATATCCTGATTGGCTCAGCCTTGACAGGCGGAGGAGGTGGTGGTGGTGGATGTGAATAAGTTTTGAAACAGAGAAGGAGGAGGCGTCGGCGACAGTGGTGAAGTGGAGGATGCCGACCATTGGTAATGGAGAGGAGGAAGTTCAGATTTGTGTAGAATAGCATCAAAATTATCAACATTTTTTGACCTATTTTTTCTTCTTTTCGTGATACAAAGAGTTAATAAACTCCTTTGTCGCACTTGCACCACCTTTATTCTTATCGCTTTTACTGCTCATTGCTCCATGTATTGTGGCAATGGCGGCGGTGGGTCGCATGTATATCAAACTTATCAGCACTCTTTGATCTGTGCTTTCTCTTCGTTTTTCATGGAACACTATAAGATGCTCTCTTCACTTTCTCCGATGCCGGAGCTGGCGGAGGTGACGTTGGAGACGGCGCTGATAATAACTTTTGATATATGACTGACATTGTTTTATGTTGTTTAATGAAGTCAATCAGTAGAACTATAAGTGGAGCAGCCTCCAAAAATTAGCTCAAAGTTGCAACCTGTTCATCATCACTAATGAAGTCAATCGTCTTTATTTTCTTGTAATACTAAAACTTTGTTCAGCATTTTGGAAGAATGGTGTCATGTTTGGTGTAGGTTGATTGAATGAACTCAATCATTTTTTTCAATCAGATTGCGTTTCATTTTGTCATAAAAGTTTCAACATATGAGAATATTATTCAAGCCAATTTTTGTTTACATGTAGATCCAGATCCGATGGATCCGGATTTGGATATGATTTTTATGGACCCGATGGATCTGGATTCAGGTATGAAAAATGGATCTAGTAGGATCCGGTCCAGATCCGATCCGTTGCCATCCCTACCTGCAAAGAGAGAAGTACAAAGAAAAGCATTCAAACTCAGTGCAAAATCATGTGACCAGATTCGCACATGACATGTTCTTATGTCAGCGTAAATATGCATATGAGATGTCTACAAGGCTAAAATGACAAATTGCGAGATCATGCCACTCTCGTCAACTCCAAGTCCAAACTCAATGCAGATGATGGGGATCCGGTCAGCGATCCCTCTCTTTATAGGAGTCTCGCAGGTGCTCTTCAGTATCTCACCTTCACTCGATCAAAAATTGCATATGCGGTTTAACATGTGTGCTTGTTCATGCACGCTCATAGGGAGCCTCACTTTACAGCTATTAAGCGTATCATTCGGTACGTTAAGGGCACTCTTTAACATGTGTGCTTGCCGAGCTATGTTGGCTTCAAAATCTCCTTATTGAGCTTCATTGTCCCATACATAAGTCATCTTTGATTTACTGTGATCTACTTGTCTTATAACCCGGTTCAACATCAGTGAACCAAGCATATTGAGATGGATATTCACTTTGTTGGTGAGAATGTTGCAATGAGTCACGTTAGGGTGTTTCATGTTCCTTCTTCATATCAATACACAGATATCTTCACAAAGGGGTTTCCTCGGCGATTGTTCTTTGACTTCAGATTCAGTCTCAGTGTCCGGCCTCCTCCCGCTCTGACTGAGGGGGCGTGATAGTGAATATATTTTATATATATATATTTACAATATATTCTGTAATTAACATTTAGTTAATTGATGTAAAATAGAGATCCTAATTTTATTAGGACTACAATTATATACTCTATTTATATTACATTAATAAGAGAACTCTATCAAAGAAATTTACACTATTCTACAGTTAGGATGAATTAGTGAGTGATGATTATATGCCTTGAAATAGTAAGAATGTAATTAAAGATGACTATTAGTTACAAATATTTTACCTAATTAAGTTTGACTATTAGTTACAAATATTTTACCTAAAAAAAGATTCCGTCATTGGCATTTTTGCGAATGTATTAAAAACACGCATTAATATAATAGTACATTTCAATCAAGCATAAAATTTGAGGGGTAATTCTATCTTTAACTAAATTTATGCATGCATTAATAATCTTGATATTATTAATGCCATGTTTTGCTAATTATAAATAGGATAATATCAGTTATACATAAATTGAAAAAATGTACTAAATAAGAGACTAGTAATAACAAAGCTAATAGTTTTTTTTTTAATAAACTCTATCAAACGACCCGTAAATAAGAAAAAGAAACTTCCAAAGGTGGAAGTGTAACCCCACACACTATTTACACTCCCCATGACCCATTAACTTATCCACTACGCCACTTCTATATCTTTGGTATAACTGCTATTCGCCTCCAATTTTGTACAGTATTTCTTTTTGTACTTTTTCCCTCATCTAATCTTTTCCTTCAATATTTTTTAAAACAACTAGTAGTACAAAACTACAATTAATTCAAGTAAAGTTTTAGTATAAGAAGTACTAATTGCAAGACCTAAGAACTTAAAATGAAATTTTACCCAAATAAATTTTCTTTCATTTTTATATTGTATCGAGGAGAAATGATTTTTTAGCCCTTTATGATTTTTTTTTAGTTTATGATCATTTTACAAGAGATCTTTATTTTTTATTAATAAGAGATTTGAAAAAATATATATAAGAGATCTGAAAAATACATTTTTGTCTATTTAAATTGTAAGAGGATAAACGATCTCATTTCCTCCTTGTATTGCTCGTGGCTCATGAATAAATTACTCATTTCATTGAGATAATCTATTTTGACTTTTATTATACTCCATCCTTTTATTCCATTTTCAGCTTAATTGTTTTTTGAAAAGGTGCAATCTTTTCCATTAATCAAATGTCATTACAGAAATGTTTTCATTATTACAAAATATTGTCACAAAGAACCTAGTTATATTTGCAATCATGTGTTAGATTAAAGTTTTTATAATTAATTTGAAACAGGATAATTTAGAAAGCCCTCCTCCTATAAATTTTGAATTCTCCTTTTTCGTTGATTACTATAATTTATTACTCCTATCAACTTATGTAATACCATTTTTTAGATACAAAATTTAAGAAAAAATAGAAGACTTTTAAAAATTATGATTTAAGATAAATTTTAGCATTGAACTAAGAATTATCTTTCTTCATCAATATTTGAATCACTTTTCGTGACACACGATTTTATATTATTATTAATCCAATTTATCCACCATCGAACTCATCATGGTCCAATTCTGATTGAGAAGTCGCATCAGAACATAAAAGTTGCCTTCATCCTTGAAGATTTGCTCTTCTCAGGCGTCTCTAGGGAGATGACTTTATTTATGGTTATAAATTATTTATTTTATTAAGAGTAAAAAAAGAATTTTAAAATTAAATTATTTTTAATTATATATTTTTTTGCCCTAACTAAAAAGAAAAGTCCTTACCCAAGTCCATATTATAACTCTATATAGTATATATTTCCCTCGTTGTACTCTTTAACACAGAAACCCCCAAATCACGGCTTTTTCCCGCATTGGTAAATTCTTAGTTTGTCTCTCTAGAATCTTCTGTTCTCTTACTTGATATTTCAAAGCGGGTACATGATTATCTATTGTTGATTAATCGATTTCCGATTGCTGTTTTTGGGTTTTACGGTAAGGGGTTTGGTATATCTTAGTTTTTATAATAAGTAATTTTCGTTTATTTTTTTTATATCTAATGATTTTGTTGAGTTTTTAGTTTTATAGTAGTCATCAATTTGGCGGCAAACAGTTGGGAAAAAGAGCAGCAATATACAGGTTTAGATTTTAAGTAATTTTTTTTCTTTCTTTTTGAGTATTTCTTAATGTGATGTATTGAAGTTTTGAGTATCTGATTGAGAATTTTAGTCTATTGATTTGTAGCGAGTATATGTTGAACTTTATTGAAAATATTCAATTTATTTGTAGGAGTATCTTTTGGGGATTTTGTTTTGCTGTTAAATTTGAATTGCAAATTTGTTGAAAATTTGGGTTTTTTTCCTGAACTTTATGTTAATTTATTTGTGCGTCTTTCTTTTCGGATATAATCATTTACTTCCAAGTTATTATATAGGTTAATAGAACCTAAACCAGTGTTTTGGAAGGCGCATGGCGAAAAAAGGCGACAAGGGCTGCCTCACCTTTTTGAAGTGAGGCGCCAATTAATACCAAAATATTAAAATATTTAATTACATATATAAATAATCAAAATCTCGACAGTAATAACATATTAGCAAATGTTTCAAAATTAAAAGTAGATACTAAAAGTCTAGAACTTGAATGCCTCAATAATCATAAGACAAGCAATACTAAAAGTCTATTCTAAATCTTCTTCAAGATCTTCAAGTTCTTGAATTCCAAGATTCTCAACAATATATTGCTTTTTATGTTCTATTAATTATCCTAATTTTGCGTTTTATGTTTTATTAACTCAAGCCTCTTTTTTTTTTTTAAAAGGCGACGCCTTTCTCGCCTCATTGCCTCGTCACCTTCTTCTCGCCTCATTGCCTCTTCTCGCCTTTTGTTAACTGGTCGCCTTGTCGGAAAAAGGCGATACTCCATCGCCTCGCCTCTCGCCATAGGCGACAAGGCGCTTGCCTTTAATAATTATGTCCTAAACTGAATGAAACATGCATGAAGAACATATATTTCTAGATCGACTACTTTAACCTGGCTGTAATACCAGTTAAGGTCAGATAGACCTCAATGATGTTATCCAGTTATACTAAGGCTGGGCTTAAATTAGGAGTGTGAAACTTGGAGGTAGTATTCAACTTGACCTTTGATAGGAGGGTGTGGAGGTCGGGAATTCAGGTAGAAGGTTAGTAGGTAGTCGGACGTTTTTCTTTTCCTTTCTTAGAGTACTAGTATTATTCTTGTTTTTCCTTATTTTTAGATTTCTATTACTACATGTTGTTTCTCTAGCCTCGGCTATCTTATTGTCTTGTTGTTGTTTCTGCTTGTTGCTACTGCCTCTTTTTCATCGTTCTTTGAGCCGAGGGTCTATTGGAAACAACCTCACAGCCTCTCTACCTTCTGAAGGTAGGGGTAAGGGCTGCATACACTATCCTCCCCAGACCTACCTGTGGTATTATATTGGGTTTGTTGTTGTTGTTATATTTGTAGTCATTGAGCTTTTGATATTACACTGAACTTTTTGCAATAAAGTTTCCTTCCCTTCTTTACATGGGAGAGTCATTTTATGCTCCTAGTGCAGGGTTGAACCTACGGTGTCTCATGAAAATATGATTTAGTAGCTTCTTTTCCCTGCGCCTCTTAAAAGTACATTTTCTTTATCTTTCCTCAAGCTCCATGCTGGTTTGACATATCACAGTTTGTTCTTTTTACTATTATGTGCCTTTAATTGAAGTGACAGGATATAGTTTATCAATGGAGTATGACAACGAAGAGAATGGTTTTATTAGTGTTCCAGCTCCTGAGTTTGGTGCAATTTTTATGTCAAACATTGCAACAAAGAGAGGCTGCTTTAAACATAAGGTCTTTGGCCTTCCATCATCCATGGCTAATTTTGTGAAGGAGGTCAAAAAAGGAATGGTGCTGTTCCTATTTGAATATGAAAGGAGACAACTTTTTGGAGTGTATCGGGCTATCTCAGATGGTGGAATGAACATTGTACCCCATGCATTTAGTTCTTCAGGGAAGCAGTTTTCTGCGCAGGTATCATATGTCAAATGATGGTTTTTATCATTCAACCAGAGCTATTATTAGGTTAAATAATACAAGGATATTTTTGGTGTCTTCTTTTTGCTTTCATGTTCTCTTCCCTAGGTCCGATTTGTGCCGATTTGGTACTGTAGTCCACTATCTGAATATGAGTTCCGAGATGCCATTAGGGAGAACTACTTTTCGGCAAGGAAGTTCCACTTTGGTCTATCTGATGAGCAGGTCCGGTGATTATTCTCTATATTTGGGCTTTTAATGATCATATATTGTAGCTGAATATTACTGTTCCTTGTCAATGTGCAGGTTCATAGGCTTCTTAGGTTGTTTAGTTCAAGAAAGTTAAAGAATAAATTACCCCCGAGAAGTCTCACAACTGGAGTGAGCAGTGGTGTTGACGAAGACCATATAATGGTCAATAACAATTCTTCTGCAGCAAGTGGTGGGTTTGATATCAAACATTCTATTGTTGATTTAGGGAAGGCCCTGTCAAGAGGATATCCAAGGTCATTCCGTGGTGTAAAAGGAGTCAACAATGACATGTTTCCAATTGAGCATAGAGTGAAGGATGAAGATAAAGTTGATTCTGCTGAACATCTCTACTATAATGATAAGAAGAGAAGAATAGGTTATGATGGAAGGTTATTGAGGGATAATGCTGCAGAAGATAAGCTTCTTGTTTACTCGCTCAATGAAGAATTAGGATCTTCTGGAGATGACTGGTCCTCTTTGAATGGCAGGGTACAGAGTGGGCATAAAATTAACACGAATTATACTCCTGCCATCTCCAACTACATGGGAGATTCTGATCTCAGAAGAACAGTGCATGATGCAAATTTAGTTGTAAGAGATCGGATAGTAAAGGAACATAACATGGATAGTAATTATCGTCTGGGCAGATCAAATGAGCACAGTGGAAAGCCTTCAGACAGTGATATAATTAGACTTGGTACTCATTATGCAGGTTTTTTAAGGAAAGATACTGCGGATATAGCACATATCATGGATAATTCTCGTGAGCCTTGCCTTTATAGGAAGAATAAAAGTGACCCCTATTGGAATATTGGAACTGTAAGTGATGATTGGCAGAGTTCCTTGGATGATAGAGTTGGAAAAAAGAGCCATTTGGACCCTGATATTAATTCTACAATTGTATCTGAACGGTTTGTGAACTCACCATACAATCAGAAAGGAACTCCCAAAGATGGTAGATTATTCACAAGAGAGATAGGTCTCAGAAGAGAATTTGATCATCAAGCGGCCATTGATGATGACGTATGCTTCCTTTCTAGGCGTAAAGGAGCAAATGAAAAATGTGTAGATAGCTTTCTTATCCCAGCTGCTTCAAATGGGAACTCCACCTATGCCGGAGATGTAGGTAGACAAGTGGCTGAAGTTGGTAGTTATCCAATGAATGGTTTTGATGGGTTGGTCCCTGGTACAGAAAACTTTCAGAGGCCTCTCACCGTGGCTGATTGCACTGCTTACTCTCCAATGAAAAAAAGAACCTCAGGATACTCAACCAAGTTTCTTGCTGAAACAGAATTTCCTCAGTCAACAGAAGAACAAAATCTTGATCCCGCTTGCTCTAAATTCCATGATGCAACAATTACAAGAATCATGCCATATAAGCATGAGCACCCAAATTCTTGTTATGGACATACTGAGACTTATGAAGTTGAACAGGGCTCAAACTTTTTGCAAAAGCCACCTTTAAATGGTGGAATTTCTGAGGCAATGGAACCAAATAGGTCAGGTTCTTTTGGTTATAGAACTGCTTTCATTCCAAGGGAATCTATTGCTCAACATTTTACTAGGGATGATATTAACGAGGGTGAAAGTTGGAGATTCAAATCTCAAGCTGCCCTCGGTTTAACTGCTAGAAATTCTTTTTCTGGTAATTATCAATGCGCCAATGAGGAACTAGGTGATGAGCATGTTATATGGCAAGGGAGAGATGCAACTCATGTTGGAAGGTCTTGCTCTCCTAATATGAGTTGGTTACTTCATCAAGGAAACATTTTGACAAATCTTGGCCACTCCAACGGCCCTGGAGTAGACATCGTTAATGATGAATACGAGAACATATTGACTGATGTTGTACATCCTGACGCCAGAAATTCCAGAAGTGTTTTTAGTCGCTTATCTTTGGCTCCCAAAGTACGTAAGTTGAGAGAACAAGAAGCTGATTATAGTATGAGCTTTGATAAATATCATATGGATACGACAGTTGATGAAATCATGGACTTGTTATACGAGGATCAGAAAATCTTACCAAAAAAGCCATTGAATCGGAAACCATTTATTCGAAAAGTTGGACATGGTGAAACTATTAGGTCTGGAAAACATGCTGCAGTTGTCAAGAATGATCCAGAGCAGCCTGATGATTCAATGATGGGAGTTGTTAGAGAAAGCGCAAATGAAGTCCTTGAAACTACGAACCATGTTCTTGCAGAGACCAGAGTGGTGGACTTCAAGCGCAGGAGGGAGACATCTCGATCTTCAGAAAAGACTAATGCCAAAATCAACAAAGAAGAAAAGACATATGCTAATGAACACACAGTCCTTCAGAATGCACAAGAAAACAGTTCTGAAACTGCAGTAGCTAAGGGTTCAGCTGATAAGCCATCCAAGCGCAGAAAGCTTGTGCGTCCAGCATTTGATGAAAATAACTCCAGGAGTGATTTGAATCACCAACTTCCTTGTCAGACAATTGATAAGGTTAAAACAGGGAATTCAGATTCGAGCGAATTTCGGTCCGCTCTCTAGTAATTAACATTACTGGTGAACAACAAAAAGATTACTCCATTAGTCATCAAATTCTCCCACATGCTTATTCAAGGGCGGTTTGCATAGACTGAAGTGGTACATGATGATGACGAAACTGAACTGAAGTGGTACATGATGATGACGAAACTGAACAAAGTAGCGCCGTGATTTTATAAAATCATGTAGGTTCTCCCTCGAGCATGTCTGTTTCAGATCTTACGTAGATCTGCACCTCAAGTTTTCCTTGAAAGTTGTATTTTGTTATGCAAGTGAACAAACTCGCCCCTTGTGTAAATTTGATCTTTGCTTCCTTCATTTTGTTCCGCACAATAACATGTTCTTATTTTAATCGATCTCGTCTTTTATATCCTACTAAAGCCATTTTCGTACAAAACAATCCACTCCTATATTTAGAGACACGGTAACTGTTTCTTTATCCTTAACCAAAGGTTTCAAATTTGAACTCCAAGTATGGAGTTGTCTTTGTTATTTTGACACAAATTCAGATTTCATTTGGCCCCAGTACGAGTACTGTAGGAACCAAAAGAAGTGTCACGAAAGGTAAAGATAGCTAGTTGTTCTCATTCCATCCCTTAGCTTGCTCTTCCCTATTTGCTACATTTACTCGTGCTTCACTTAAGTCTATGACCAACTCTCATAGTGTAATGGAGCTTTGCTCTTCCCTATTTGCTATATTTACTCGTGCTTCACTCAAGTCTATGACCAACTCTCATAGTGTAATGGTGGTACGCGCAAGGCCTGGGAACATATTCACAGTTGTATGGCTGATTGACAATTACTAGTGATTTCGGCTTCATACAGAGGAGCTGCAGCTTGGAATCCGGACGAGGAAGGGTTTTTGGGGTTAGCTCATCCTAGCGGAATTGCGACCTAGTTGGCAGGGACTGTCCCCGAAATGGGATCATTCAATCTCAAAACTGTTCCCACCTTTCTCCTATAGCCATGCTTCTTCCACACAGTCCAAAATAGTTTATCTAAACAAAATTTTATGTGGATTGGGTTTTTACTTAAATAGTTCTATTAGTTATATGCCAAAACTTCAACGATTAAAATCACCTCTTTTTGTCCGAACTAGAATCACCTTGTACTCTCTCATTTTATTATGAGTAAATATCTCAAAGATATTCAACTACGAGGAATTATGTAGCAAAGTCATTCAATTTTATTTATATCAATAAAATTATTTAATTTAGAGTTTTTCTCTTATAAAATTACTTAATCAAATTTGTCAATAAATAAATAAATATATGGCATAGCAAAATAAATTAATATGGTATGTGATGTAGATGTGGACCCAACAAATAAAATAAAATTAAAACACTCATATCTTATGCTTAAATGGATCTTCATCTAAAACAAAAAAAAGCAGAACATATTTCAATTCTACTTCTTGTGTTATCTTTTACTTGTTCTGTATAAAAATAGTTTTTTTATTTTACTTGTCTATTCTCGTAAATCAAGAAAGAATTAATTGTATTTTTTAAATTTTATTTAAATAATATTTTTCAAATTTATTAAAGTGTTAGTAGTTAAATTGAGATTAAAGCACTACAAGGATAGTAAACAAATTTTAATTAATAATTCTTTAAAAGCGTGTAAAAAACAAAATTAACAAGTAGAAAGAGAATGGAGGGAAATATTATACATTAGGATAAAACCCGATCCTTTCATTTTACAGTTATAACCTTACATAACAGAATCTCAGTCACCCCGCTCCCAGAACTCCGGTGACAACTGCCGTCGCCGCCGTACCACATGCTTCGGAACCTCCGAACGCGGCGGCGTCCGCTTTACGGCGCTCACATTTGCGCCTTAGCAGCCGCGATTCTCCTCCTCCTCTCCGTTTCACTCCTCTACAGTCGCCTCAACTTCTTCCTCCAACCTAACAATCCCCACCCCCATCCTCTCCAATACGACACCATTTCGCTCAACAACCCTCTCGTTGACGATTTATCTGACGCTGATTACCGCTCCTCCGATGATCGCATCGACGAGCTTGACGTTGCTGACAACAACAACAATAACGATGATGACTTCCTCTTATCCAATGAATCCGAAGAGGACGATGAAGAAATTATCAATCAGTATCCTAGGGTTTCCTCGACGTATTTCTACGATCAGAAGCATGGAGTTGTACGGAGAGCGTTTAACAAACGATCGATTGACGAATGGCAAGATTACGTTAATTTTGAATCTAGGATGAAGTTAGGGTTAGGTTTTAAGAGTGATGAATCTAAGGCCGCGTTTGGATCGGATAATCTTCCAGTAGATGTACAAATGAGGATGAAGTTGAGTGAAATTAAGAGTGTTGAAGATGCCTTGTTACTAAAAGGATCACCTTTGAGGGAAGGGTGGGGTGAGTGGTTTGAAAAAAAGAGCGATTTTTTGAGGCGTGATCGAATGTTTAAATCAAATCTGGAGGCGTTGAATCCAAATAATAATCCCATGTTGCAGGATCCTGATGGTGCTGGGATTACTGGATTGACTAGAGGGGATAAGATTGTGTTAAAAGGGTTGATGAATGAGTTTAAGAAAGTTCCATTCTTGGTGAAAAAGCCACTTTCTGTGTCTGAACTGACGAAATCTGAGTTGGTTAATGATGCTTTGGATTTGCAGAAGATGGTGGGGCTGGCAAAAAATGATGTTTTTGAGTCGAAGGAGTTGAAATTCGATACTGAACTAGTGAAAACTAATGATGAGGATGTGAATAGAGGGAAGAGAGTGAAGCTTAGAACATTAAACGATAGTGCTAGAATTGGGAAAAGAGTTGTTCGTGATAGTGATGAAGATTCAGCTACTCGGAGTAAGGAAGAGATAAGGAATGGTGATGTGAAAGTTGTGGAAGATGATGCAAGAGGTGAAGTTTCTGGGCAAGTCTTTGCTGATGGAAAGAGATGGGGTTACTTTCCGGGTTTGCAACCCAGGTTGTCTTTTGCTAATTTTATGGACTCATTTTTCAGGAAAGCAAAATGTACTATGAGAGTTTTCATTGTTTGGAATTCTCCAGCATGGATGTTTACCACTCGGTACCAGAGAGGACTTGAGAGTGTACTTAACCATCACCGGGATGCTTGTGTGGTGGTTTTCTCTGAGACAATTGAACTTAACTTCTTTAGTGGTTTTCTGAAGGATGGGTAAATTCCTGAATTTCCTTCTGCCATCAGTTCTGTATATTTGTTATCTTATTGGCAGAGGCAGATGTAGAGTACCGTTACCTGGTTCATATGAACCCAGTACTTTCGACGATGAGCATAAATTTATGTGTAAAAATCCGCAAAAATGGCCCAAATAGTAGATATAAACCGATAACTGTAAAATACAATGAGTTTATTTGCTAAGAACTTTAAAGGTTGAACCCATACAACTTAAATCCTGGATCCGCCTCTGCTTGTTGTTTGTTTAACTTATATCTTCATCTGAAGTTATCCATATTTTCCTTACGAAAATAGTACTTATAGTGCTTCCAAGAAGTCTTTAAGTTCTTCTTACAACTTATTTTTTAAAAGAAGATAATCTCAAGTTCTTCTTTGTGTATATATGCGTGTGTGCATGTCTATGGTGTTATATTCTTCCATTTGCAAGTTTATTGGGGATGGATTTGATGATAGATTATTTTCCGCAGCTTCAAGGTGGCTGTTGTGATGCCCAATCTTGATGAGCTCCTACTAGACACTCCAACACATGTATTTGCTTCTGTCTGGTACGAATGGAAGCAGACAAAACATTATCCTGTCCATTACAGTGAACTTGTCAGGCTGGCAGCTCTATACAAGTAAGCAATATGGCAAATATACACTTTCCCTTGTATTTAAATTGTACGTACTGTGAAATTAATCGAGGTGTTAATTTATATGATGATGCATCGTAGTTTCAATTCAAATATTTTACTATACCTAGATTGGCATAACAGAGTTCAAAAAATCTGGTGTTTCTTGTGTATAACATTTCACTCGAGGTAAGGCAAAGTAGATAAGGAGCCAGTACTTAAGATCCCGACTATTATTTCAATAAATAATTGTTTTTTATTATATAAAAAGGATCCCAATAATCTTTTTGAGATTAACCAGTTGACAGCAGAAATAGGAACCTTCTCTACCACAATCAGCTCATGGATGGATAATTCATGAATGTGATTGGGAGTTAGTCAAAAAAGGAAGAGTTGCAATAGATTAACTTCAATTTACTGAAGTTTATTTCATTGTGATTGTAATTTCTTGCACTTCTTTCCTTTTCTTTTCCTATAGCTGAAATTCTTAAACTTGGACTAGTAAGCCACGAGAGAGGTTGTTCATGAAGTTAAGAAATGGAATTGATGATGGTTAGAAGACACCTTATAAAAAATGACAGTGAGAGGACTACTGAAGAAGGATCTAAATTTTTTTCTGGATATACAAATCTTTTGGCTGCCCTTTTACAAATCTTTTGGCTGTTAGCATATGTTAATGGACAACCAATTGTAGCGTCTGTGGCACATGGCAAGCTTCTTTTTAAGATCACATATTCCAGAAATTTGCGCTTCTAGTGAGGGTTTTGTTTTAGCAATATATGCCAATAAATATATATGGCAGTAGCTGAATTTTATGAGTTATCCTTGGAGAAAGTAGATTGTGGTGAAGGTTGTACCAACATCTCTTGGCAAAAGCCAAGAACCTTATGAAACTAGCATCATGATCGTGTTTGAATACATTGCAGATGGCCGTAAATCTAGCAATTTGTCACATGCTTATTCTGAACGTGTTAAGACCCAATCTTTTTCCTGAACACATTAATGATTTTATTTACCTTATAAAAAAGATTGAAGGATTGACCAAAGAGGACATATTGCTCATGTTTGTAATGAACTTTTTGCCCATTCCGTTTACTGCAGTATTGCTTTAACTTCAGTAATATAACAACTTAATTTCTGTTGGTGAAATTTATAATTGTTTCAGCGTTATAAATAACTTTCATGTTTTCTTTTGCCTTTTATTGCAGGTATGGTGGAATCTATCTCGACTCAGACATAATAGTGTTGAATTCATTGTCTTCACTTAAAAATACTGTTGCTTTTGAGGATGACCCACGTGGAAAAAATTTGAATGGTGCTGTAATGGCTTTTAGAAAGCACAGGTACTCGCAACTCAATTTTTGCCTCTTGTATAGTTCTTAAGTGCTTTCTAGTTCTGGTGTGCTTGGACCTTGCGATAACCACCGTTTCTATGGTATTTTTATATGTCCATGTCTAAAATTGAGGCCCACTGAGGAAGAAACAGGAATAATGAAAATAGAGGAAAATAGGGAAGGGACATTTATATGGATAAAATTACACAATCTTTTAGTAAAATAAAGATTGATGCAACTCACCTCAAAGATTGGTCGACGTGCTTGCAAGCTAACCAAGATACCACTGTTTTTTGAAAAATGTTCAGGTTGTCCTTAGCAGCCTGAAAATGCTATCAGAGGATAAAATTTTAGAACAATAACCTCGAATTGCACTACCTGTTAATCTGTCAGAAATGTTTGCTAAAGTTTATTGTGGGAAAAGGAAGGAACACAAGTTTCCCTAGCAAAAGTATATAAATGTAGTAAAGTATCGTCCTCTTCTGTACCCTATGGCCAAGATTCACTTTCTTGTATGTCTTTTGCAGTCCTTTTGTAATGGAGTGTTTGAAGGAGTTTTATGCATCTTATGACGACACTCAATTGAGATGGAATGGAGCTGATCTTTTGACAAGAGTAGCTAGTAACTTTTCTGTCAATGATGATCCCTCCGGTAGAAAGATGGAGATCAATTTTCAACCCTCTTCTGTTTTCTTCCCTATCGGTCATAACAATATTACCAGGTACCAAACTTACCTTTTAGTCTAGAGGTCAAAAGTATAAAAAGTGGTACTTAGAATTATGAGTGCTTAAATTTTTTACTGAAATATTTATCATTGTTATTTTGAACTTTTGAATATTGTTCATACTAACGTAATTTCTATCTATTCAAGGCCTTGTATTCTCCAAACTGTAAAGTGCAGTTGGGAACTACCTGAAGTTTCAATAAAAATGAATTCTCGGTTTGTGCAACTTGAATCACCGATATTAGAATGGTCAGCTAATTCAACTTGTCAATGCTTTAATCAACCAGGGATCTCTTACTAGTAGAAAAGGGGTGGGAAAACATAAGGTAAAAAATTACCCCCTAACAATCTGGTGAATCTGGAGAGAGAAACACAATATTTTTTGAAAGCAAAAAAGAATCTGTAATTACTATTAAGTTCGGATGTATCTCTTCAATACTTTTCTGGTGTAACATGGCTGATGCAACGGGTTTAAGAGCCATTGATAGATTTGTTGAGCTCATTACACAGCTTATAATGGTGCTGTCCTTTTAAATATTTTTAACACACCCTTGTTGCTAACCACCCATAAAATTTATTTTGAAGATAAAAACAGACTGGTCAGCGAATTTCCATCCAATCTTATTTGGAAACTTGGAGCTCTTTAAAGGCGTCCTTTATTTTGGGTGTCATTAAAGGGCATCTTTTACATGGTCTTTACTGGCATTATGAACGTAAATTTTTATGTTTAATCTGACTACAGGTATAAGACAAACATGCTTTTTGTTGCAAAAAGTAGTTTGAACTAATTCTGCCCCCCAACGCTTCGGTCTAGTGGTAAAAGCACAAGACATGCAGTGTGGGTTAGCACACGTCATGAGTTCAAATCCTGCCATAGACAAACACATGGTATTTAAGTGGATAAGGGTAAGGGGCTATTATCCACTGAGTTTCGAACTATGCGCCGCTGGCCCTCAAGGATTTCTCGGTCATAAAAAGAGTAGTTTGAAGCACCCAAGGGTGTGGCCTAGTGGTCAATGAAGTGGATTGAGCACCATGAGGTCTCAAGTTCAATTTTCAGCAGAGACAAAACACTAGGTGATTTCTTTCCATCGGTTCTAGCCTTAGTGGACAGAGTTACCTGTTATCTGTTGCTGGTGGGAGGTGGCAGGAATCCCGTGGAATTAGTCGAGGTGCGTGTAAGCTGGTCTGGATACCACAGTTATAAAAAAGAAAAGGGTATTCTGAACTGATACTTGAAGATAATATGAAAAAAGTCCTTTTTAATGTTGATTTGGTTAAAATATATCGCTTTAAGCGCCCAAGGGCGTGGCCTAGTGATTAATGAAGTGGGTTAAGAACTATGAAGTCTCAGGTTCAAATCACAAAAACACTAGGTGTGACCCAGCCTTGGTGGACAGAGTTACCTGGTACCTGTTGTTGGCAGGAGGTGACAGGTATCCGATGGAATTAATCGAGGTGCGCACAAGCTGGCCCCAACACCACGGTTATAAAAAAAACTGTTTAACTATGCCTAATGGTGAACTCAAAGTTTTTTGAGTCTTGTACTGAACAAAGAGGAGAAGAAGATGGATTATAGTGCTTGACTGCTTGTTACCATCTCAGGAAAAAGGATTATAGGTTGAATAATGTAAACTCTAGGAGTTGGAAAGGATTGGATGAGAATCTGGAAAACCATTCCAGCTCGCATATGATTGGTCATTTGGAAAGAAAGAAATATCAGATGTTTTGAAGACAAAAGAGAGAGTATACACAAGCTGAAGTAAAATACCATATCACTCTTAGCCTTTTGGTTCAAAATGCAGAATGTACAAGATATAGCTAGTTTCGTAGGAATCTTTCTCTCAGTAGACTAGTGGACTAGATAGGAACTGAGGTTTTGTAAGGTTCCTAGATATGAAAATAGACACCTCCTTAAAGATCCTGTTATAATAACCCACAACCGAAACTTAGTGCTGCTTTTGTTTTAATGTAATGATTACTTACCTATCAATAAAAGAATAATGTAAACTTTAGCCCACTTACAGCCTAAGCAACACTTCTTTAGATGAAGGCCTAAGCAACAGTAGTTGTTTCACATATGTGCAAAATCTTAACAACTTAACATGTAATTGCAACATTGATTTGAATTTCGATGTTTTTCCTTAATTATAGTCAAAGTCTGAAGAAGTAAAATATTAATTTGTGTAATTTAGCCCTAATATAATTCTTAAACCCCAAACTAACTGCAGGTTAAAGGAAAAAATCCTTTGTCTGTCTAAATATCTCATCCAGGAAGCTTTAGCAGAATCCAAACATGTCATGGTTTGTGTAATCAGACATCATCATCTGCTGGTTAAAAATACATCAGCTGCTTATTTTTCTTTTTGTTTATCTTATTGCGGATAATAATAGAGAAGGGGGGCTTATAGAACTTAAAAAATCTGCACTAACTCTTTCTTTTGGCACAGATACTTCTCTGCACCAGCAATGGAGACTGAGAAAGCTGAACAAGATATGCTCTTTAATACTATCCTCCAAGAAGCAGTCACATTTCACTTTTGGAATGGCTTAACTTCAGCTATGGTTCCAGAGCCTGGGAGCCTTGCACACCGGATCATTAATTACAATTGCCTACACTGCTCTGACACATTGTGAAACACTTTCAGAACCATTAAAGCAGATGGCCTTGTTAAACATTTTTATTTTCATGCCGTTAGATACCTCACAGCTTTTAAAGAGATTCAAAAGAGATCCAGTTATGCATATTTACATCTAATATTCCGGTGCTGCTTCATCCATGAAGAAATGCTACTTGTGGTAATTATGTCCTGTCTATATATAAATTCTTGTTGTAGCAAACATGATTCTCCAGTTGATTGAAGGCTTTCTGGACCTTGTATTGTTAGCCTATTATTTGTTGTAGATTCCCTAGAGGGAGGGATTAAGAGGTCCCACTTTTTGTAGCTGACATCTTTTTGTATATTTGTTTCCCTTTGAATTTTGTAGTTCTCATTTGTATCAGTCTGATTCAGACGATTCACTTAGTTTTAATCCAGAGTTTTGTGTAGTCATTGGCAACACAACAAGGATATATTTAAGAGATGTTCCTTTTAAATTGATTCTACATCTGCAGCTTCACGTTATTTGTTCTCTTCTCTCACCCTGTTTTAAATCACATTTTAGACTTAGATATATCATCAAAACTATATAACTGTAAAAACAAGCTGCTTCCTACAGTCTGTAATTCAACGAATTTAAGTACTGGTGGAGAATGAAGGATCAACGCATTCAACATAGGTAAAGTAGCAATCAGATAGTCGATGATCTGAACCCCTTTGTTCCAGCATTCTCACTGCCAAACAGAACCCAGAAACCATGGCTTTTCCCTTTCTTCTTTTTTCTTTCTTCCCCCAACATCCTTCATCCCTACCACAGGGATGAAAATGGGGTGCGGGTGGGTGGGGTAGGGAAAATCTTGACCTGCTAAGATTTTGGCCCGTCCTGCTTCATTTTTTCAAATTTTACCTTGCCCTGCCCCATTTATGTTCTTTCACTATTCCTCTTTTTTCATTTTGCGGTATGCTTTTGTTTTTTAACTTTCTTGATATTTTATTTGAATTTTATATATTAGAAGTACCAAATTTATACAAAACAACCAAATAAAATTGGATTTGTTTGGAAAAGTAGGAATCGAGCCTAGTGTTAACTACTGACAGAAGTGGACCCTAATCTTTTCGAGCGTTGAAAGAGCTTCTTCCATGCTAATTCTTGCATCAGGTGTTTGCTAAAGTGCAGTTCAAAGCTAATTCCATGATAGATGACAGACACTGCATCTTTGCATCAGTTGGTTCATCCCCCAGCAGTTCCGAATTAGCATCCACTACCTTATGGATTCCACTTGGAAAAGAATCATTGACCCAACGTCGTATGCTAAAGTCTCCAGTAAACATTTCATCACTTGGTCTCCTTCTTGTAAACGTTTCCATCATTAGGATACCAAAACTATAAATGTCACAGCTTGTGGATACTATTCCATCTTGTCCATACTCTGCAATCATGGTAAAAAATGATAAGAAAGGCTTACTAGTTATGGAGGAATATGCTAAAACTCAGTATCAATCTATATACTTGGGAAAGAATTGTTTTACGTATTATAAGGATATGAAGAAACTTAAGAAGTTCTAATACCTGGAGCAATATATCTGATGGTCGCAATTGTTTTTGTTTGAACAAAATCCTCTCCTGCTCCTAACAATTTTGCAATGCCAAAATCACTTACATGGCCAACCATTTCTTGATCTATTAAGACATTGCTTGGCTTTAAGTCACAATGCACAACAGGTGTTGAACATCCATTGTGGAGATAGTCCGTTGCAGATGCAACATCTATCATTATATCTAATCTCTGCAACATGTCTAAGAAAAAATTATGAGAATATAGCCATTTTTCAAGTGTCCCATTTGGCATGTATTCCAATACTAAGGCTTTGAAATTAGTGGTAGAGCAACTAGTGACGACTTTGGTGAGATTTCGATGGCGTAGGTTGCGTAACATTTCACATTCCTTAGCAATACTTTTGAATGAACCCTTCAATTGCGCATTGAATACCTTTGATGCCAAAAGAGTACCATTCTTAAGTATCCCCTTGTAGACCATGCTGAAACCCCCTGTACCAAGCAAGTTGCTTTCATTGAATATTTCCTTTGCTTGTTCAAGTTCATAACAGGAAATTCTTTCATGGCCTTTTTGTAGAAGCGAATATGCTTGACCTGCATTTTCTTCATCTTTCGCGATCTTGAAATATATATGCTAGGGCTAATGTAAGAAATAGCAGGCCCACTCCCAAAGAGACGTACAAAATCAAGATTGCCCTTTTCCTCTTGGCAGACTTTATGATGCATGGTGGCGCATGAAATTTAGAATCTCCACAGAGTGCATTATTAGAGATGAACGATTGGCTGGTGAAGTTTGCAAAAGGACTTCCCACTGAGTTTATTGAATGAGATGTTCAGGTATTTGAGATAAACAAGAGCTTCTAATGATTTTGGTATTTCACCATTTAGATTGTTATTGCACATATCCAAGAAATCCAATGCCAGCATTTTGCCAAATGGATCTGGAATAGGCCCATCTAATCTATTATGTGCTAGGGAGTGTTTAGTCAATCTATCTAGACCCCCTAGAGTGTTAGGTATCTCACCTGAAAAATCATTTTTCGACAAATCAATGAGTGTTGCAACCTTTAAATTTCCAGTCTCCAAAGGTATTTTCGCACTTAATAAATTGGATGAAACATTGAATTCTATGAGATCTTGGAGGCTCCCCAAGCTTGCCGGTAATCTCGAATTCAGCTTGTTAGAAGCTAGATAAAGTTGCCTCAAACTGGCAACATTCCCTATGCATGGTGGCACGGAACCAGAGAACCGATTTCCTGACAAGTCTAATGCGCCAAGATTCTTTAAATCGCAGATAAAATCAGGTATTGTTCCTTCTATCTTGTTGCTTTGTAGGTAAAGTTCTTGAAGGTTCATCATGCCTTGGACAGACTTGGGAATATTTCCAGTCAATTTATTGTTCGACAGAATCATCTTTATCACTCCAGTAAGGTTACCATTTCTTCTGGAATGACACCCTTCAGTTTACAACTTTGTCCTTCAAACATTTGTGGAGAGCCAGATAAATTCCCAACAGATGCAGGTAAAACACCATCCAATGGATTCCTATAAAAAAATGGTAGTCTTAGTTTCCTACAGTTTGTCAAAGATGCCAGGAAGCTCAATGCCGAATTGCTGGAAAAATTATTCCCCCCTAAGTGCAGAACCTCAAGGTTTTCTAAGCTACCAAACGATTCAGGAATTGGACCTGTGAAACTGTTGTTGTAAAGAGCAAACATTCTGAAGAATTTGAGATAGTAGCAGAGATAAAAGCACTCAGATTATTCCCTCCAATATAAAGCTCTTCTAGGCTGGGTATTCCACGGCCTAAATTTGAAGGTAGAGTACCTGAAAGCCTGTTATGTATAAGTGATAGGATCTGCAGTGCTGACAAGGAAAATGCCTGCAGGAATGGAACCAGTAAACTTATTTCTAGCTAATCCCAGCGTCCGTAGTTTATTAAGATTACCTAGCTCCGCTGGTATCTCTCCTGTCAAAAAGGTAAATATATGAGTACCAATTTGGTGGCAGATAAAAAAAGGTTGCCAATTCATATTTCTTGTGGTGGAATATTGGACTACCTTCCAAGTGTTGTCCTCCAAGAGCTAATCGTGCTAGAGTTGTTAAGTTACCTAACTCTCTCGGTACAGTTCCAATAAACTCATAATTAGACAATGACAGGATTTGAAGCTTTCTGCATTTCTCTAAGTTTGTTGGAATACCATCATCTAGGTTGTTGTCTGAGAGGTAAAGCTCTTCCAAGTTTGGAAGATGGTCATATATAGTTGTTGGAAGCTTACCAGTAAGATTGTTGTCGGTAAGAGCAATCCTTTGCATTTTCGCACTGTTGAAGAGTGATGGCGGTATAGAGTCAACAAGCAAGTTTTCTTCCAGGTCTAAATAAGTCATGTAACGAAGATGACCAAGTTCTTGAGGGATCTCTCCTTTGAGAAAATTTCTAGACATTCTCAACTCCACCAGCTTTGTAATATTGGAAAGGGAAGATGGAATTTCCCCATCGAAGGTTAGGTAACCAACTTAAAAACGATGGAATGGCACCAGTGAAGTTATTACTTGTGAATATTTATCAGTTTCAACCTCTGCAAATGAGCCAACTCCTGGCAAATCTCCACGGGAAGTGTTGTCACTGATGTCGTGGGAAACAAGAGATGACAGGTTTCCGAGGTGTGGAGGAATGGTACCATGAAGTTGCATGCTAGAAATGTCCAAAGCAGTGACTCGAGCGTGGCGAGAGCTGCAAGTGATTCCAATCAAGGTACAAACTGGGTTGGAGGAAGACCAGTTGCTTGCTAAGATGTTTTTAGGATCAGAAGAAGAAATGTGAGATTCGAAGGAAAGAAGAGCAGCTTCATCAGTGCTAATATTGGAAACAGTAGCCAGTGAAGTATGGTCATGAAGTAGAATGACAGCTTCAAAAGCAAAAAGAAGATTGTAACTTGTACCCATAACTATAACAAGACAGTCTTCTCTTTTTTCCTAAAACAAGAATGGTTAAGCAAAGCAATGATCTTAGATGGTCTATTTGGTGATATCAGGTTCATTGGTTACCTATATATTATCGTGAGTGTTTGGACTTTTGTTTTTTGGTTAAGAGGTCAAATTTGAGTACTACAAGTTGTATGTGTGAAAGTAGGTCACATACATGATATTTTTTTAGTGGTCCTGACCAAATGTATGTCTCTCTTTATTTATCTTGTGAATTGGAAAACTGCAACACGGACTTTATGACCCTCATCTTTTGTGCAATAACCCAGAAGTCAATATAACGTGTCGAAGACTAAATACAGTCCTAACTTATTCTCAAATTTCCCTTATTATTTGTGGAAAAAGAGAGGAAAAAGATGATAGCTGTAGAGTTGTAAGTATTGGTACAGAGTATGTTACAAGCTTGGCCCCAAGGCTCTTAGGAATAATTTTAGAAGGTTAACAGCACTACTTATCATCAATTATACATCTAGAATCATTAGAGCCATATCTATAAGCCAGGATAGCAAAACTGGAAAATGACATTAGCGACCCTACAGGCAACAATTTCTTTTGCCTTTATGAGATGTGTGCCAAAAATGCCAACCTGGTCCTTTTTTTTTCTGGTCAGTTGTAGCGACGTTGCATGTAATTATAAGTTGACTATATTATGAAGAAATGAAAACAGAGGAATAAAGTGTCGAAATTCTAGACACGCTATTTGGAAGCACCAGTGCACTATTGAAGGTAAGTCAGGACAGCAAAACTGGAACATGGCATTGGCGACCCTACTGTTACTAATGAGAGAAGTTCTCTTTAGCCGAAAACGTCAACCTGAAAATCCTGTTCTTTCTGGTCAGTTGCGCCTTGTTTCATATTTTTCCGCCTTGTTACGTTTTGCTTCTCAAAGTATGCATCTCTCTTGTTTTTCTGTTCACTAGTATGAACCGTTTTTTAAACATTTTGCACTCCTAAGTTGATTACTTGTCGGATGAATTGCATGGTGCACAATCTTTCAGAGTACTGCCATTTGGACTAGCCAATACACCTGCAACATTTCAAGCGATGCATCATGATTTTAGCCCTTATCAGGAAATTCGTTTTAGCTTTCTTATGATACAGCGTGACACTACATCAACATTTCGCGCAGAAATAAATACTTCTGAAGTTACTGAGGGAACACCGTGTATCTGTAAAGAAATCAAGTTTTCATTTGCACAAAAACCAGGTTGATGGTATCATTGATGTGGAGGGAGGACTATGAGATCCCATTTTCCTGGTAGCTGAGATCTTTTTGTATATTTGTTTAACTTTGATTTTTGTAGTTCCCACTTACATCACTCTCATCCATCTGGCGATTGGCTTACTTTTAATCTAATTTTTTTTCAATTATTTGTAGTCACTAGGAACACAACAATCATATATTTCAGAGATGATGCTTTTGAATAATTTCTGCATCTGCTACTTTATATTAATTTCTTCTCTTTTCTCAACCAATTTCAAATCTCATTTTCGACTTCTATATATCATAAAAACTACACACATCAAGAAATGACTTGCTTCCTACAATCCATGATACAAAGAACTTAAGTACTTGTGCATAATTGAAGGATAACGCAACCCACATAAGTAATCAAGCAGCAATGGGGAGCTGACCGTCTGATACCACCTAGCGGCGACCACTAACAAACTGGAGTCTAATCTTTTTAAGTGTTGAAAGAGCATCTTCCATGCTAATTCTTGCATCAGGTGTCACTACGGTGCAGCTCAAAACTAATTCCATGACAGATAAAAGACACTGCATCTTTGCGTCAGTTTGTTTATCCTCGAGCTGTACCAAATTAGCATCCACCACCTTATGAATTCCACTTGGAAAAGAATCACTAACCCAACGTCGTATGCTCAAGTCTCCGGAAAATATTTTATCACTTGGTCTCCTTCTTGTAAATGTCTCCATCATCAAGATGCCAAAACTACAAACATCGCAGCTCGTGGATACTATTCCATCTTGTCCATATTCTGCAATTACGGTTGAAGATAATTAAAAAAGCTTCCTAGTTATCGAGAATATGCCAAAACTATGCTTACCATACTATATCTAGGGAAAAAACAATGTTTTGGGTACTCTAAAGGAGATGAGGAAGCTTTAAAATTAATAATACCTGGAGCAATATATCCAATGGTCGCAATTGTCCTTGTCTGAACAAAAGTCTCCCCTGCACCTAGCAATTTTGCAATGCCAAAATCACTGACATGGTCAACCATTTCTTGATCTAGCAAGACATTGCTTGGCTTCAAATCACAATGCACCACAGGTGTTGAATAGCCATTGTGGAGATAGTCCATTGCAGATGCAACATCTATCATTATACTTAATCTCTGCAACATGTCTAAGAAAAAGTTATGACAATATAGCCATTTTTCAAGGGTACCATTTGGCATGTATTCCAATATTAAGGCTTTGAAATCAGGGTTGGAGCAACTAGTGATGACTTTAGTAAGATTTCGATGGCGAAGGGTGCGCAGCATCTCACATTCTGTATCAAAACTTTTGAATGCACCCTCCAATTGCGCATTGAATACCTTTGCTGCCAAAAGAGTGCCATTCTTAAGTATCCCCTTGTAGACCATGCTAAAACCCCCCGTACCAAGCAAGTTGCTGTCACTGAATCCTTCTGTTGCTTGTTCAAGTTCATAATAAGAAATTCTTTCATGCCCTTTTACTAGAGACACATTTGCTTGACCTGCATTCTTGTTTATCTTTCGCAATCTTAAAAATACATATGCGAGGGCTAATGAAAGAAATAGCAGAAATGTTCCCAAGAGGACATACAAAACCAAGATTTCCTTTTTCCTTTTGGGAGATTTGAGGACGCACGATGTCACATTAAACTTAGAATCACCACAGAGTGCTCATTTGACAAGAAAGATTGTCCTGTGGCATTTCCAAAAGGACCACTAGTGGGAATCTCGCCACTAAGTTTATTAAATGAGAATTTCAGGTATTTGATATACACAAGAGCTTCCAATGACTTTGGAATTTCACCGCTAAGATTGTTATTGCTCAAATCCAAGAATTCCAAGGGCAGCATTTATCCAAATGAATCTGGAATAGGCCCATCTAATCTATTATGTGCTAGAGAAAGATAAATCAATTTATCTAGACCCCTAGAGTTCTAGGAATCTTACCAGAAAAACCATTTTTTGATACATCAATCAGTGTTGCAGCCTTTAAATTTCCGATCTCCAGAGGAATTTCCCCACTTAATAAGTTGGATGAAACATCGAATTCCATGAGAACTTGAAGGCTCCCCAAGCTTGCGGGTAATCTCAAATTCAGTCTGTTGTAAGCTAGATTAAGTTTTCTCAAACTGGTAACATTCCCTATGCATGGTGGCACTGAACCTTTAAGCTGATTTTCTGACAATAATAAGCTCCAAGATTCTTTAAATTGCAGATAGCATCTGGTAAGATTCCTTCTATCTTGTTGCTTTGTAGGTAAAGTTGTTGAAGGTTCAGCATGCCTTGGACATAATTTGGAATATGTCCAGTCAACTCATTGTTAACCAGGTTTATCCTTATCACTCCAGTAAGATTACCAATTTCTGGAGGAATGATGCCCTTCAATTTACAGCTATGTCCTTAAAAAATTTGTAGAGAGTTGGAGAAATTCCCTATAAATGCTGAAAAAACACCATTAAATGGATTCTCAGAAAAGCTGAGTACTCTTAGTTTCCTACAGTTTGTCAAAGATATCAGGAAGCTCAATGTTGAATCACTGAAAAAATTATTAGCCTGCAAGTTCAGAGCTTCAAGGTAGTTACCAAGTGACTCAGGAATTGGACCTGTGAAACTATTGATTCCGAGATCAATTCCTGTGAGTCTTGAAGAATTTGAGATAAAAGCAGAGATAAAGCCACCCAAATGATTATTTGCACAATTAAATTTGTCTAGGCTGGGCATTCCACGGCCTAAATCTGGTGGTAGAGTTCCAGAAAGCCTGTTTCCTTCAAGTCCTATGTTCTGCAGGACCGACAGGTTGAAAATGCTTGTAGGGACTGAACCAGTAAACTCATTCTCGGCTAATCCGAGCACCTGCAGTTTCTTAAGATTACCTAGTTCCACTGGTATCTCTCCTGTCGAGTGGGGATATATACGAGTACCTACTTGGCAGAAGGGAAAAAGGATGAAGATTTCAGATTCTTGTAAGGAAATATCGTATTACCTTCCAAGTGCTGAAATCCAAGATATAATTCTGTAAGCGCTGTCAAGTTGGCTAACACTCTTGGTACAGTTCCACTGAACTCATTGTGAGACAATGACATGATTTGAAGCTTTCTGCACTTTTCTAAGTTTGGTGGAATAACGTCATCTAGGTTGTTGTCTGAGAGGTAAAGCCCTTCCAAGTTCGGAAGATGGTCACATATAGTTGTTGGAAGCTCACCGGTAAGATTGTTGCCCGTTAGACCAATGAATTGCATTGTTGTAATGTTAAAGATTGATGGTGGTACAGAGCCAGTAAGCGGGTTGTTTTGCAGGTCTAAGAAAGTCATGTAATGAAGATAACCGAGTTCTCGTCGGATCTCTCCTACTAGAAAATTTCCCTTTATTTTCAATACTTGCAGCTTTGTTAGATTGGAAATGGATGATGGAATTTCCCCAGAAAATTGGTTGCTCGAAAGGCGCACAATGCGAAGGTTTAGAAACAAACTTAAAAATGATGGAATGACACCAGTAAAGTTATTGCTCGCAACATCTATCAATTTCAACCTCTGCAAATGAGCCAACTCTTCTGGCAAATCTCCACGGAAACTGTTGTAACTGATGTTGAGGAAAACAAGAAATGAGAGGTTTCCAAGGTGTGGAGGAATGGTACCATGAAGTTGCATGCTAGAAATGTCTAAAGATACAACTCGTTGGTGGCGAGAGATGCAAGTGATTCCAATCCAGCTGCAAACTGGGCTGGAAGAAGAGCAGTTGGTTGCTAAGATGTGGTTAGGACCAAAAGAAATGTGAGATTTAAAGGCAAGAGAAGCTTCATCAGTGATAATATTTGGAGATGCAGCCAGTGAAGTATGTTTATGAAAAAGGGCACCCCGAGCACTAAGCTCCCGCTATGCGCAGGGTCCGGGGAAGGGGCGGACCACAAGGGTCTATTGTACGCAGCCTTACCTTGCATTTCTACAAGAGGCTGTTTCCACGGCTTGAACCCGTGTCCTCCTGATCACATCACATCAACTTCACTGGTTACTCCACGGCTCCCTTCTGAAGTATGGTTATGAAGAAGAATGAAAAACTGCAAGAGCAAAGAGAAGATTGCAACTTCTGGCCATAACTATAACAAAGCAGGTTTATCTTTTTCCTAAAACAAGAATTGATCGATGAGGCAAAGCAATGATCTTAGATGATCTATTTAATGATATCAAATTCATGAGAATACCAATATACTGTCGTTCGTCTCTAGAGTGTGTTTTGGTTAAGTGTGTCAATTTTGAGTACTACAATTCGAGTTAGTGAAAGTCGGTCAACTACCTTCTCCCTAGCCCATCACTGAAGGGTCATTGTTTGACTGGTTGTGGTCACAAAGTAATTAGGTAATGAAGACTTGATGAGTGAAGTGGAACTATAGGGTACAACTTTGAAGTGTAAATTATTTTATGCATTTTCCAAGGTGTGGAAGGGATACTTGCTAAAATATCAGAATGGAATGTTATGTGTAGTGTTAAGTGGATCATAGCAATGATAAAGTTCATTTGATTAGTAAGAGTAACGTACAAACAGTAACAAGATGAGATGAAATTATTTATGCACGTGACCAGGAGGTCACAGGTTCAAGCCGTGAAAGCCTCTTGCAGAAATGCAAGATAAAGTTGTGTACAATAGACCCTTGTGGTTTGGCCCTTCTCCGGACCACACATATAGCGGAAACTTAGTGCACCAGACTGACATTTTCTGTTTGTACAATATAAATTATGGATTGAACTTCAGTACTATAATAGAGTAGAAAGTTAAACTTGACTATAGTGGTGGAGAATCATATTAGATGCAAATAGAAAGTTAAACTTGATCGAACCGAACCTATTACTTACTCACTCCTTCTCAATTTATGTGACATCATTTCCTTTTTGATTTGTCCCAAAAAGAATGTTACATTTTTATATTTAGAAATAATTTAACTTTATAAGATGATTTACAATCATACATTTATATAAGACTTTTTTGGGCCACACATTTTATAAGTCTTCATTTCTTTCTTAAACTTCGTGTCAAGTCAAATGACACCATATAAAATGGGATGGAGGGAGTACTAAGCAACTGCATGTGTGGATAGATCTTAAAGTTTCAGGGGCAAATATAATTGATGAAAGGATGTCAAGTTTCCAGCTACCCAGTTCAACTCTCTTTTTTTTGTATATGCTGTTAAAGAATAACACACACCAGCAAAGGTACCAGTTAGGTGGCATGTCATGACGTTTGCTGCATTTACCTCTTCTCAACTACTACGATAGGGTAGAAGGACTAAGAAATAAATAAGTGTCATGATTATTTATTAGATTAGGATTTGTCTTCTGTCTACTTTTGGTTTATTATCCTTAATTACAATATGTTGGTGAATTTTCTTTTATTTTGTTTCTGTTTACGTCCATTTTCCACCATCACTAGAGACGGTTGAATTACATATTCCCCTACTAGTTTTTCTCCTAATTTAAAATTCGTATCGTTTCAAATGAAATGTTACAGAATAACAGATTCCATCTTTAGATCTCTGAAAACGACTTGATTGTACTGAATCCATGATAGCATGTCATGAATTTAGCTAGTGAAGTATGGTCATGAAGCAGAATGACCAATACAAAAAAAAAAACAGAAACGGGTCAAAAATATCCTTTAAATATAAAAAATAGATCACTTTTACCATTCATTAAATTTTGGGATCAATTTTACCGATGCCGTCTAATTTTGGGACCACATATACATTATATCTGACACACCTCCATACAAGCCGTCAACATGGAAAAAAAAGTGACGTGGCTGCCAACGTGGAAAACCCCCCTCATTTACTCCCTTTGACCCAACCCGCTGTCCTGAACCCTTATATTTTAAACCGAAAAAGCTTTAAAATAACCCTAAGTCGTCATTTATGAATGAAACAATAGAGACTATGGGAGTGTCAAGTTTAGCATCCTTGCTTGTGAACGGATCAGAAAACCTAAGTCGCTGATTAAGAAAACTCACATCGTATGTCGATTTCTGCCCTAGTTTAGTATCAATTCTGGTTGCATGTGATTATTTTAGAGTGCTTGTTGATTAGAGTTTTTTTGACATGTGGATTATTTTTTAAGATATCTGACTACGTCAGATTATTTCTGGAGATAATAATTTCAGCACCTCAGCACTACTATCAGTAAATTGCGGGATGTGTCTGAATGACCAGGGTTTGAGAATAGAGCAACTGATATCACCTACAAGATCAACAAATTGCTCCCATCAGGAGTCGAACCCATACTGCAGGCCTCCAGCTGAATTTTAAGTTTCCCTCCTTTGCTATTCAGCTATACCCGGGACTTTCAAAGTTATTTCTTTATTGACGTGGACCCATATATCACTTTCTTATTTTTCCCCAGACATTTCAAGAAATTCTCCTCATGAAATAGGGATAGTGGTAGCTATTTTTATATAGAAATATCGTGAAAAATTGTAAAAAAACATTCAGAGATTCATACCGTTCATAGATAAAATCTTTTTCTTTAACTTCAGAGTGTCAATTCTGAGTACTACAAGTTGTATTAGTGACAGTCAGTCAACTTTTCCCCTACCCCGCCACTGGCCCAACTACCGAAACTGGGGCTGAAACTGGACTGGAAACAGTGGGGTGTGGCGGGATAGTAGGTCCAACGAGTAGTGGGCCCGCAGGCGGAGTTTCGGTGCGGGACAAGTCCGACAAACGATGGATAATATATGGAGAGACGGCATCGTCCAAAAAATTATACGAGCTAGGCACGGGACTACCCTCGTTAGCAAACGGAAATTTGGTTTCATAAAAAATAACATGGCAACTAATGATGATTTTATTAGATGATAAATCAAAATATTTGTAACCACAATGATTAGACGGATAACTCAAAAATACACAAGGGGTAGAACGGGCCTAAAGTTTGTTAATTGTGGTGGACGGAAATAGTGGATAACACAAGCACCCAAAGACTCTAAAATGGGAATACGAAGGAGTCTTATTAAATAGAATTTGAAGAGGGGGTTGAATATGCCAAACCTTTGGTAGAAAGTATGTTAAGAAGATATGTAGCCATTTGTAGAGCATGATGCCAAAAGGAAGGGGGCATGGAAGCATGGACCAATAAAGTTCGGACAATCTTATTAATGGTACGAATTTTGCATTCGGCTTTTCCATTTTGTGAGGACATACGAGGACAAGAGAAACGGAAATTTATTCCATTAGTATCACAAAAATCCCGAAAGAACTCATTATCATATTCTTTGTCATTATCACATTGAATATTTTTTATTTTTCGATCGAACTGAGTACGAATGAATGCTCTAAATTTTAAAAAGGTGGAAAACACTTGAGATTTTTTCGCTAATGAAATAGTCCACAAAAAATTAGAATAGTCATCCAAAAATAAAACATAATAACGGTGGCCCAAAGAACTGAGAACATGAGATGTCCATAAATCGCTATGAATAATATCAAATGACATTAAAGTACGATAATGAGAGTTAACAAACAGTAATCTAACAAGTTTTCCTAGAGGACAAGATTGACAAATTGGAGTACTATGCGTACCCTTACAAGAAATGAGATTATTTTGTGTAATGAAGAAACAATAGACGACCCAGAGTGACCCAAACGTGCATGCCATAAGGAAGGAGCGAAAGCCGCAAAAGTAGATGGCAAGGCTTGACTCAAGAGACCGGATGTAAGAATGATAGGATAAAGATCTCCCCTACTATCACATATCATGAGAGGAATCCCCTTCTTGAAATCCTTCACAAAAAAAAAACCAAAATGATCAAAATCAACAGAAACCCATTTATCAGTGGTGAATTTACGGACATACACCAAATTTTTAATTAAGTTAGGGGCACGAAGGGCATTTTTCAAGACAAGAGGAGGATGGGGGGGGGGGAGACAAAGTTTTATGAACGTAACCACGAATTGAAATTGAATTTTCATTACCAACAATTATACCACGTTTGTTGCTCAAATTGGAATAAGACGAGAGAGTACCTAGGTCGGACGTCATATGACTAGTGACTCCGGTGCCCATATACCAATTTGCATCTTGGGAATTTAACCCAAGTGTGTGCATCACGGCTTCAATGTCGGTAGGGGTGGGGCCCGCTGCATGGTAGGCCTGCGGAGGCCGAGGCCCAAGCACACTCGCTTGCTGCCCCAGCCAGTAGACTGTCTCGGGTACCACTGTTTCTGGATAGAACTAGGCCTGGAAGCCGAACCTGGAAATTGGGCCTGAGGCGGGTTGTAGGCATACGACGGAAAATAGGGGTTGTTGGGCACATGCCCACTGGCCCAATTCCACGGCCATGGGCCCCAGGGCTGTGGCCAGTTGGCTTGTGGCCCACTTCCCTGAGGCCCATTGCCACCCCCGTTATTGCCACCTCGGTTTCCGCCACGATTTTTACCATTATTTTTGCGATTCTAACCTTTTTTCCAACACCGTTGTTGCGGTTTTGACCGGAATTATTGGAGACGGATGGAGAAAAGTTGGAGTCGGTCACCATGACGACAGAAGGGGCCTCAGTGGCCGCTTTCTTAGCCAAGCCTGCTTCTTCGAACGTGAGCATGAAACAGGCCTGATAAAACTGCGGAAGAGGACTACTCTGACGAAGAAGCGTACCGACGCCACTGTAGGCCTCAGATAGGCCTGCAACCATCTAAAGGACAAGACAATCGTTGGTAACGGGTGTACCAACGTTGCGGAGTTGGTCCGCCAATTCTTTCAACCTTTTGCAGTAAGCTGAAACGTTAGGAAAGTCTTCCATATTGACGTGGGAGAATTCATGCTCAAGGGTAACATCACGAAAATTTGGATTATCTCGAAATATATCACGCACTCTATTCCAAGCAGCCATCTCCGTAGCGTCTGGTTCGATAATCGTCTGCAACAAGCCAGTAGAGATAGTGGAGTAAATTCACTGAAGAACGGTAGCATCAAGGATCGTCCACAACTTAGGATCATAATCGGGTTTAGGCACCTCCGTATCAACAGGGTCCGAGGGAATTATGTGGTGGAGGACTTGATGCGACCGTGCGTGAACTTTGAACAGTTCGGCCCACGTCGCGTATTGGACATTTCTATTTCAAGAATGATAAGGATATGGTTCTTGATGTTAGAAACAGTAAGGGCATGTTGAAACGTGTTCTTGGCCATCACAATCAATGCAAGACGTGGCGTAGGGATTTGTGGAAGAAAATTTGGGAAGGGAGAAGGGATCACAGTGCATGGAAACCGAGGGGAGAGCTCGGAATTCGAGGCACGAGAGAGAGGAGAGTTTGGGAGAATTTGTGACCTAGACTTCTGATACCATGAAAGAATATAATCCCTTGATTATTCTCATTAATGAAAGAGTATATATACAATTTACAATATTCCATAATAGGAAAATTCTATTCCTATTCTACTCCCAAAATCTTATTCTAGTTGTACAAGAATCCTATAATTATGTTAAGCGTACAAGACTAATTAATACAATATTTTACATTAAGTAAATCTTTCCAAAAACCGTGATATACACGGGTTTGTATACCACGGTTTCACATATGGTAATTTTGCCTTGTGAAACCGTGATATACATGGTATACAAACCCATGTATATCACGCATATAACTAATAATCAGAAACAATACCTTCCATGGGAGTTTGCCTGAGCAGTTAGCTCGTTTGACGAGATTGAATATGATCAATGCCATGAATAACATTACGGGTGCAATCCCATCATTTTTCGGGTTGTTGCCAAATCTTCATACCTTGTACCTTTCTTTTAACCAATTTTCGGGTAATATTCCTCCATCCCTTTTTAATATAACAAAGCTAAAGGATTTAAGACTACGAGGGAATTTTCTTGGTGGAGCAATTCCTCAGGAAATCAGTAGCCTTTGTTGCCTGAATTTCATAGACCTGCAAGATAATAAAGCTTACAGGCTCTATTCCACCAACTATGTTTAACCAGTCATCGCTTAAAACAGATTGGCCTGACAAATAACATTCTTTATGGGAAACTACCAGGAAATATATGTGACAATCTTCCAAATTTAGAGGCACTTACGCTTTCCAAAAATCGGCTTGATGGTTTGATTCCTCCAAATTTGCAGAATTGCTCAAAACTTCAGATAGCATCATTATCTCAAAATGATTTTACTGGAACCATACCAGCAGAGATCGGCAACTTAACTATGCTGACAACTCTGATACTTGGGATTACCTATTTGAAAGGTATTGTTATGTTTCATCTAGAAATATTTGCAAATGCTTTAAAGCATACATTTTTCCTCCAAACATCGAAATTCGATTCAGCAATTTGCATGCTTTTTAGTCACTAGTGTGTTATTTCCGAATTTGGCAGGTGAAATACCAAGGGAGCTTGGAAATCTTCAAAGAGTCCAACTATTTGGATTGTATCAAAACAGGCTGAGTGGTTCAATTCCATCAAGCCTTTTCAACGTTTCAACACTCCAAATCCTGACACTTGTGGATTGTCAGCTATCAGGGAGTCTACCGTCAAATGTATGCCAAGGCACACCAAATCTCAAAGAAATATATTTGGGAATGAATAATCTCAGAGGAGTCTTCCCTGCTTCTATTTCTAATGCTTCAAGAATCACTGTTCTAGACCTTTCTAACAACTTCTCAGGTTCCATTCCTGATTCCCTTGGTAATTAGAATTCCTTGAAGTTCTACAGTTAGGCCATAACTCATTGATTAACCAGAATCCCTCCTCAGAATTAACCTTCCTGACTTCACTGACAAGATGCCGAAATCAAAGAGAACTGGTAATTGGAGAAAATCCTTTGAGTGGCATTCTTCCGGCTTCTATAGGTAATTTTTCGAGCTCTCTCAAAAAAATTTCTGCGTACAGGTGCAAACTCAGCAGCATTATACCAGAAGAAATTGGAAACCTAACAGATGTTTAAGGATATCACTCTTTGGAAATGACTTGACAGGTTTCATTCCAAAAACTATTGGAGGTTTGCGGATGCTTCAAAGATTTCATATACAAAGTAACACGATAAGCGGGACTATACCAGATGAAATTTGTTATTTGCAAAATATTGGAGGCCTTAGTTTAAGGCAAAATAAAATTTCAGGTCCGTTGCCATTGTGTTTGGGTAATCTTACTAATTTGAGGAATCTTTCTCTATCTTCCGACAGATTGAACTCTAGTTTACCTGAGAGCCTGTGGAGCCTTCAAGAGCTGTTGTCACTGCTTGCTGCATCAAATTCATTTTCTGGTGTTCTATCCCCCAAAATTGGAAATCTGAAGGCTGTCAGTTACATTGATTTGTCATATAATGACTTTTCAGGCATGATCCCTAGCAGTATTGGAAGTTAACAGAAATTGATTGAACTTCCTCTATCACATAACAGATTAGATGGCCCCATTCCAGAGTCTTTTGGGAACTTGTTAAGCTTGGAATTCTTGGATTTGAGTCGTAACAATCTAACTGGAGAAATACCGAAGTCCTTAGAAGCTCTTGTGTACCTCAAATACCTTAATGTTTCCTTCAATAAACTCAGCGGAGAAATTCCAACTGGTGGTCCTTTTGTAAACTTCACTAATCAGTCATTTGTGTCTAATAATGCATTATGTGGGGCATCAAGGCTCCACGTGCCACCTTGCCAAGGCAAATCCCCTCCGAGGACGAGGAGGAAAAGAGTGCTTTACTTGTTTCTGTAGTCTTTTGGGAATAACATCAGCAATTGTTGCATTAGTTGTTGGATTTCTGATTTTAAGAAGAAGAAAAAAAAAGAAATAACCCATCAGGATCAACTGAAGTATCATCCATGAGGGGCCCTGAAAGAGTTTCATATGATGAACTTCAACAAGCAACAAATGGATTCAGTGAGGACAGTTTGCTTGGTACTGGGAGTTTTAGTAAGGTGTACAAAGGAGTAAAGGATGAGACGATATTTGCAGTAAAGGTATTCAAACTGGAACTTGAAGGTTCATTCAAGAGCTTTGGCACAGAATGTGAGATCTTACTCAACCTTCGCCATCGAAACCTGACAAAAGTCATAACTTCTTGTTCCAACTCTAAGTTCAAGGCCTTAATATTGGAGTACATGCCAAATGGCACCCTTGATAAATGGTTACACTCCCATGACTTATTTTTAGACATGTTGCAGAGGTTGGATGTATTGATAGATGTAGCATCTGCTTTAGATTATCTCCATAACGGTTATTCAAAGCCAGTGGTGCATTGTGACTTGAAGCCTAGCAACATTTTGCTAGATCAAAACATGGTTGGCCGTTTAAGTGATTTTGGGATTGCGAAACTTTTAGGTGCAGAGGATAGTTTAAGACATACTAAGACTATTGGGACCATTGGATACATTGCGCCAGGTACCTAAACTTCTTCTCTTGCCTTTATATTTATCTCATCATGATTCATCTGTCGAACTAGTATGAAATACTTTGAACTGACGATTTCTCACTTGTCATCCCAGAGTATGGACAAGATGGACTTGTATCAACAAGTTGTGACGTCTACAGCTTTGGTATTGTGATGATGGAAGCATTCACAAGAAGGAGGCCTAGTGATGAAATGTTTACTGGAGATTTAAGCCTAAAACATTGGGCAAACGACTTACTTCCTACCGGAGTTACACAAATCATGGATGCAGATCTAGTGAGGCCAAAAGAAGAACCTCTAAATGCAAAATTGCAATGTTTGGCTTCTGTCATGGAATTGGCTTTAAGCTGCACTTCAGTGTCACCAGATGCAAGAATCAACATGAAAGAAGCTCTTTTGGCACTCAAGAACCTAAGACTTCAATTGGCCACAAGTTACACTTTGAAGTAAGGAGTTGAAACCAGAAAGATCAATCAGATAGAATTTGGAGAAGGCTTGTGATAATAAAGGTAGAATAAACTGTTGGAAATTTGCCTTTGGCGGGAGTTGCGTCCAACCATCTTTAATGGCTTAAACACTAGTGTTCCGCATGTTTGAGAATCCGGTTCTTCACACGTGCATAATCTACTAAGTAAGTAGATGACCGTAGGGCCAAGGATCGTCAAATTTCATTGAGAAATGAAAGAGATATTGGTCCACGAAGTGAGGTGTTTGAAGCATGGAAAAGGGTGGTAAAGAGCAATCCTCCCTCATCGGTGGGGGAAGAAAGATTTGTTTAGTTAATAAGTCTCAAAGTTGACTTGGGGTTTGGGACCCCAAGGGGTATCCCATGTGTTTAAAGGAGGGAGGACCTAGATGTGCTTCGGTTCGAGGATAAGCCTACACGCGCGCCGCCCGCCCGTCTCGGGTCTCTTGGCTCTTGGCTCTTCTGATATTATCTTTTTGGACCCAGAATTGTTTCAGATTTACAGTTTGGTCCCGTCAACCAACCTTAATTTGCACTCAATTCAGCCATTTATTTTGGCTGAATTACTCTCCCTAAAGGCCTCCGTTGCACATCAACTCACCATTTATTTTGGTGAATTACTACCTCCATAATTGACATTACTTGGCCAGTAACAACAATTATGTGGGCAGTTGGTAAGTCTCTCCTTCAACTATATAAAGGAGCTTTTGCACAATTGTTGAGACACACAAAAACTGAAACGAATCAGATTCTTCCTACAAACTTTCTAGCATCATTTCATTACTCAAAATTCTTCAAGGTAGCACTTGAGTTTCCTTTGCTCAATTGTTCATTTGCTGTTTTATCTTGGGAGACAATTGTCCAGGACGTAGAAAGGATACATACGGGGCAATCTTGTCTTAAAGACAGAGTGCAATCACTTGACTCAGCATACCAAAACTGTTCCAGTTTCTTGTTCAAGTTTATTGTAATTTCAGTTTGTTGTAATACTTAGCAGTTACTTATTTCCGTTTTCTGCACCATTGTAACCAACATAAACATAATAGGAAGCAACCCGTTGTTGATGCCTGTAGGCCTATTTTATTTATTTGCTAACAAGTCACCTTTATATTTCTACCATTTGAAATTTGTTTCCTAAAACTTGTTTTGCCTCCATTGTACAACTTGATTAAAGGGCAGCCCAGTGCACTAACCTCCCGCTATGCGCGGGGTCCGCGAAAGGGCCGGACCACCGGGGTCTATTGTACAACTTGATTAGCATAATTAATAATTTGAAAACAGGACTAAAGAAAGTTGTGGGGAAGAAAGTATCAGAATGCACATTTGAAAATAGAGACCAAGCTCTAGTAACTAACAGAACATTTGACAGGTGGTTGCTCATAGTTTTCATTTAAAATAAACAACAGCTTGGTAAAAGCTATTCTCAGTATCATCTTCCATCATGTCATCTTCAAGTTATCATGGAATTTCCCTATTTCCTGTCAACCCTTGCTAGCCTTGTGTACTATTGATCCTTTTCTTGTCACTGTTGTTATACACTGCAGCCTTGAATGTCTAAATGCAACCAGCAGCTGAAATTCACTTTTGGGGACACCAAATTATTCTTTCCTACTTAATACATAGCCCACATCTTTTGCAGATATTTTCTTCCACTGCCTTTTCTCTTCCATTGTATCTTGTTTTAGCTTTAATAATGGCAATGACATTACCAATGACACGGTATTTTCCGAAACATACACTAGGGGAAAAGAAAGAAATTACATAAAGCGCATATACTTAAACAGGCATAATTTAACTTGAAAACAACTCTGTACAAGAAGAACATCCTTCTAATCCATGGCATTAGGACCAAAGCATCTTCTCCTGAGAGGATTCCAGACCCACTGAACAAGAAACTTTCTCCCTTTTACTCCATGTAAATTGAAACCATTCCCCCAAGAATCCTTATAAACTTGTCCAACATATCCACCACCAGCACCAGTCCCATAAACACCCAAGCACAAATCAGCAATCTCAGTAGGTGAAATAGGATTATCCCCAGCATACCAAGCATTCACAAGAGGGTTACTAGAGACCTCAGCTAGCTCATGAGCTATCACACTGATCATCCCATCGACCCCCGGATCGCCATTTGGTGCCCCCATTAAGCTGTTTTCTCCATTAGTTGTGCTTGGTGGTGGTTTCCCTGAATTCTTAGGCCAAGCAAAAGGATAAGCACAGAAACCAGGGCATTGTTTCCCACTATAACCTACCCAAACATAAGGGACTGTCACTCCAAGAATTGACGGGAATGTGAAGTAATGAAAACCACAAACAGCCCTACAAAAATCTTGAACTTGAACATCATAAGAAGTTAGCACTAAGTAAACTCCATTATTATAATTCAAAGGTAGAGACTTTGGGTATGATCTGACTGCATTTTTAATCACATACTGCATGGATAATCTGCTAAGGTACTTTCCTTGTGAGTATTTGAAGTCAAAGAATTCACTAGAAAGTGAAATGGTTGAGATGTTTTGGCCAGTTTGATCTGTGTAGAGCCGAACGGTTCGCCACCAATCAGCAACAGAAGGATGAGGTGCATAAGAAGAAGAAGAAGAAGAAAAGGAGTTGAGAAAGTCTCTAATTGTGGCTTGATGAGAAGGATTCCAATGGCCGTACCATATTACATAAAGTTTAATAGGAGAAGTAAGAACAGGCCCCATATGGTATTCGAGATTAACAAGATCAGAAGAGCCTTCATAGTTCTTGTTTTCATTGTACGGTATCCAAGAAAAAGCAACAAGTGAAAAGCAAGATGAAGATAGCAGCAAGAAGAAATGGAGATAATGAAAAAAATGAAGCTTATTGTCCATTTCTCTGGTTTCTTTGTCAGTGTGGAGATAAAGTCTCTTTTAAAAGGAGATTTCTTGGGATTTATATAGAGTGAATTAGAAGATATGCTGGATTCTTCAAATTACCTTAGGGGAAAAAGCTAAAATATTGTTGGGTATTTTTACTCTATGGTACTTTATAAAGCAGTACGGGAAGTATATAACTATTACAATTATTCGAAAGGATAAATAAAGATTCAATAATTCATCTAGAAATCTGAAAATTACAATATAACCACAAAACTGAAATTACAATTTTGTTGAAGACGGAAAAATGGAAACTGATTTTACTGAGTCGAGTGTGGCGCTCTGTCCTTAAGACAATATTGCCCCGTATGTATCATTTATACGTCCTGGACAATTTGTCTCCCAAGATAAAACAGCAATGGAACACTTGAGCAAAGGAAACTCAAGAGCTACCGTGAAGAATATTGAGTAACGAAATGATGCATTGGAAGGTGTAGGAAAAAACTGTTTTGCTTGTGTATTTTTCTGTATTTTTGTGTATCATATATGTATCTCAACAATGGTGTAAGGGGGTGTTTATATAGGTGAGGGAGGGGACTGAAACACTGCCTCCATAATAGTCAAATAATGGCCATTATGGAGGTAGTAAAGTCACCAACATAAATGGTGAAAGACCAACGGATTGGCCATTATAGGAGGAGTAATTCAGCCAAAATAAATGGCTGAATTGAGTGCTTGGAGTTTCTGTTCTCTTCTGCCCAATTCTGACTTTCTGGAAACTTCAGGGACCAAACTGTACATCTGAAAGAATTCTGGTCCAAACTGTACTTCTGAAACTTCTGGGATCAAACTGTACTTCTGACAAAGTTTTCTGGCCCAAAATAATATCAGAAGACTCACAGCCCGTGACCCGTGACCGGAACTTCGGAGCAAACCGAGGCGAGCGGGCGGCGGCGCGCGTGTGGTCTTTCCTCGAACCGAAGCACATCTTGGTCCTCCCTCCTTTAAACACATGGGATATCCCTTGGGGTCCCAAACCCCAAACCAATTTCGAGTCTTATATACACAACAATTCTTTCTTCCTCTACCGATGAGGGAGAATTGAACACAACACCACACTTTCCATGCTTCAAACACCTCACTTCGTGGACCAATATCTCTTTCATTTCTCAATGAAATTTGACGATTCTTGGCCCTACGGTTATCTTATACTTAGTAGATCATGCATATGTGAAGAACCGGATTCTCCAACATACGTAACACTAGTGTTTAAGCCGTTAAAGTTGGTCGGTCGCAACTCCCGCCAAAGGCAAATTTCCAACAATCCCCTCTTGAAAGAGATTTTGGCGCACTCACATGGTGTCTTTTTCATTTCCAAAGAATATTTCAATGGACCGATGTTGCATAAGGAGAGGTAGCCTCGACTTTGAACCTTCCATAGTTGAATACCATCGGACTTACTTATCGCGGTGAGCGTGATGTCTTGAACCGTCGGTGTTTAGTGTAAGCCAAGTCAATGATACCAACACAACAAATTCCCTTACTCTCTTCTTCGTAATGTTTTGTCCGCTTTGGCCATGGACAACGTCTTGGATTCTTAAGTGCGTTCATTTTGAGGCGTCTGCCCTCGCACTTAAATAGGTGGTCTCCTACAAGGTATCCTGCTATACCCCACTTCACAAGTGTTAGGAACCATTAAAGTTTCCCAAAACCTAACCTCAACTGTTGAGGAGCATTACAGTTTTGAAAACTTAACCTTTACCCACACCGCAGATAGCACTTAAAGTCTATCGCGGGAACGACTTTGGATTTGGTGTTTCTTTTCGTAAATCACTATCCGAAGTGCTCATGCTTCCAATCGGCGATCAACTGAACCTTTATAGCTTAGTTTTCCCATTGAACCAAATTACCGGGATCTCCGCTAGTAAGGTTGGGTTACCACTGTATTGGTCCGTATATTTTGGGTTTTAAGCCCATTCCCCTAGACAGGCAGAACACTTGATCTCCGGGTAGTCCCTTAGTTAGTAAACAAGGAAGTGACACCCGTGATGATCAACTGTCATACGGTCTTATGTCTCCTGACAAATCCTGACAGATATGTCCAGACGCCGTCATCCGTGTCCTTCCTAAAGCCGACCGGCTAGCCACAGTGTATAACTGCTGAAGGCACGGGTTTCTCTCAATAAGGGACGTCCTCTCAGGAGTCGTGAAGTTACTCAACTTCTTTCATGTTTTGTATAAAGCGATAAACTCCAATTCCATCATGAATCGGCCGATGCAAGTTTGCTTAGAGGATTTTTCAAGAACCATCATACACATTTACTTGTGGCTTTGGTGTTCTTCAGATCTGATATCTAGTTTGCATCACTGTGTTCTCTCAGAACCGCTGGACATCCAGAATACTATAATCCGTAGATAAGCGAATAATTCAGATATCGTCATATCCGACTTAACGCCTTCTATTGATCATGTATTAAGATTATCAGTGAACCTTAGTTCAACTGATCTGATTGTAGGACGATACCAGGTCGGTTGTAGTGTGTACAATACATTGAACTACACGTGATCTGTGTGTATCGCTCCTTGTCTATGGGTGCACCATGATTCCAATCAGTTCTATGATTCATATCCATTGATGGCTTCAACGAGACTGTCAACTATCGACCAGTCCGTTAGATGTCTTTAGAAATCCAATTTCTAAGATGTCATCTGTGATATCCATATCTTTCATATCGAGACTTTGTTTCAATATGACTTTTACTTTCAGACTGTTGATTCTCCAACTGTTGGCTTTCTAACCGAGTTAATGTTTACGTGGTCGATTCATTGTTTCGCTTTATCTGAAACTTTCAGGAGCAAAATGTAAACATTCCAGGGACGAAGATGAAAGTTCGGGAAGAAGCCCAACACCCGTAAAACCAACTCGATTCTCTTCTTCCAACTCTCCGGTTGGGAAGGTCGCTTTTAACATTCATGCCACGCAAGACTGCAATGGCCCATGATGTTAAGCTACTCCTGGGAGCACATGTACAAGTAGCCGAGGCTTTGAACTCGTCAGTAGATCCATCTACTTTGTACTCACTTTTGAGTATCCTTTTTCACAACCCAAAGGTTCTTTTCCCGGAGGAAGATCAACCATTACGCAAGTATGGTTCTATATGATGGAATATATTTCTCTCTTTAGCTTCTTTCCAAAGCAGCGCTTTTGGAGATAACAATTATTTGTTAATTGTCCATGGTTCGTTCTTAACCATACAAGCTAGAAGGACTGGAACAAGTCTTTGTCCCCTCTTTGCTCCGTCTTGGTTCAACATCTAGAATCCCTGAGTTCTGCAGATTTGGAATATTAAGTTCCTGATAGCCAGTAACTTTCGAGTCCTGTAGATACGGAGCGTCTAGTTCCGGACAGTCAGGCCCTCGCGGGTTCTTGTTAACCTTGAACAATTACTCATTTTTCCTTTTCAAGAAAAGTTATCTTATAAGAATTCAGCATTCTTTGACGCCAAGAGGCGATAAGTACTACTGTTATTTACAGATCCAATGGATATGCAATCTACAGTCTTAGGTCGAACTTGACCTGTTTCGGTAGTCCAACTTCTACCAAGCCACCCCACATCACAACTTTTGTATGTGAGATCCTTTGCATGTCTCACACGGAGAGTTATCCTTATCATTATGCGGAGTTCTGTTGAGAATCGCATTAGCGGTAAGGATCGACTTGCCCCACATAATTTAGGCGTATGGGTTTGCGCTTGGCTAACACCGTTAGACTGAGGTGAGTAATGAACAATCATTTAATGAACGCTGCTTCACATTCTCCCCCTCTATCGCTATGAATTTCGCAATCCATAGGCTTAGTTGATTTTCAACTTCTCCTTTGTAGCGCTTATCCGCTTCAACAACTTCATCTTTGCTTTTTAACAAACAAAGGATTCCATACGTTGTACCATCATCAATGAAGATCACAACGTACTTGTCTCCCCCCTCTATTTTGTATAAACTTCAAATCACCCAAGCAGGTGTGACTAAGTTCTAGAGGAGCGGTGCTTCTTTCGCTATTCCCTTGACGGAATTTGGAAAGGTGATTTTGCCTCTTCGCCTACCTCACATTCATTTTGAGGGTTTATGTCGAAATGAGGCAACAATCTCAACATCGTTAGCTTTTGAATGACTTACTATTTAACGTGTCTTAATCTATGATGGCATAGATGCACGGATTACAAATATATCATTCATTTGGCTATAGACATATTGTACCATTCTTAGTTATTACAGACATGTTGGACTAGTCTCAAACCAACTTGACCAACAACGTCCCTTAAACCAAGTTAGGAACATGTATCACCTATTTTTAGAGTGATCCATTCCTTGAAGTCCTATTGAGGACAACATCTCCAGCCCCTTTGATTTTAGAGGTGGCGTTGCTTCACATGAACAACCTATTGCCCGTGGTTAGGGCGTAACCGGATCATATGTGATCTCGATACTCTGGCCCACTTCAGTTGCTTTGGCAGACTGAGTGTCCAATTTCTTTACTGCCTTTCTTTAGGCCTTCAGATCATTAAGACCTGAAAACTCTGGCCCACCACACTAGGTGTCCATTACTTTTCCTATGAAATGAATTCTGGCCCCACTCCAGTCACACGGAGGCTTTGTATGACTGAGTGTCCAATATCATCATATCAAAGGAATTTTGGCCCACTCCAGTCGCCCGGAGACTTTGTATGACTGAGTGTCCAATATCATCCTATGAAGGATCTTCTGCCAAATAGTATGACATGTTCTACGTCTTTAACTTTTAGACTCCTTCCGTTAAGATTGGTGCCCATATAATTTTTGGCGCTTACTTAAGAGTGGTAACAATTTTCGCACAGTTAGTGGATCTTTCTCCATCGTATGTGCGAACATACTTTACATACTTTAACAATTACACTTAAAAGAACGGATATTTTAAGTCGTTTACAATCCAATCTTTAAACGGGAAAGAAGATAAGATTAAACTTCTGATTTTAAAGCGTAAGGAATATAAATTATTTTCATATTCCTCCTTACTTTAATCCATTTTTAATCAGACATCATTTAATCTTTATTCTTGACAAGTAAGAAAAACTACTTATCCCAATTTCGGATTCTGGCTCACTTGATCACTTCATCAAACCGAGTGTCCGATTCCTTCTTACAATTATTGAGATCTTTTGTCCGGGACGGATATAGGCCTTCTGCTGCAAGATAGAATAACATCTTGATCTTCTCCTCTTGTCCCGATTGACATCCTCGAGGCTCTCGTGAGCGCTTGTTCCCACCAGTCTTGGTAGCGGTGACACCATGAACACGTTCATCATCATCACTCTCTTCTACCAGAAAACCATTGACATATCCAGATTTGGTCACACAACTTTTGACCGACATCTTTCGAACACTAATAGTAATACTATACAAATATTGTCTTAAGTTGTTGGGTATTTTTGCTCTATGGTACTTTATAAAGCAGTACGGAAAGTATATAACTATTACAAGTATTCGAAAGGATAAACAAAGATTCAATAATTCATATAGAAATCTGAAAATTACAATATAACCACAAAACTGAAATTACAATTTTGTTGAAGACGGAAAAATGGAAACTGGTTTTACTGAGTCGAGTGTGGCACTCTGTCCTTAAGACAATATTGCCCCGTATGTACCCTTTATACGTCCTGGACAATTTGTCTCCCAAGATAAAACAGCAATGGAACACTTGAGCAAAGGAAACTCAAGAGCTACCGTGAAGAATATTGAGTAACGAAATGATGCCTTGGAAGGTGTAGGAAGAAACTGTTTTGCTTGTGTATTTTTCTGTATTTTCGTGTATCATATATGTATCTCAACAATGGTGTAAGGGGGTGTTTATATAGGTGAGGAGGGATCAAACATCGCCTCCATAATAGCCAAATAATGGCCATTATGGAGGTAGTAAAGTCACCAACATAAATGGTGAAAGACCAACGGATTGACCATTATAGGAGGAGTAATTCAACAAAATAAATGGTGAATTGAGTGCTTGGCGTTCTGTTCTCTTACGCCAAATTTCGACTTTCTCGAAACTTCAGGACCAAACTGTACATCTGAAAGAATTACGGTTCAAAGCGATTTCAAACTTACGGGATCAAATCAGCATTTCGAAACTTCGGGATCAAACTGCATTTGGCAAAGTTTTCGGCTCAAAAGATAATATCGAAGACCCACACCGCGGCCGTGGCGGGTCTTAACTCTGAATCGGACGGGCAAGGCGGCGGCGCGCATGTGGTCATTCCTCGAACCGAAGCACATCTAGGTCCTCACTCCTTTAAACACATGGGATACCCCTTGGGGTCCCAAACCCCAAACCAATTTCGAGTCTTATATACACAACAATTCTTTCTTCCTCTACCGATGAGGGAGAATTGAACACAACACCACACTTTCCATGCTTCAAACACCTCACTTCGTGGACCAATATCTCTTTCATTTCTCAATGAAATTTGACGATTCTTGGCCCTACGGTTATCTACGTACTTAGTAGATCATGCATATGTGAAGAACTGGATTCTCCAACATACGTAACACTAGTGTTTAAGCCGTTAAAGTTGATCGGTCGCAACTCCCGCCAAAGGCAAATTTCCAACAAATATGTCATCCAATTCTTGGAAATAGCTCATTTAGGCCACTCGTCAATAGTTTGTTCGGTGTTAATGAAAAATAGCATGAATGAGCCATTTTAGTAACGTCGATCGCATAACTGAGTCATTTGGTAACGGCAATAGTATAAATGAGCCAAACCATTAATGAATGTCATAAATAAATCATTTCCGATAGTTTAATAACATATTTAAACTTTTTCTGATAGATTTATATTCTTTCTTTTGAGGGAGACAATGAAAAATAGAAAAGCATTTTAACATAATTCATTTCATTTGTTGTATCCTTGATTACTTTAATTTAATGATGGCCATGCATGTTACTATCTTAACTTCTTTATTCCATCTATAATGACTAAAGAAATGGTAGTTGGTCCCTGTGTGTCTATTAACCAACCTTCTAATGTATTTTATGCTAGCGTTTATACCAACTGGTAAAACATCGGGATTTGCGAGAGAACATTTGTTTACACTTTACTCAAAAGTGGTCCAGCACCGACTCCTTTCACCACGCCCTCATGTATACCTGTGCGCTTGTAGTTTTTCTATATAATCAACATCTATTCGAAATTCACTGGCCGGACTTATTCATATTCACACTGAATATAGTTCTACTAAAGATTTTTCCTTTCTAAGCTCGAACTGTCGACATTTAATCCATTTCATCACACTCTTTTATTGTGCGCTTGTAGATGTTAAAAACTATTTATTGTTAGCCGACTTTAGTGAGTCTCATGCCCAAACCATTGGCCCACCTGTTAAATAAAGATCCGGGCCCAGTTTCTAATTGTTTTGTATTTTGTGTATTTTATATTTTCAGTATTGGATTTGTATTGGAAAATATATAAACGACTGCATATTTTGTGAGTGACCCATTGGGTCATTACAGAATAAACACACAATCTTTTTCTCTCTTTTCGTCTCTCTTCTCTCAACCCTCTTTCTAGGGTTTCTTCAATTAATATTCGCATTCATTAGTTCATACTCAAATCAACATTTATTGTATACAAACTTGATGGTAAAACTGTCGTTTGGTATGCGGGATAAGGTGGAATATCCCGGAGATTAAGTTTGATTATAATTTGTATTTTATTTGATTAAAGGTATAAATTTATCCCAAGCAAGATATAAAATGTATCCAAACTTAATCTTGAATATCACATCTTATACGTTCAAGCTTGATATTATTTTATATCTCCTCTCAAGTGGGATAAATTAGTCCAGGGATTATAATTCCAAGATCATAATCCCGAAATAGCTTAGTCCATATACCAAACTACCCCTTTAATGTCTCGGATTTCAAGGGAATATTTGGAGCAAAGACCAAGGATCGAATCCCGTCAGCGGCAGTGTGGGGGTTTCTTCTTGAAATAAAGGAGGGCCCTTGTGCGCAGCGTGGTAGTGGTCTAACTTTTGAAATCAATTGAGTCACCATGATTTACCTCCTTCACAGACTTGTCGGACCGGAGTGTGGGGGCTCCTGGGGTGGGAGATTCCACCTTTTGGAGCAAATACTCATAATGGTTCATATAGTATCATATCTAACTTTAGCTTTTTAACAATAAAGGGTTATTTTCGAAAGAGAAAATTGACTTATTAATCAGATGGTTTCGCCAGAAGTAAAGCCACAAAAGGCGGTAACATAAACCAAAAAGTGAGTCAAAATCAACAAGTATAGAACCAAATGAGTGGATGTGTCAGTGTTAAAGCAAGCATGTGATACCTTTTTTTTATATATTCGATTTTTTGGCTTACTCTAGATTATTTTTGGAGACAGTAGTATCGATCTTTCAACACTATTATCAGTAAATTGCGGGATGTGCCTGAATGACTAGAATTTGAGAACAAAACAACTGATATCACATGCAAGGTCCTACTTCAGAAAAGAGTAAAGTGCTCCCAAAATTTGAATCCCCGCTCCAGCAAAATTTTAAATTTACCTCATTGGCCATTCAATTTGCCTTGTTTGAATCCTTTCTTTCTCAATTTGCCTTGTTTGAATCCTTTCTTTCTCAATTTGCCTTGTTTGAATCCTTTCTTTCTCAATTTGCCTTGTTTGAATCCTTTCTTTCTCAATTTGCCTTGTTTGAATCCTTTCTTTCTCAATTTGCCTTGTTTGAATCTAGTCATTATTTCTCTGTCAACATCTTTGACAATTTGTTTCCCCCGTCCTGGGAGAATTGTCATGTTCACACTTGAATTATGGAGTAACATGCATTAATTTCAACTTAGGCAATTGTCAAATGGTACAAAAGAATTAAGTTACCACTTACACCTAATATTCCCTAGTTTTGCCCTTTCTATCAGTAAGCGAAAAAAGTGAACTTTTCACTATGGAGAACAATCATAACCTTCACCTTTTTATTGCATAAAGCTCTTCAGCCTCTAAAACTAAGTATATTACTAGATTAATTGCAAAGAGTATTAATTAGAGGCATTCAATCTAAATGTGAACACTTTTGTGGTTAATTTTTTAGGATATTTATTTATTTGTTTGTGATTATGAAAGTGTCCATTGGGAAGTAACTTTTTTGTGATGACTTTCTACTTTTGGTGACCGGAATTAGTCTCGTTTCTTGTAACGGGTGAAAAAATCATTCAACGTGAATTTACGAATGGGAGTATTTGTATTGATCACTTCTAAGACATTGATTTAGAGCTTCATATGTTTGTGCATCTCAAAATGTTGAGTATATTCTCTTATACATGAACTCATGTATACATAATCATACTTAATAGGCATTGCTTTGCAATGAGTAATAAATGCTAGATAACCTGCTATAACGAGTTAAATTGTATTGATGGTGTATTTTTTTTTTTTATATTATTAACTCATAGAACTTAAATTCATATTATTATTTAAGGAACAATAGAAGAAATAAAAATACCCAACCCCTAAGAAAGGTCCAAAAATGACTCTTTAATTCAATAATAATACGAATCCATATAGCTAGCTTTTTGGATAAAATATACTTCAAATTTCTATCAAAATCAAGAATCTTCAGTAGTAGTTAGGATGATCAATTCGGAGATCTTTCTTTAATACTAATCTACGGAATCAATGTATTATTTTTTCAGAAATCGGCCGCCATGTTTCTAACTATAATAACTACTCAACTGATACATTGTATGTACTCAAAAACATAAAATTTTCAAAGTTCACATGCAAAGCTTAGATATATTATGACTAATATGACAAAATTTAATAAGTAGTTTGTAAAGGTTCTGTGATATAACTAACTTATTACTCTGAGAACATATATTATGGTAGAATATTTGTCTCGTACTAGTTTGCCAAAGCTCAGTTCATAAGTTAAGAATATGGACCTAACGACTGGGAACTTATAACAACTTAAGTTGGATACCACAAACACAAACTTCAAATATAATTGCTTGTTTCGACATGATTTCAAACCATGATTTGAAATCAGGTTCATTTGAAGTTAAAATTTTATTTGGACAATTTGTATTTTTTTGAATTTCTCATAAGCATGAAAACTCCATAATTTGTGAAAACTATCAAAATTTTCTCAACTCTTACACAATCTTACCAAATGAGCAAATCATAATTGTTGACACCCAATTTTGTCCCATCTTTTATGATTTTATTCGTAATTTTTAATATTTTGACACTTTTAAAATAATTTTAAAATATAGGCATATATGTGTGTATCTTCGTATTATTATTATTATTCGCATATTTTATATCATTTGCATTTTATAATAATCATAAGTTTTATCCGAAAATTCTATGTTAGTTTATTCTCGCAAAATTGCATCGCATTTCCTTTTTTTAAGCATTAAACATTTCGTAAATATTATATTTTTATTATCACATCGTTATGTTATTTTAAATAATTCACATCTTTTACAAAAAATATATTTTTAATATTAAACCCTCTTATATATTTTTAAATCCATAACCCATTTTTATTTCCTAACCCAAAACAAATTCTACCCAAACAAAATTCACAAGCCCAAACTCCCCAATTAAATTCCCTTATACCCAAACCCAATACAAATTCTACCCAAACGCCCAAGCCCAATCCCCAATTAAATTCCCTTATACCCAAACCCAAAACAATTAAATTCCCTTTACCACCAAAATCGGACAAGCCCAATTCCCACAATCCAACAACCCACAAAACAAAACCCCAAAACCGAAGCCCAACTCCCCTTTTCTTATTCCCCATCACCCAATTCCCACAACCCAAAACTCCAAGCCCAATCGGCCATTCCCAGGCCCAACCAAACACTAACCCGTCGCCAGCCCACTCACCCGACCCGTCGCCTCACCCCATTTCCAACCTCTTTAATCCCCAAACAAACAAAAAAACCAAAAAAATCGAACCCTACTCCTTACCCGATCGCCACCCCACATTTCCTATACGCGACCCCATCGCCGGGCCACCTCGCCATGCCAACACCAACCCCCGCCACCACCAACTCCCGCCACTTGACCCACGCCATACCCCTAAAATCCGCCTAAATTCAGATTTTCTTTACCTTTAATTCAATTTCAAACTCGATTCTTGGGAAATCCACCTATAAATACCCCATGATTGTTCTTCATTTTAAAGAGAGGATTTTCGGGGAGAAAAATACATTTTCTAAGGATTTTCTAAGATTATTCAATATATACATAGATATTTTGTTGTGTTCTTGAAGTTTAAAGCATTTGGCTTCGTTGTTGTTCCAAGAATCAAGTCCAAAAGGTTTGTCACCCCCTTTGATTTCTCGATTTTTTCACTATTCGGTCGGGTCGACCAGTTCGATAACATTTTCAGAATTCTTGCATTTCATATTTATGTATGTTGGTTATCTGAATTTGGTGTTAAGATTTGATTTGGATCACTGATTTTCGGGTCAGGTCGACCCGGTTTAGATTTTTCCAATTTTCTTACATTGCTGCTGTTGTTATTATTGGTTATCTGAATTTGGTGTTGAAATCTGATCCGGGTTGAAACACTGATCCGGGTCGGGTCACTGACCCGGGTCGGGTCGACCCGGTTTGGGTAATATTTTTCAGAATCTTTGCATTTCATATTCTTGTTATTGGTTATCTGAATTTGGTTTGAAATCTGATTCAAGTTTGGATCATTGATCCGGTCAGATCATCGACCGGTCGGGTCGACGATTTGGGCAACATTTTCGTAATTCTTGCATTTCATATTCTTGTTCTTGGTTATCCAAATTGGTCTTTGAAATCGATTTCGGGTTTGAATCATCGACCAGTCAGGCGACCCGATTTGAATATTTCCGAATTTGAACTTCGGGTTGGGTATTTTAAATCGCTCCTGTCTGTTTCTTTGGCATTATTATTATGTTATTGATTGAATTAATACCGCATTCTCTTTGTTGTTTTATTGATCCAAACCAATATTGCGTCCATCTTCGGAGGACGCTTCGGTTTCATATTACTGTTTTTCTTGTTTGAAGAAATACCGCGCGTCTGTTCGGTATTTGTTTTTCTGTTCAGTTTGCTCCCGTTTGACATCGCTTTCTTGCTTTATCATTTCTTGTTTTAAACTAAACACCGTGATTTTTCCAACATTGCTTTCTATTTCGATTCAACTGTTTGAGATTCAAATTACCGTTCTCATCGCTTTCTTGTTTTAAAACTAGACACCGCGTCATTTTGAGCTGTTTTTGCCTCTGTTTTTCCGCTCACGCTCTGCTCTTTGTTTTTCTCTGCTGCTGCTGCTTCTGTTTACATTAGATTTTATTTTTCTTGATTTGAACACGATACTACATCGCCGATGAAAAATACCCGTCGATTTTGAGGCCTACAGCTTGCAAAGACGGAAATATAACTTCGGGCAAGGATGAAGACTTAAACCTTTTATCCGAGATCAACATGTTTAGTAGGCGAGGTGACTAAAATAACCAACAAGTTATATATTCGCGACCACGACGTGATTATAGTGATCTTTTCTATTTCACCGAGAGGCGACACGTTTAGTAGGCGAGACAATCAAAATAAACTACATTAGTCATATGTTTGCGACCACGACGTGATTGGAATGTTCTTTTCAAAATTTAAGTTCTGAGCCCTCGCGATCAAAACATTCAACTGTTTTGAATACGGATATGAAGTTATTTGTATTTAAATGTTTCTAACCGCTTGTTCTTGATGACTTGCGGAGGATTAAAGTAAATAACGACAAATATTCCTCGGAGTTTATTTATTGTTATTTCTTTCTTTAATTCAGCTTTTATTTCGCTTTGTATTGTAATATTATTTATCGCACTTATGTAATTATTGAAATGCTTAGAATAGGCAAACTTAGGATTTATTCATAGGTTAGTTTAAGATTTGAAACCCGTCGCTAGCTTATTTGTAGGCTCGCAAACTTAGAAATCCTTCGCTAGTTTATTTATTTTAGGCTCGTCACGCAAATTCAAGATTTTCAAAATAACTTTTGTCATCTTTTATTTTGCTTTATTAATCATACTGAATAAGTTTATCTTTTGTCAGTTTACAATTCATTGATTTCTCAAAATTTTACTTCTTTGGCATTATAAATAAATTGTTTTACTATCAATTGTCAAATACATATTTTTTCAACTCTATATGTATTTCTCTTTAGATATCATATAAATGCATATTTGAAAATCTCTACATTCATCTATCTTTTAAAATGCATCCCCTTTTATTAATTATTAACAAACATCTTTTAAACTTCATGCTTCAAACACGCATTTTTTTCTAAATAATAATTAACCTGAGTTTTACCGGATAACCGCAAGTTAGCGGATCTTAAAGGATGCCTAACCCCTTCCCTTTAGGATAATAAAGAACCCTTACCTAGAATCTCACTAGTTTCGCAGACCTTAAAATTGGAGTTACATTGCAGCACTTAGTTTAAATATTTAGGTGTCCTAATTCACCGTAAAAAATAATTAGGTGGCGACTCCTCAATCCTTTACCCAGGAATCACCCCATACGTCCGAGCTCCGCTTTGACCCGAGCGAGGTCAAAATAGGGCGCGACAATAATTCATAAATAAGGTATCGGAATATCCTAAGGCGCTACATTAATAAATTACATATCTTCATATTCCTTTTATAAATAAATGTTCGTGATTACATGTTATTACAAACTTTCAAATTCACATAATTTTACAAAAATTCGCGTACTTTTAAAAAATCAACAATAATAATAACTATAGCTATTCTTAATATAATCCTTCCGCATGGTACGGACAATCTTTCACGTCAAGCATGTGGTTTTTTTACAAAATATAAAATGATGAGTCTTCTTTTATAGAATATAATTTTATGGGTCAAGTTTTACAATTAAAAGTTTTAAAATCATGATTTGGAATTCCAAATCCCACTTTTTGGAGAATTTGAAATTTAAAATTATGATTTGAAGCTATAATTTGAAATGTTATACAGATTTCATAAACAAATGCCGATTTAAAACCAAAATATGAAATCAGGCTCCCTCAAATGCCTCCTAAATGTCTGAAGCTTGGTTCTTAAGTTGGGTACTATAAACTATAAAGACAAACTTAACTTCATATCTTTATGTAGGAAATTTGTACTGCTGAAGTTCTGCTATCCAATTTGTCAATAATTCTACAAATTCATACAAATATATCGAAAGTTTGCTGCTAGACTTCATACACGAGTTTTTGCAACTTCAATCGTAACTGCCTGAAATTGGTTCAGAAGCAATTATATTTATAAAACTGTCTATACTACGACTATGACTTAAATGAAGACCTTAGAATTGGTTATCCGTGTACTTCACCCTGCCCAGCCTATTTATCTTGCAATTACACAATTTTTTGTTCTTCAGACGTACTGGTCTTTAATTTTTGCCCCTTATATAGGTAACCTTTAATTTTTGCTTTTTCTGCTCATTTAATGAAAATATCTAGATATACTTTGCTCTGCAAAAGTTCGGTAGCATTTTTATTTTCGGAAACTGAACTTTTGTCTCGCTCAGTACAAGTAGGGGTGTGCGTATATCGGTTCGGTTCGGTTTTGTATCCGAAAAATATGAACCGAATTGTTTTTTTTTAAAAGCTGAATACAACTTTTTTAAAAAAAAAATGATATGTTCGGTTTATATCGCCGAACGTATCGGATTATATTGGTTTTTCTAGTGGGGCGGGTCGGGTCGGGGATTTTTTATTTTTTTTAAAAAAAAATCAAAAACTGAAATTGACATTCACACGTTATGACCATTTAAAGTTTCACCAATTTACAACTACTTTCTCTCCCTACATTTTATGTCAATGCTTCTGTGATATGTTAATTAAGTTCATGCCACATTCGACTTCCATAAAAGATTCATAGATTGACTTCAATGGCTATGATTCAAGAGATAGTAGTAGCCTAAAATAAAAAATAAGAATAATTATATATTTAATTCAGTTTTTTCGATTTGGTTCGTATTCAAAATTTAAAAACCGAACCGAATCACTAAATCCTGATTCGGTTCTATTTTTCAAAAAAATCGGTTTTTAAAAAAAAAAAACCAAAATTCGGTTCGGTTCGGTTTTTTCGGTTCTCCGGGTTTTTTGCCACCCCTAAGTACAAGTAGGAATTACGTTATGCGGCATAAGTTTTGTAGTATTTTTCAGATTATGTTGAGTGTTTAAAGTTTTACCTTTTCGACATAATTTGTTTGGATATGATGACATATATGCCGAAGCTAAACACTAACTATACCGAGCAAAATCTAAACTTATGTCTTTTTCAGATTATGTTGAATGTTGAAAGTTTTACCTTGTCCGGCATAACTTGTGGCATGTTATGATACATATGCCGAAGCTAAATGGTGACTATACCGATCAAAATTTCATTTATGATGTGCCAAAAATATTAAAGGGCAAAAATTAAGGACCACAAATTTGAGGGGGAAATTAAAAATCAACCCAAAATAGGGGCATTTGTGCGGAAAACCCACAATTATAGTGTATAATAAATCGAAAAGACAAGCCCAACCCAAGAAAATTACACATCCAACATCCAAGTAGCTAAAAGTTAGAGGACAATTTGCACGATTGCCGCTCTTTTAGGTTTATCTTTAATTTTTGTCCCTCAAATTGGTGGTCTTTAATTTTTGTCATTCGCCTAAAAATGATCGAAAATACCCTTGAGGTTGTGGGTTAGAATCTCAGCAAAGTTAAAAAGAAAAAAATCGCAAAGCAAAATTTCATTAGAAAATATGTCTATTCGGTCAAAGTTGTATAGAAAATTATGTCTTAAAGGGCATAGTTTCTATGTAATATGCAACCGAAAATACTTCTGAAGTTGTGGGTTCGAATCTCAGCAGAGACAAAAAGAAAAAAAAATGCAACGCAAAATTTCATAGAAATTATACCTATTTGACAAAAGTTGTATAGAGATTATGCCTTAAGAGCCATAATTTCTATGTGATTATGCCTGAAGGTAAAGCTTTGGTGAAAAATCAAGATTATGCCTTGTCTGTCTAGTTACATAGAAATTATGCCCCTTGCGACATAGTCTTTATATTTCTTTGGCCAAATAGTCATAATTTCTATGAAAATTTTGCCTTGCGAATTCTTTTCTTTTTTTTGCCTCTGTTGGGATTCTAACTCAAAATCTCTGATTTAGTGGATTCGTGAATAAATGATACTTTGGCCCATAAATTTTCATTAAATAAGAAGTAGCGGCAAAAATTAAAGACCAGCGAATTGAGGGGCAAAAATTAAAGACCACCCCGTATGAAAGGAATCCATGCAATTTTTTGAAAGTTAGCTATGTGTGGGTCATTCACACAAATGTCCTTATTTTGGGATGGTTTTTAATTTTTGTCCGTCAAATTTGTAATCTTTAATTTTTGCTCTTCAACATATTTGGTGTGACATAATTTAGATTTCAATAGACATAATTTACGTTCTATTTCGGCATATGTATTATAACATCCACATAAATTATGTTGGACAAAACAAAACTTTCAACACTTAATATAATATAAAAATACATACTTTTATATTTCACTCGGTGTAGCTTACGTTTAACTTCGGCATATGTATCATAACATCCACACAAATTATGTTGGATAAGGTAAAATTTTCAACATTGAACTTAATCTGAATTTATGCGGATAACTTAATTCCTACATAATTTATGATGAATAAGACAAAAGTTCAATACAGAAATTATGTCTTGCAAAGGAGTTATGACTATTTTTATTAAATAAGTAAAAAAATGACAGTCTGGTGCATTAAGCTCCCGCTATGTGCGGGATTCGAGAAAGAGCTGGACCACATTTTATTAAATAAGTAGAAGAGGCAAAAAATTAAAGACCAACGCGTTTGAAGAGCAATCCCTGCAAAAATAATGGTTTTTAGCCTCTTAGTAATAAAAAAATAGGCAAAAGACATAAATTGACTCCTAAACTATACTCGAAATTTCGATATCACACTCAAACTATTAAGTCGACCTATTGCACTCCTGACAATCTTAAAAGTGAATTTAATACCACCCTATGAACTGATATGGCACAAAACAAATTATAATTAAATAATAAGAGAGTGAGATCAAAATTAAAATAAAAATAAATTTTAATTTTAATAAAAAAATTGATTTCATCACACACACTCCCCTCTTCTCCTCCACCTCCACAACACCCCCACTCTTCTCCTCCACATTCACGCCATCCCCACCTCCATTTGAAATTACCATAATTTTGAAGGAATTTCAGATAAAAAGAATTCTAATGAATCAGGCCTAAATTTATGTAAATACATATCAATTACCTATGCAATTTGACTGAACTGCTCCTCCTCCTCTATCTTGTGGGCAGGTAGTATTTCAAAAGCAAACGATCCCAAATGCAAATTGTCTGAAATGGGATGTTAATATGTGATGGTAATTTTAGTAGATTTTCAGAACACTATTAGTCAATCACATTGACACAAAAGTGTTTCATTTTCAGAATGACAGAAAGTTCTTTTTTTCTTGTAAGCACAATGGAAAAACTAGCATAGCGAAGAGCAAAACAAGCGACATAGCTTGAATTTTTTTGGTCCTGAGTTGAACATTGATGTCAATGAAAAAAAGTAGTTCTCTTTAATACTGTGATTTTTTATTGTACTGTATTCGAAACGACGGTGGTGTATCCGGTGAACTTGATGGCGGTGATTGTGGCGGATATGATGTAGTGACATGGGGTGGTGAGATGGTTTAGTGATAAGAAGATATAATTATTGAAAAAATTTAGTGGTTAATTAGGAATTAATTAGTATAAATATAATTAATAAAAGAAAAATTAAATGAATAAGGAAAATAATATAACAATTAAAATTTAAAAGATTTCTGACGTGATGCTGACATGACGCTGACGTGACAGGCAAGTGTGTAATAATTCTCCTTGTGCAACTGGTTATATGTATATTGTGCGGTAAATAAATTCATTTTTAAAATTATCAGAGATGTAATAAGTCACCTTAATAGTTTGAATGTTATATTGAGATTGTGATATAATTTAGGGGTCAATCTATGTTTTACCTAAAACATATTCAGATTGAGCAACTAGGACTAGGGCGGGCAATTCTAGATCATGCTCATCTGACCCACCCAACCCGTCCAGATTTTCATGTGTTTGGGCATGACATATAAGTATGACAACTTAGCCCATGTATTTTAAGTAGCCCATATCAACCCATTATTATAGCCCAAATTAACCCATTCATTATTATGATGTTGCCCTGTTCCATACTCTCAAGCGAAAAATTTGCAGAAGCATTCTCCATTTCTCTTTCAGCAAATACTTGTAAGTATTCATTTCTCTGTCAGTCCCACAAAGTACATAAACAATTGCAAACTGGGTTTTTGTTACTTTTTTAAAGGATGAATTCTAAAGAAATAATTCCCCGGATAATTTTCATTAATTGAAAGACAATATATACAATTTAGATATTTTCATAATAGAAAAATCTTATTTTTTTATTTTTATTCTAATCCTAAAATCTTATTCTATTTGGAGACTGTACAAGACTAATTAAGGTACAAGACTAACATACACATTGTATACAAAATCAGCCCGAACCGTAGGCTGCTACAGTAACCCGAGAGCACTGTTATATCGGAGGTATATTTAACAAATTCATTTTCCTTTAACGATATCAACTATAATTCTAGGGTTTTTTTCTCTATCCTTTTTTGTTAAAATTTTGTTTACCTTTAAACCTCTTATAGTCGTTGTGAAGTAAAATCAATTGGTCTTTTGTTTCTTTACAAGTGAAAAAGTTTTTTTTTTGTTCTGATTCATCACTTTCTACTAGAATTGGAAAAAATATCACTTTTTAGGTGATTCAATTATCATAAGCAATTTTCTTGTTCTATTTAAATTGATTGTTTCCTGTTAGAATATTGTGTAAATAATATTATTATTATGCAGTATCATTTTATATATAGTAAGTAGTAAAATATTAATTAGGAATATTATGTTAATTAGGTAGAAGATTATTAGGGATTGATTAGGAAGATTAGACATGATTTACTCTTCTACTTAATTAACATAATATTCCTAATTAATATTTTACTACTTACCATAAATAAAATGATACTACATAATAATAATATTATTTACACAATATTCTAACATTTCCAACAAGATAGTTCCTTAGTATCAAGATTCAATTGAATTTTGATTTGTTTAGAAATTATGAATATTGTTAAAATTTGAGTTAAGTTGGGCCGGTTATGTTATGACCCATCATTTAACTCATCTTTACTCGCTCATCTTAGTCCAAACAAACTCTGTGCATAATCAATCATTGACCCATTCATTAGTTCAGTCCATCCTTACACGCCTAACTTCAGCCCAAACGGCTCATTTAACACCCCCACCTAAGACCAATTAAACCTATTAATCACGACATAAAAGCAACAATAGTCTTGCCAAAGAACATTGAATATTGTAATTGTACTCCTCAAAATAAATAATTCTCATCCTGCCAAGATTTATCGGTCAATTATCTTGGCTTGGATTACCAAATTGAACAACCATTGGTGAAATTTCTTCATTTTTTATTATTTGTTAACTATTTAATGGCATCATTCCTATTTTATTTTTATTGGATCCCACTTAATTTTAAACATGTACTTATAGTTAATAAAAGTAGTCCCAATTTAGGTGACATTATTTCCTTTTTAGTCCGTCACTAAATAAATATCATATTTTCTTATTTGATAATTATTTAATGGCACCATTTCTATTTTAATTTTGTTAGTCTCACTTAATTTTAAAAATATATTTATTATCAATTAAAGTAGACATTAAAGTAAGAATAATTTATTAAATAAAATAAAAATTTTATTATTTTTTAAACCACGTGATCAAATGGTGAGACCTAAATTAAATAGAGGGAGTAATATTTGAAGTAGTGCATGTTAATTATATATCCTCTGCGAGCGCTACTGAATCTGGCGTCCCAATTATCTCTCAATTAAAACATTTTCATGATTTCCTTTACTTTTCATCGTTTCTACAGACTTACAGCTTCTATCACGCTCCTCAATGGCCAACATATCTTGGCGCTACACTCAAATTGATTGTTATGCAACAAACCCATTGCCTTTATCTTCTTCAGATTTCGATTTAGTTATCAAAAGGGTATGTTCGTTAGTGTGTGAACCATACTGTAAAGTTCAAGAAAATAGCCATTTCATATCCACACCTCCCAAGTTAAAATTGCCTATAAATTCTGAGTCTTTGACTCAAGAACAGGCTATAAATGTTGTTGCTTCTCTTGCTGATGAGGGAGGGTCAATGCTGGCATTGAGTTTCTTTTATTGGGCAATTGGGTATGTGAAATTCAGGCATTTTATGAGGCTTTATATTGTTTTAGCGATGTATTTGATTAAAAATGGAAACTTTGAGAGAGCCCATGAAGTTATGCATTTTATGTTTGAGGAATTTTGGTGAAATTGGGATGTTAAAGGAGGCTATAGATATGGTGTTTGAGATGCAAAATCAAGGTTTGATTTTGAATGCTCAGAGTTTGAATTCTGTTGTTCGTGTTGCGACTGAGATGGGCTATGTTGAGATGGCAGAGAAGGTGTTTGGTGAAATGCGTGACAGAGGGGTTTGTCCTGATTCTTTTTGTTTCGATTCGATGGTTGTTGCTTATTGTAGGATGGGAAGCGTTGTAGAGGCTGTTAGGTGGCTGAGTGCAATGTTAGAAAGGGGGGGCTTCTTGTTGATAACGTGACTTGCACTTTGATCACGAGTGTTTTTTGTGAAAAGAGGTCTGTTAATAGGGCATTACGGGTTTTTAGTAAACTGATTGAATTGGGGTTGGCTCCAAATGTTATCAATTATACGTGTTTGATAAATGGGCTGAGTAAGAAAGGCATAATTAAGCATGCATTTGAGTTGTTAGAGGAAATGGTTAGAAAAGGTTTGAAACCAATGTTTTCACACATACTGTATTGATTGATGGTCTCTGCAAGAATGGATGGGTGGATAAGGCATTTAGACTATTCCTAAAACTTGTGAAGAGTGACAATTACAAGCCTAATGTGCATACATATACAGCCATGATTGCTGGATACTGCAAACAAGAAAAATTGAATCGTGCAGAGATGCTTCTGAGCAGAATGCAAGAACAAGAGTTGGTCCCTAATGTCTAGGAGGGTGATCCAAAAACATTCACTTTGGTATGAAAATGGACCTCCCATTTGTTAAGAATGCGCTATCATTCACTAAGAGAGGACCCCAAGACTTACAAACATGACTCCGCTAAGTCGATCAGAGGGTGACTCTGACTCGTAAACTAAGAAAAAATATCAGAGAGCTGCAACTATAGGCTGTCTTGGACTAAAACATTTAAACCCTTGGATTAGGTTCTGTCAGATTATTCCGTCATTTATATGGACATAACCATGGGTTTTTCATAGCCCTAGCCCCTAAGTTTTCACAGGATATGTTGATCCCATACTTATTTTATCCAGATTATGAAAGAGCAAACTAAGTGGGCTGGCCCATCATCCACCAAGCTCCAAACCTGGTGCCATTGGCCCTTGGGGATTTCTCAGTTATAAAAGAAAAATGGTCACATCCAGTTTCTCAGCGGAAGAGAAATCTTTAGTAATTTTTTTTGCAAGATCTTGCATTTATCTGTTGGTCCTACTGACACAGGACAATGCCCTCACTCATCTTTATGCTGATTAATGACTTCACCAAAAAGAGGGAGCATAATAAAACAACAGAACTTCGTATCCAAATTCCTTTTAAAAAGAACATCAAAAATATGTGTTGAGAACTTTGTTGGTGAATATTAAATTTTGTGATTGCATGAGCATGAGACAAATACTTTACTGTGGCCAAGTTAATTGATGTAGGCCTTTCATCCCTTTTCTTCCATGTTCATTTATTGATCCAAGTGGTGTTTGATAATTTCAGGTGTATGCTGTCCACTTCAAGTGCAATAAGAAGCTACTTCGTGAATATTCAAATCTGCTTAATTATGCCAAAGACATTTTCCAAATCCCTGGCATGAGCAGTACTGTCAACATGGAACACATCAATAAGCACTACTATGGAAGCCATCCGACCATCAATCCTTTTGGTATTATTCCTCAGGGTCTGAATATCGACTATTCCTCTCCACATGATCAAGAGAAGTTCTCAAGTAGGAATGGTCCATAATCTTGGCATGCATTTTCGAAGTTCTCTCATCCCGTTTCCCTGATAAGAAGTATGTGGAGTTGCTACAACTGGTACTGCCTCAATCTTCGGTTTTTTACGTTGTAAATTATCGAATAATAAGAGATATAAGTTGTGCTAGTTTTTTGTAAAGCGTGGAGCTAAACAAGAGCTGTTGCTACATTTAGTGTATATTCATCCTAGAAGTGTTTCTGTGAAGTTGCAACAACTAATAGTGCAATCTGCAGCTTTATACAGTGTTAAATTATCTAATAATGAGATATGTAAGTTGTGCTAGTTTTCTGTAATAGCGCAATCTGCTACATTTACTGTTATTCATCCCCTTTACTGATTTTCGCAAAGCGACGAGTTTTCTACGAGATCATGGGAGAATTGACTAAAACAGGTCTTAAATAGACATAACATGTTATAAAATGATCATTCTGATAACACGTCTGCAATATGTATCACAGCTAATACACGGGCTGGGTTCTTTCACAGCAGCTAAAGAATTCCCAAAATATAACATCATGTGCAGTCCTATCATTTTGCTTGCTATCACTGGAAAGTTCACAGCTGTATAAGATTTAATATAAGAAAATCTGTGTATCAGATGAGTTGTCATGAAGACTTTTCAGAATTAAGATGTAACAAGGCTCAGCAAGAAACAAATAATGACAAAGCAAAGAAGATAGGGGCAACAAAGAGTTTACACTGACTTGATCTCTGTTATTTAATATTACAGGTATTAAACTTTGGCATTGGGTTAATTTCACTTGTTGTTACTAAATTTTGTCCATCATAACAATAAAATTGGGAGAAGACTATCGGAGGTAGTGCTCCGATGGTGGAGATGGCAGGGAAGTGGCGGAGGAGGTTAATGAACTGGGTCCGCCCATGCAGATCCCACGTGGATTGGCCTCCATGTGAGATTTCGGTCCAACTGAAGGTATATTTGACAACTTTGGTAACGTGGAGGGTATATTTGACCCCAAACTTTAACGGAGGACAAATGTAATTTTAAAAGATAGTTGGAAGGCAAATCTAAACTTATTTCTCTTCTATATTTGTAGCCAAACAGTAAACCCCTCCCCACACACACGCTGAGTAGTCATCATAATAAAATCACGAACTACTAATTTGTGTCTTTGCATCTAAACATTTTTTCCTTTTTGTATCTCCTAAACTCTCAATAGGATAGTATACTTGTGAGTTGTGATATATGTTCTAAACCAAAATGTTTATAAAAGAGAAACAACAAAAATATGTAAAATTGATAAATTCCCATCAAGAGTAGCATATATATATATATATATATATATATATATATATATATATATATATATATATATAAGCGGCTAGAAGCAGGCAACTGTCCGTTGACATGCCTGCTTCCGCCGAGGGTATTATTGTAAATTCCCGGATTTTATGCTTTATCAAAGGTTGATTTTCTACCGCTGGGCCCGATGTCCAATTTTAAATAACACACTCTTCATTTGCAACTTGTAAAATTTGTGTTTCTGGTTCAGCATACCGGCCCACTTCAAGCTACAATTTGAGTCTCCATTTGATTTCTCCTTGGCTTCCTCACTTTACTTCATTTGCTCTTTCTAGAAAAATGAGAATACGTCGGAGCTTCTTTTGGATGTCTTTCAAATTTCTCATTAGGAGTGCTATTAATATTGGTAAAATTATTATTAAGAATAATTATTGTTCTTAATAATATTTTTATCAATGTTAATATTAATATTTCTCCTCTATTCATTCTAAGCTTAATGAGATGATTTATTTTCACATAAATATATAATTTGTCAAAACATTTTAAATAATCTGAAACAAAGAATGTTGACACCAAGTCCATGTTGGTCAACCTGCAAGAATACTGAGATAAAAATAATTACTTTTCTTGATCATGCAAGTTGATTTGGCTTCACATAACATTGTATGCTGAAATAACCTTACCTCTTTCATCTGTCCTAGGTTGCTAGTCAGGAAACATATGGAACCTTGGGAGCAATTGTTAAAAGTCGGACAGGAAACAGGCAGGTCGGTTTCCTTACCAATCGTCATGTAGCAGTTGACTAGGATTTTCCAAGGCAGAAAATGTTTCATCCTCTGCCACCTCGCCTGGGTCCTGGGGTGTATTTAGGTGCTGTTGAGAGGGCTACATCCTTCATAACGGATGATCTTTGGTATGACATATTTGCAGGTAATGTAAATGCAGTTTGTTGTATCCTAATTGAACAATAGTGGTGTTTCGAATTGGAACCTTACACACGATGTGTTCTCGTAATCTTGCAGAAACATTTGTACGAGCTGATGGGGCATTTATTCCATTTGCACAAGATTTCGACATGTCGAATGTAAGGACGTCCGTGAAAGGAATAGGAGTCATAGATGATGTCTTCAATAACCAGCAGACTTTTGATCTTGAAGGTGACAGCGGTAGCCTCCATTCTCTTGACAAGCCCAAATGGGGAGAAGCCACGACCTATTGGAATAATTTGGGGGTGGAACTGCCAATCGAGGTCGTTTAAAATTGAAAGTTGGCCAACCTCCTGAGAATTGGACTAGTGGGGTTGACTTGGGGCGTCTCCTTGATCTTCTTGAACTTGATCTCATTACATCCAATGAGAGTCTCCAAGGTTGGTATCTCTCAGCATCTTATGGTCGTTAGTCGTATATGAGTTCTGGTTACATTTAAATCTCATCTTTTCCACCTTTTAAACTTTTAATTAGTTAATAATTTAAAAAAATAAGTTAATTATTTCATCTGGAGCTTTTTCTTTTGGCCGGGGTGGGGTGTGTGTGTGTGTATGGGGGGGGGGGGGTTAGCATTATTTCCATTTTGAAAATTGTCATGAAATTCTGGATTTTGATATGATATGGTATTAAGAGACTAAACATAAACTATGGTTTGTGGAGATGGTGGTTGAAGAAAATTATGAACGATACAATACAAAATCATTCGGACTACAGATATACCTAATTGCATTTATCCTGATACTTGTGTCTACTCTCTAGGACATTGCAACACCTTCCCCCTTGCACAAAAAGGGTTATACATGGAGTGGTTCTGGGAGGGGAGGAATCACCAAATATGTGGTTACTTTTTTCATGGTCAGGTTGTTAGAATACCAGCTTAAAATCATAAATGCCTTGGATAGTATAAGATTATTAGCTCTCTAAAAGATGTCCCCGGTATGGAAGGGTAGATAAACTATACAATAGACTATATTGGTTTATTATGCCGGTTATTACAGTTTGGTCTTTGAGGTATTATTTGAGAAATGTGATGGACCAAAAGGATTGTAGATAAAAATCCAAAAATTTAGTATTCAGTATAATAAAATCTTGGATTTCTAATTTTTGCCTTCAAATTTCCTTATTCTCTGTCATTTTGTTATTTCATTTCTGTAGTCTCTACTTCTTTATTCACCTTCTCTATATTAGTTGCATTGCAAGTGCAAATAAATGCATCAGCTCCGGGTATTGGTTCTGCTGTTGGAGAGTCGTCACCAGCAGAGCGGATTCAATTGAAAGATAAAGCTGACGAAAACTTTGAACCTATCAATTTAAACATCCGACAAGATCCCATTGATGATGAGGTCTGACGAAGGGGTAGTTCCGCCACTCGAGCATCAACACTTCCACATTCAGGGTGGAAATAAAGCAACTCCCTGCATTGAGCATCAGTTTATCCTGAGTGTCTCTGGTACTTCCCTAGTTCGCCAGAAGATTCAACATGGAAATGGAGAACTAAAAAGACTCTCGGTGATACGAGGGTCGGGTGAAGATATGTTTGTTTCTTTGCAGTTAGCGGAGCGAGAACCTAAGAGAAGGAAACAATGATGAGTCTCAGTTTGCCAATAGCAGCCAGAATAAAAAGTTGAATTGCCTCATTTTATTTGCTTCATTTGCCTATGGGAGGCTCAGTCATGCACTGATCTGTGAGGACTTAGAAGATTTTGCAGGAGAAACTTAAGCCTCCCACTAGTATGAGTATAATTATTCTTTTTCACTTTTAATTCATGAAGCTAAATGTAGAGGTTAGATATTAAGTTGTACAATATGTAAGAAATGTGTTTAGAAGAGAAGTGCATCTATTTGTATCTGGTTGTATCATTTCTGTGAAGCTGTCATACAAAATCTATGAAGTGGAGGAAGCCCCAGAAACTGTTACTATGATGAACTGCCATTTGTATCCATCTCTTAACTCACAAAAGAAAGATCAGAGAATGTGCAACTTTCCAGGGAAGTAATACAAAAAATTATTTGAATAACTGCATGTATATGAATATCTGCTTCTATATTCAACAAAATACGGCATCTGGACTTTTAAGGCAACGAGGAATATCATTCAGCAAAAACTCCACGTTCCCATTGCTTTGGATTATACACCATGATTTAATCAGGTTTTCCTTTTTTAGGTCATCATTTAAATTTTATCCCTATATAATTATAGCTTTTGAGACTGCAAAATAATAGACTATAGTCTAACGCCTTTTAAATTTATATCTTGGTCTAATATTTCAGTTTGCTTGACAGAAATCTTTAGACTGATCTAAAAGTCCCCAAACTAAAATAGAAATAAAAAAGAAAATCTTGATTATCAACTTCCAGTGGCTACATGAGCAAGAAGATGCTCTTGGAAAATGATTTCTTGAAATATGTTTTCGTTGCTTAGTTGATTTGTGGAATGTTTTCTAAAAGTATTTATTGAAATCATGAATAGAGCTAGCAATTGGATAGCACAAACTATTTTTTTTTTGTATTAAAATAGATAGTATTGACTAAGTATTAGCTAGAGCAAGTAATACAGACTACGGGTTGAGGTACTTGTAAATGACTTTTTCCCCATAAATGAGTTAACTTTTTGCTTTTGAAATAAAAAAAAAATGTTAACCAGTAATCATACGTCAAAAATTGATTCATTATGAAACATACTTTCCTTCACAAACACATGCAAGGATTTACGATTCTTAAAGAGAGCGACTCGTTGAGCACAATGTCAACAACCTGAATTTCGAACTATTCCATAGTTGAAATTACATCAACACATGCCGTGGTTTCATGTTTGACATTGTATTTAAAGTAAAAAGTGATGGGCAAGAAACCAAGTCAGTGTTTGACTGATCCACAGAACACTTGATTATATTAATATGTACATATTCATGCATATATACAGGGTTATGTTCAGTGCTTCTTTGCTCTCTCCTCTTGAGTGTTCAGGAATACAACTAGTTTTGTATATACAGAAGGAATCGCCCCAAGAACAGGCAGATAGATACACCACAAGAGAGCCCCTTTGACTTGTGGTAAAATTAAGTTTCAAGCCCTTGCAGAGACAGACATGGCATTTAACTCGACATGCTGCTTACCTTCACTTTTAGGGTGGACAATGACAGTGGCATGGGCTTCCTCCCATGTAGCTTTGTCACCTCCAACATGAGAGACAGATATAGAACCCACCTTTGGCTTTCCCCTAGCTGCATTCTCTTCGCCGTCCTGGCTTTCTGAAACAATTTCCCACTCCTCTCCAACAGAGGTTACATCCAAGCCTTTCTCTTGGTGCCTTTTGATGTCAAATGCAGTGGGTAGGATAACATAATCGTTGATTGGATTGTAGTAAGGATCATGATCTGCTCTTAACCAGTGCTTGACCACTCTAAACACATGACGGTCACAGATGATTCCTCTGTGATCCCCAGGGACTCCAACCCTAGCTTCCGCATTAAGCCCATCAGCCTGCCAAATAGGATAGCACATTAAACCATACACCTTTAACATTTGTCAGGATCAGATGGCTATAGAAGCAGAGTATGTGATCACTTCTTCCATTAGTGTGCAGGGTAGGTTAGCAGAAAAATCCAATGATGGCCACAGTTCCAAATTTAATTTTTTTTTTTTTTACTACCAATTTTTTCTCCTTTTGACAGGAACCTTGTGCTAGCAGCCCTAAAACAGCACTAGCTCAGACATCTGAGGCACCAAAGGAAATCATAGAGAATCCACGTCTTCCTGGTAAGCACCTCACTGTCTGAACGTTTAGAGTGGTTTCTTTTTACATTACCAGGAGTAAAAAGTGAACCACACCTAGTCCCTAAAGGTACTTAGTTTTCAACAGAGCTCTTATTCAAAGTGATCTTTCAGATTCCAACATCCAAAAGATCTAAGATGCTCAACTTTAAATATGTAACTAGGCATATAAACAAAGCTACAATCTCATGCAAATTAACATCTTTAATAGCAAGAGAAGTCAAGAATGACAAAAATGAGAAACATTTATATTGCACATTAACCATAAACACAACATGAATGGATCTAGGCTAAAGAATCTGCTATGCCAAATATACGCTTAACTCTTTCTTTCCTTCCATTTTCTCCCCCTACGACATCCCAAGTCCAAGCAGAAAATATAACACTAGTTCAAAAATGGTAGCGTGACACCTTTAAACTTAAAAATAGTGCATACCACGTTCTATGATACATTGGTTCCAATTCAGCAAGCAAAAGAGAACATACAAGTTGGTCTAAAGCATTATTGAAGACCTCTATAAGAAAAAGGTTCATATCACGACTACATGAGGCAAAATGTAGAGCATATACCTTTGCAGATTCTGTTGGAACTGTACCATCTCCATCAACCGCTATGTACTTAGACTGTGAATATGCATAACAAATGCTAGTCAAGGAGAGCAGTGTGAAAAAATAATAAGAATAATGAAGCTACATAATCCAGTATCCAGTCGGACCAGTCCAAAGTCGAATAAAACAATTTTACCTGGATAAATGGTAATTGTTGAAGATCAGAAATGGGTGCATTCTGACTTCCATAACTGCAAAGAAGCCAATTCAGTTAGCAGATTCTCATGAATTTAGAACTACATACAGTATATAAACTACAAATATTCATTATTCACATAGACTCTTGTGGTCCGGCCCTTCCCCGGGCCCCGCGCATAGCGGGCGCTTAGTGCACCAGGCTGCCATTTTTTTTATTATTCACATCCATCTTCAGACAAGTAAAAAGTTGAGATCCAAATATTTAAGAAAGAAAAAGGTACCAGACACTATGAGGCGTCTCGTAATTGGTCCCATAGATGTTGTAGAACTTGACGTTATCAGGAACCTTTGCATGGCACAAAATCTCTCGGGTCTCATTAGCCCATTTCAAGAGTTCCAGATTGAATGGCAAAGAAATTTTTTCGCCATTATAATTAACCTGCAAAGACAGGGATAAATGAATTTTATAGTTACCCTTGAACTCGCAAAGAGATGAAACAACAATAATGTGTATGGTTCAAGGTCAATATACAGACAGCTCAAGAGAAGGAAAAAAAGAAAATGCATTTGAACTTCAATGATAAGTCTATGATCCAGAAACCCTGCAATGAGAAGACCTCATGAACACCAGCTTTTCAGTATAAATTGTTTGACATACTATTCCATGGCCAGCTCACCTTGTTGTTTGAAAGAGCTCGCTCATACACTGATACAGCTTCCAGTGGAGAGTAAGACTCAAGTATAACGGTGGACTCTCCATTACTGTTAGATTTTTCCTTCCAAATTTCTAAAACTGGTGCATGTTCCCATTGGAAATCAGGACACCCCATTAATTCGTATATTGATGGACACTCGATCAACTGCAAGACCAAATATCAGATGTAATTGATCTATCAAAGAAAGTAACATTTTGCTAACAGAATTATCAACGAAGTAGCCTCTTGTCCATGTTGCTAGACAAATTCCCAATAGTGTATGCCATAATATGCTACTGGTGTCTAACCAACAAATAGATCAAAGAAATTATCCAAGGGAAAGACACATGGCATGCCTAATAATTAGAATGGAGATTATATTATAAAGAAAACCACCCCTATGAATGTAGAGTAGCAATGTGGGTTAAATCAAATTAAGAAACATAAAGCCTCCAAAATTATGGAAAGCAGTGCCTCCGTCTATCATTAATTATATTTTTACATTAACCAACATATATAAGAATCTAGACACAGAATTCGACAAGATGACAGATACAAAGAAGAAAACCAACTATTTTCGTAATGATTGAAAAGGCTACTGAACTGGGCACTGGCTAACAAAACAGTGCAAGGAATCTATGTAGCAAAGTATGCAAATGGATGGAGGAAACTAGGAAAGAGAGAAAAGGGAAAATTGATCATAGTGCAATCAAGGCATTGAAATACAAACCAGCTGATGCATGCTCCATTTGGATATGAAAAACCTCTCTTCCCACCCATGCACAAATGACGTTCCGTTCAATAATGAAGAGGTAATATATCCGGGAGCACCTGTAACGTGATCAACCACATGGACGAATCACATCAATCAGAATTAAATTTTAAAAAAAGACAGAAAAGAACACCATAAACAACGTCGGCACCACTTATTGATATCAGCTTACTGCCAGGAAAAAGGACCTGGAACATATGAACTTAAGAAACAAAATCACTAATATTAATTCCAAAACTGTAGCCTGAGAGATTGGATATTATCCCTTGCAGATCTAAGGTTCCACATCAAATTGATAACAGTATAAAAAAAAGGGCAGCCCGGTGCACTAAGCTCCCGCTATGCGCGGGGTCCGAACTACAAGGGTCTATTGTACGCAGCCTTACCTCACATTTCTGCAAGAGGCTGTTTCCACAGCTTGAACTTATGACCTCCTGATCATATGAGAGCAACTTTACCGGTTACTCCAAGGCTCCCTTCAAATTGATAATAGTATAATTATACAAAATGCAAATTCTCCTACAATCAATTTCCTGAAGAGCTACCATTTCTAAAGGGTGAGTAAGGCTAAAAGTAAAGAAGCAGTAGAAACATTCCTAGGCAGACCAAATTAGATATTTAAGCTCAGATCTGAAATCTTTGTACCGTATAATCTGTGCTTTCAGTAGAAATAGAATCCTGTCTAGATATTCATGGAGAGCATCAATAAGTCTATTAGACTATTTGCCTCCAAATGTTCAAAGACCAAAAGCAAGATCAGTTACATACTATAATCCTTTTTCTTCAATTTTCTTTTGGGTTTATTTCAATTGGGTTCAAAATGATGCCTATGGGTATGTATTCGAGCTCTGAAGTAGTGTTGTCCTACCAATATCTTTCCCGTGATCGCCGAAGAATCCCACATCGGATGAAAAAGGGATGGGTGGTCTCCTTAGAAGGACTTGGGCAATACTCCCTTCATGAGCTGACTTTTGGGGTTGAGTTAGGCCCGCGATCCATTTTTTACATGGTATCAGAGCTGGCCCGATCCAATGTAGGCCCCAGAGAAAGGAGGGATGCCACTCGGACCAATTGACCGGACTTGAACCGATGGGGGTGGAAATGCCCCCGGTCAATGAATATGCATGCTCCAAAACAGACAGCGGAACTCCAAATAAAAGAATGTCTGAATCTAGGCGTGAAGGGCTTGAATAGAATATACCACATCGGTGACGGACGAGAACTCTGCGCTCCTTATAAGGCTTGGGCAATCCTCCTCCCTTTGAGTTAGTTTTTGAGGTTGAGTTAGGCCCAAGATTCATTCTTTATATGGTATCAGAGCCTGACCTATCCCAATTCATTGTTTCCCAAAGGTCCCCCCGATCTTATATTGTCCATGCTCCAGATGTCCAGTCTTGAAGAGGTGTTGGAGTCCCACATCGGTGGGAGAATGGGTCATTGATCTCCTTACCTTATATGGACTTGAGCAATTCTCTCATGAGGTAGATTTTGGGGTTGAGTTAGGCAAAAGATGATAGATAAACTTATTAGAATATTAGGCTACATTAAGCAGATAGGAATTAGGATTAGTCATCACTTGAGTATTATATACCAATCTCACCTATTGATATTATGAAATTACTGTTTCAATGGCCGAGCCTTCAAAGCGTAAACTTAAAGTTAATGCATACCTGTTTAGTAGACAATATGATGTTTGGCCTCAATACAGAAATATGATTACTTTTTTCTTTTTTGATAAGTAATAACAAAAATGATTACTTTTATTCCGTTACGTCATCCTTCTTTGCTAATCATTGTTGATAAGTCTCAGTGTTATTAAAGGCGAGCGCCTTGTCTCCTATGGCGAGAGGTGAGAGGGAAGGCGATGGAGTATCGTTTTTTTCCGGCAAGGTAACCAGTAACAAAAAGGCGAGAAGAAGGCGACGAGGCAATGAGGTGAGAAAGTATGAATTCCACCTTTATTGCATTAATACCAAAGAAGAAGAGAGCAGTGGAAGTAAAAGATTTCAGGCCCATTAGTTTACTTGGAAGTGTCTACAAAATTATTGCAAAATTATTGGCGGAAAGACTCAAACTGGTAATTGATAAGTTAGTGTCAGTCAACCAAAATGCCTTTATCAAAGGAAGTCAAATAGTTGATGCAGCTTTGATGGCCAATGAAAGTATTGATCATTTAATTAAGACAGAAGAAAAGGGGAGTTGCTTGTAAGCTTGATATTGAAAAAGCGTTTGACCATGTCAATTGGTCGTCTGCTAAATTTATTAAAGCAGATGAATTTTGGTGATAGATGGATAGACTGGATTAGGTACTGCATATTCACTGTTAGATTCTCTATATTAATTAATGGAAACCCAAATGGTTACTTTATTCACAAAGAGGATTGAGGCAAGGGGAGAGGATTGAGGCAAGGGGATTCACTGTCACCCTATTTATATACCTTGGTGTTGGAGATATTGAGTTTGATGTTAAATAAGGCTGTGAAATTGGGCTGGATTACAGGTATAAAATTTGGAAGAAATGTGGCTGAAAATGTGACAATTTCTCATATTCTTTATGCTGACGACACTCTCCTTCTATGTGGAGCTGAAAAAGAACAAATACTTTATCTTAGAGGAGTTCTATTAGTGTTTGAAGCAATTACAGGTTTGAAAATTAATTGGACAAAGAGTAGTATTTTCAGTATTAATGTTGATGATTGCGTTGAGTTAGCTGATATCCTGGGTTGTAAGGTGGAAAAGTTTCTCACTGTCTATTTGAGTTTTCCACTTGGGGCAAAAAGGAATGACCAAAGGATTTGGCAAGGGGTATTGAATAGATGTGCTAGTAAGCTTCCATGGAAGAAACAATATTTATCCTTTGGGGGTAGACTCATCCTCATTAACAGTGTCTTGGATGGACTGTCAACTTATCTAATGTCACTGTTATCAATGCCTGCGGCAGTGGAAAAAAATTGAATTCCATGAGGAATCTATTTCTATGGGAGGATAATGCTAACAGGAGGAGAATACACTTCTAGGAGATAAGAAAGGTGAAGGGTGGAATTTAAAATTACACAATAAGAGCTTGTTATTCAAATGGCTTTGGAGATTCTACATGGATGGTAATGATATCTGGATGAAGTTGATCTATGCTATATATGGTAAAAAAATTGGGTGGGAGCTCTCCTCGGCTTCAATCAAATGCTAAAAGTGGACTCTGGAAGGATATTTGTAGGCCCTGGGAGGAGTTTATGAAATATGCTAAATTGGAGATTGGGAATGGGTGCAAAATAAATTTCTGGACAAATATTTGGGTGGAAGGTGATAGCCTAAAGAATAGATTCCCTATCTTGTTTAATTGTTCTGTTAATAAGAGTGGTACTATTGCTGAATTTCATTCAGATTCAGGTTGGCAGTTCAATTTTAGAAGGAATTTGAATGATTGGGAAATAGAAGACTTTTGTCAAATACTTCAACAATTGTACTCGGTCCAGCTTGATCAGAGTCGGGTGGATTCTTTAATATGGACAACCAGTAAAGATAAGAAATTTTCAGTTAAAAGTTGCTACACTACACTGTTAAAGGAGTTAGGTAATTGGGACAATACTTGATCTTGGAAGATGATTTGGAACGTGTTTGGGATGGACTGCAGCCCGGAGAGCATGTTTAACTCAAAACAATTTGCAGAAGAGGGGTTTTTCTTTATGCAATAGATGTTACTTGTGTGAAGATGACTTGTAATCAGTAGATCACCTATTTCTCCACGGTAGGTTCTCTAGACAATGTTGGGAACTATTTCTAAACCTTCGGGGTATCTTATGGGTAATGCCCAGAGATGTAAGGAGTTTATTAGATAGCTGAAAATTTCAAAAGGTTCCCATAAGACTGAAGCAAATTTGGAAGACCAACCAACTTTGCATTTTTTGGACCCTATGGCTGGAAAGGAACAACGCATGTTTTGAAGGACGTAAAATTCACATCTTTAGAGTCAAGAATAAGTGTTTGCATAATCTGTTTTTCTGGTGTAATAGGGATTTGTTAGTTAGTATGGACCAATACATGGATTTTCTGGAATTGTTACGAGAGAAAGAGTGATAGCTTGTCTGCTTGATCTTTGTATGAACCCTGTTTCCTTTTGTACCGGCTTGGTACTTCATTAATAAAATCTTACCTTATCAAAAAAATGAGGCGAGAAAGGCGTCGCCTTTTTTTTAAAAAAAAAAAAACAGGCTGAATTAATAAAACATAAAATGCAGAGTTAGGATAATTAATAAAACATAAAAAACAATATACTGTTGAGAATCTTGGAATTCAAGAACTTGAAGATCTTGAAGAAGATTTAGAATAGACATTTACTATTGCATGTCTAATGAATTATTCAGTCATTCAAGTTCTAGACTTTTAGTATCTACTATCTACTTTTAATTTTTGAATTAAAATATTTGCTAATATGTTATAGCTATCGATATTTTGATTATTTATATATGCAATTAAATATTATATTTTTTGGTATTAATTGGCGCCTCACTTCAAAAAGGCGAGCGCCTCGCCTCTCGCCTCTCAAAAAAGCGAGGCAGGCCCTTGTAGTCTTTTGTCTCCGCGCGCCTTCCAAAACACTGATAAGTCTTCTTCTCATTTATAGACGGTTTGAAACAAGTCAATCAAGGCCCAAGTTGCACAATCATGCCAAAAGATAATTCATACATGAACTTAGGAATAAAGATTTACATAAAATTTGGATAAATGCAGCTTTACTAGAAATGATAAAAGAGCTGCTTACCTTGGAATGGTGCAGCTATGGCGATCCAACTCTTCACATATTTTTCAAAGATCTGAAATACAACAATCATTACAAGATTAAAACTAAAATAAATATTTAACGGCCAAGAAGAGTGGTTAGGAAGTGAAGAAGCAGGGGCAAAAGTACAAAAAGGAAAAGGAAAAGAGGCTTTACATCACTGTGGAGAGCCACGAAACATTTAACCAGAAGACCACCCATAGAATGACTTATGATGTTTATCTTTTTGCCTCCTGACGCAGTATGTATGGATTCTAGCTTTTGAGCAAAACACTCCATTGTTTCCTGTAGCCTGGAGGAAAAATAAAGAAGAGGAAAACGAAAATTTCAGCATTAACATATGGACATGTTTCAACAAAAAAAATAATACATATGTAACAGTTCAAACTAGTTAGAGCAATGTCAGAGTGAGTCACCCGCTAAATTTAGATAGTAAACGATATTAAGATATGATAATGGAGAAACATCACATCGACAGTATGTGCTAATTAACCTCGCCCGTATATTCTTAAACAATAGATTAAATCCGTAAAAGACATCTCTAATTCAATTCTTCAAGGAGGATTAAGAAACACACAAAATTAGTGAAACCCAATAGTTGAAAGATAGTTAACAGGGCAAAAAATTACTGGAAATCATGTTCAATATCTCTAAAATGACCAGTAACTACCTGTTGCTTTGCCGGAAATCATAGCCAAACCCAAAGAGTGTTTTTCCTTCTTGGTAACCCCAGCTGAGCATCTCAGCTATCATATCATGGAAATAATACACACAATCAGACCCAATAATCTGCAAAAGAGGACGAGGCAAAGTAGTCAAACTTCTGATTTTATAAAAGTCATTACTATATTGACTTCAATATCTTAGCACATACAACTGAATCATTGAGAAAAAGATCAATTGGTTTCCAAACACAAACCCTTCATTCTCTCCTGTACTCGAAGGTTTTACCATTATAGCATTTTTTTCCTGCCCCCCTAATACATTGCAGTTCCCCTGAAAACTTATTTTGCCTATACATCACAAGGATTCAATCTCACTGCATTCTACCACGTGTCACCCTTAACGGTAAGGAACTTTATAAAATGACTCCTCTTTGTGCTAACTTCTCTTTTCAATAAAACTGAAAAAACAAATTAGTCTGATTTCTTCAATGAATTATCTATGCTGTTTACTGTGTTACATTTCTAAAAACCGTAATTTGTCCACTTAGGTAAGCATTCACTTATTCCCTAGAAGTAGTACATGTTTAGCAGATGAAAGAAACTTAATTGTCCTTGCTGCATCTCAAACTAGAAAGAACTTACTAGAAACCTCTTAGCCAAAAAGCAAGCCGAAAATCTATTACACCTGACTAATCCAATGCATGAAGTATTACCTTAAAATACACATACCAGTCTACAAGAATACTCTATTATACAAAATAAATGTTACATGGACAATGAAATGCTCAAACACGATTACTTTCAGAGAGGTAACACTACAGGATTATGCAAGAATTTAGAAGCGAAAAGCCGTTTAAGCTCTTCCCTCTCTTAGGTAAATTCCAATTTCCATCCCTCTTAATACTGACTCAGCACGTAAAAACCACAATCTATAGTGCTTTATGTTTTATTTTGTGAGACCACTCTTGAAATAAGACAAAGTAGTTATTTTGATTTGCCATTGGCACAAATCTCAGCAGTGCTCCAATCCGATTACAAATGATAAACACTAACGAATCAATAAATAAGCTTCTACAATTTCAAGTTTTCAACACAATGAATACACATAGAGAATAATCTACAAAGCAGCTAACCATGTCGGGATCCAAATTATCAATAGCATATAGTCCATATCTGTCTTCCGGAACCTCAATGATTGTGTCCGGATCTAAATTGGCAGTTTTACCTGTTTCATAACCACCCAAAAATGGAAAAATCAGCAAAATTAACACCTAAAACACAGCTTCATAACATAAAAATTCAGCCTTTAAAAGTATATAGCAATATAATTATCAATAACAACATTATAGCCTGTGAAAATCCAAAACAAAAAGGATGAAAACTGAAGTTACCAGTAGAAGGGTCAAAACGACACCATAACTTGTCACAAAACTCATGATCGGCACCAAGGATTCGGACCCAAACCCGCTCCGTCCGACCCGTTTTCTTATCAACAGCATTAAGGATCGACCCGGCGACACCCGGAACTAACAGAACTGGGTCAAGGGTCGGGTCAATGTACTCCTGAGGCTTCTTGATTAGCTTCAGCCACATCTCCATTGACTTCACCAGCTCCTCTAGCAACATCGCCATTCCACCAACGACAAATTGCAGATTTTAGGGATTGATTTCAGAAATTGAAGAAAAAAAAGGTCAAATTTAGGGGTTTATTAGTCTAAATTAGAGGGTAAATTTAGAGTTTGATGAACTGTGGAATTTGGGGGGTTTTAGGATAAGGGAAGACGGAAGAAGGTAGCGATCGATGACGGAGAAAAGCCGTGGAGTTGACGGAAAGTGACTAGACAATCTGAAGTCTATTCCACATCTTTATTGTTTTCACGTTAATGCTGGTCATGACGAATTACTATTTTACCCTCGAAGTAGATAAAGGCATCACATGGGAGTTTTCACGTGTTTCACGAAAACAAAAATCGAATGGTTCAGAAAATATATTACTCTCCGGAAAAAAAATATATTATTCCCAATTAATGTAGCATTATGTAATTTTTTTATATTTAAAAATAATTTAATTTACCATCACAACATTTATATAAGATTTATTTGAACCACACATTTCAAAAGTCTTTATTTTATTCTTAAATTCTATGACAAGTCAAATACTGTCACATAAATTGGGTCGGGAAAGTAATTATTAAGAGAAAAAGATACAATAATTTCATTTATCCGTGATCAATTTGAAAGGAATTTTTTTACAAACACGAATCGATACGATATATAGTTTGATTTGTGAATTTAAAAGAAAGAAAATATCATGACACAAGTTATATTTTCCACTTGACAAATAGATTAAAAAATTTGGTTAATTTTCTTCGGGTAAAAAAAGAAAGAATAGATAACTCTTTATCTGTTTGTTTCATTTTATTTTTTCGTTATTATCCTAGTTGTTGTCCAAAATGGTTTCAGATCAGTAATGGGGAGTAGCAACTTGATCCAAACGGGGTCGACCTCAATCCATTGGGTCTAGTTTAGTTCACTGTCAAGGCGTTACGTAAATATTTACACTATGACGGTGTTTAACTGAATATAGAATTTAAAAATGATTTGATAATTTTTTAAAGTTTTTGTATGGCCGTAAATTATCTCATTAAGGATTAATGAGAGTTTAAAATTAAATTATTACTAAATATAATAAGTTATTATTCTTCTTTAAACTGATTAAAAAGAAAAATATCACATAAATCAAGATCGAAGAAGTAATTTTGGATACTAATAAATGGCCCACATGTATAGTGTTTCTCCATTCGATACAATCTCTGGTTAATTAGTTTTGTAGTACTTTAAAAATTATTTTTTATTTTATATCCTTTTTACAAGAGACTCTCGAGATATATAACAATAATATATAAAGAATCTATGAATATCATTTCTTACTACTCAAGACTATAAGAAACCATTTCCTCCACAACTTCGATAGGCAGAAGAATCTCAAGTCGACAAAGTTCTTGGGGATACATATGGAGCAATCATCGTCAGCTTGGAAATCAGTTGGGCCATCAAAAGGATGCATTTTTGGTCATGACAATGACATCCGAAATGTGGCTAACTTCATACTTGTGATATTCAAATTAGTTTAAATGAAGTGGCTTTCGCCTATTGATTATTTGAAATAATACCTTAAAGAAAGTAACCACTAATCTCGTTTTTTTATTTATCATGCAATATTTTAAAATTATAGTTAAAAATATAATTAAATATTTAAGTGTGTGACCATCTGATCTAATAGAGACTGTTGAGTAGATGTGGTAGCAAAAAGAGTAATTTCACAAAGAGACTCCACCTAGTCATGCCAGATGGTTTGACATTTCAGCATGAAAAAGAAATTAAAAGGGTTGAAATTGATTAATCAGGAGATGGGATATATTTACTAACTAGCCATTGAATATTAGTTATCTAATGTTTGCAGCTCGAGATCCATCTCATAACCATCATACTATGATATTCTCATTAATAAGGAGTTTCTGTAATGGTCACTATTAACTTGAGGGTTGGCAATGCAATAACTAAAAACTTCAATGGTTAATTTTTCCATTCAGAATAATGTGATTAATGTTATATATATAGTTCCAATTAGGTAAATCTCTTATCTAATTAAAAGAAGACAAATCACTTAAAACCACTTGGGTTTTTAGGGTCCATCCATTGGTTTCTTTGTGTTTGTCTGCTACTGGAAAGTTTTTTTTTCCTGTTTCCTTTCATGAGCTATTTTAAACAAAATTAGATGATCATAGAACATCAAAAGTTGTGACAATATTTTATAATTCATCCTAAAATTTGATAAAGTGATAAAGTACTTAGCAAAAAAATAATTTTTTTATTACTAAAGTCTGAAAAAAAAGATTGCTTAAGATTAATCACATTTTTTAACAGGAAAAATCTTCATTGGAATCCTGAGGTGCCACAAAATGGGGGAACACCCACATGCCTATTTGGATTTGTGCGATGATATAAAAAGATTATCTATTTGAAATTAAAATAGCTCATAGCTTATCTTGCGAATTGGGCCTCTTGATCAGTTTAGTTAGATGCTTTTATTGGGAATGTAAAATCCTTAAAGTCAATGCCAGAAATGTTATGTAGGCTTTAATATAACTTGAATGCGATAGATCATAGAACGTGAATTTTTATGGGATAAATAATAATAATAAATAAATTGTAATAAAAATATGAGTATATCAGTCACTAATTAGTAAAATTTACTTTTGTTTCAAAATTTATATTGTACAAACTAATATAGGGATTTACCTATAAGCTATGAAGCTTGTATTAGTTATATGAAACTTACTTTGTTCGCATACACGGTCACACAAATGTTCCTAAATCTATCTTGAGTCCTTTCTTCCGCTTTTTTTCTCCAATTCTCAATCAAACTTGTGTTTTCAGATGCTAGAAATGGACGTTGTCGTGTTAGGATGGTAGAGGGGTAATAGTAATGTAAAGTTCTTCAAAAAATAAACATTTCATTATTAATACAAAGCTTTTATATTAGGATTTTTACGCTGCAAACTAAGCGAGCTTTAAGTAATTAAGGAAGTATTCTCTTGATCACTAGAACAAGGTGAGATTTGCGACATAATTTCTTGTCCTTGTATCTTATTTATTAATTACTGGTTAGAAATATCAATTTAAGCTGAAGCCATATGGTCGAAGGATTTAATTTGAAAAGACGGGTAATGAATAATAAATATTTGAACTTTCAAGATGGAAAAGGTGACATACGTAACATAAATGAGAGAAAATGCAATTATAAGTCTAAAAAATAGAAATTATATTTGACTATTCATTTCAGACCACAAAAGATTATATATGTTCTTTTAAATAGAGAAAATTAGAAATTGATCCATCTTACTATATTTTTTAAAGCGAATTTACTGGACTAAGAAATTCTCCCAAAAGTTTTGAACTCTAAAGTCCAAATCAACTGCAACACAAATCACATAACCCAAAGTTGACAATGTTTGAAGGAGAGAGAGTTACGTTCTTCACTTTTCCTTTATATGTATCCTATTTACGGATTAATGTCAAATGACATCGACAAATGAAGAAATTATAACATACAATTTTCAGAGGTTAAGATTTCCATAAGTGGAAATTAAGCGAGATTCTAATTTACAGGTTCAAAATTCAAACTTAGTGGATAAGACGATCAATAACAAAATGCAACCAAAACGGACTTCTAGTCTGACATTTATTTTATTTGTTTGCGGAATAATGATGGTTAACTATCAAACAGTCACACAAACACAATATGTATGTTGAAATGACATGAACAAACTACCAATTGATAATTTGTTTATAGCCTTTCGCAATCACTAACTCAAACATTAATTCAGACTTTCTTTGAGCTCAGCAAGTCATGGATCCAAAAGGATTAGTAATTTGTTTTCTTGATATCAGTCTCAATATCAGCTTATGTCTCGTGCATATATTTGATAAACTACTCCATCCGTCCCAATTTATTTGAAGGTTGATCAGTTTGAAAGTCAAACAATTTTTTCTTTGATTTAATTTTAAATATAGATTCTTCGAATATTTTATAATAAAATTTACATATTTGAAAACTACATAAAAAGTACTACAAGTCTGCTTACTAATAATTTGCAATATATGAAAATAGTTGAAGAAAATCGTAGTGAAAAAGAAAGAGGTGCTTGACTCCCAAACTGGTAAACCTTCAAACAAATTGGGAAAGAGGGAGTATATACATTAATTACTCTTTAGTTTCTTTTACGTAATTATTGGTGTTGCTAATGTAAGAAAGAATAGGATTAAGTTATATAGGCCGAAATTAATGCACAAAGATTTTTTACACTATCCGTGCAATTTAACATTATACCAAGTTAATTACCAAATTTACTAGGTTATCTATATTAACAACAACAACGTACTCAGTTTAATCTCACAAGTGGAGTCTGGAGAGATTATCTATATTAATGCTTATTATATAGATCAAATTTATCTATAATTATCTTACAAATTACTTGAATTATTGACTATATTGTGTGTGTATATTTCATATATACTGCATGTAAAAGTTAAACTACTCCTCAACAACAGCAAAAAAGCCAAAGTAGTAAAAGGATTCTTATTACATGTATTGTTTTTATCGTTAATGAAGGAGCCAAACAATTTAGGATGACTTTAGTGCATAAAGCTCCAAGGCACATGAAGAAAACACTTCATCAAGCACAAGAATGACAACTTTTCGAGGACATATTCTTCAAATAGTTATTGTTAGGTGTGATATATATAAATAATAGCAAGGCACCAAGTAATGCGAATCTTATCAATGTTTTACCTACCACAAATGCATTTGTAATAGTTTAAAAAAATTGGTGCACCACAAACTAAACTTTTGTGAGGTCATTAATTAGGTACTCCTGTTATAATTTCCACATAACAAAAGTATAATTGTCAATTGTTATCGTGTAATTTGAGTACATAAGATAAAAAATACTACAAGCTTGTAAATTGATTAACAAACATGTCTTTCTCGTGTCTTGTGAATTTGTTTTACTTGGCTCAATCATGATATTGTATATCTGCATAGAAAACCACACAGCCAAACAAACAAACAAACAAACAAATTACACACCCACACGCACACAAAATCAGAAATACTACTGAGATCTAATCTCAGTTACTCCATTTAGTCAAGTTTCACTAAAATTCCACAAAAACATAAAAATAGAACCTTAAAAGAAGAAAAGAAGAAAAGAAAAAGAAGAATTTATATGCACAGAAATGTGGCTTTCATTATGTGGGATAAATTATAAATTGTTGCCTTATTTGGAATTTTACCTGCCTAAAGTTGAAAAATTAAATGTCATCAGAATACATCATCATATGTTATTGTACTAGATGTGTATTTAACAAAGATTTGAACTCTAGATGAAGATAAACAGTCATGCATTAAAGCATTCAGAGAAGAGTTAAAAAGAAAGAAGATAATCCACAGTAAAAAAAAAAAAGATAGGGAATTACCTGAGATGAATCAATGTCGTTGAGAAGTCAAGGTCAAACTTAGAAGCTTTTTCCTTGTTGTGTATTGTTGGTGAGTGATTGAAGCTGCTAGATGATCTGACGGAACCAAACCTATGGAAAGCTAGCTATATATCTAGATTCTCTTTAAAGAATATATTCCAAAAAACCATTTTCTTTTTCAAATCCCTTTATATAATAAGTAACTAAATCAAAGTAACTTCAAAACCAAAAACAAGAGAAGCTAGAGCTCAAGATTTTTTAAGAAAAAATGACTTTAATTTCCTTTCATCTTCCCAAGAAAAAATGGATTTTGTTCTTACCAGATCATGCTGGCAGCTTCAACCTCTCAAAACCAACATACAAATATTGATACAGAATCGGAATTAAATTTATAGATTCTGAATTTTCTATCAGAAAGGATCCATCAAGAAAGTAAAGAGCAAAAAATGAACAAAGGGTATGGCCTATCTGAGGAAACATTTTAAGGTATATATGAAATATAGGGGGGAAGGTGGGGCTTCTTCTTTGTGTTTGTGTGTGGGGGCGGGGGGGGGGGTGTGTTAGTGGTGGGAGGAAGATGCCCTATAGCTTATCCAACACAACACACACACAAGAACCATGCATGCTTTGGGTTTTGCAGAAAAAAGGATGGATGCCCCTCGTGAATCTCCCATCCATCTATATATCTACTATATATATAAATGCGCCTCTTTAGTTCTACCCCTCCTTGTTTGTATATACTTCTGTCAATATATAGAGGTTTTCTAATGATTAAATTCAGTAACGAATCGAAAAAAATTTAATACTTCCTCGGTCCTAATTTAAGTATATTAGTTTTAATAGAATATTTCTCAAATATTTTTTCATTAATTATATATCTCTTATTTTAGATAGAATTGTATTCTTATTGTAATTAGTTCTCCTATTTTAGGTAGAATTATATTTTCTATTGTAATTAGGTTGATTAGTTACCTAGTTTAAATATTCTTGTATTACTATATATATTTTACATTATTGATTAATACAATCAAGGAACATATTATTTTATGGTATCAGTAGCCTAAAAATATCTCCACCGCTGCCGACCATAGCTCTCGGCTGCCACCCCCACGGAACCCTAGTATTTTTTTCCAGCCATTATCTCTCCCTTCTCCTCATAAATTTTATCTTTCATGGCTGACAAAACCAAATTTTATCATGCACTTGCAGTAAACAATATCAAAAACTTCATCCCTATCACCCTTGAGATGGAAAAGGGTCAATACTCCTTGTGAGCGGAGCTTTTTAAGATCCATTGTCGTGTTTACGAAGTTATCGACCGCATCATCCCTCCTACACTGAAGTCCACAAACCTACCATCGGCTTCGACTTCTGATGATGCACTCTGGTCTCGTTTGGACGCAGCCGTCCTCCAGTGAATATACGACATAATCTCTAATGATTTGTTGCACACCATCAATGAGACTGATGCCATTGCCTGCCAAACGTGGGAACGTTTGAAAAGTATTTTCCACGACAACAAAATTCAACGAGCGTTATACCTTGAAAATCAGTTCAAGGACGTTCATCAGGACAATTTCCCAAACGTGTCTGCATATTGTCAAGAACTCAAGATACTTACCGGCCAACTCTCCAATGTCGACGCACTAGTCACTAATCAGCGATTGCCCATGCAACTTACTGCAGGCTTGAACAAATCCTGTGATGGCGTTGCCACCATCCTTCATCAATGCACGTCGTTACCTTCATTTTATGAGGCCCGTTCGAAGCTTATTCTTAAGGAAACCCAAAAAATCAAACGCAACACCACTCAGGCCAGCATTGCCGACACCGCCCTCACCACCATCGTCTGGCCCTCTGCCGACGGCAGGACATCCAACTCCGGCAACTAGAACCACCGGCCCGATAACGGTCTTACCTTTCATTATTCTTGCCCTCACACTTCCTCCCAAAATGGTAAGGGCGAACGGAAAATCTGAACCATAAGCAACCTAATTCGTGCCCTACTTGCTCACGCCCCAATTACGCGCTCTTCATGGCCACCTATCTCCTAAACATAATCTTAAACAAGGCTCTAACTCAATGGTCGCCCACTCAAGTTCTGTTTCGTAGGAACCCCTCCTACCAGCACTTGCGTATATTTAGATATCTCTGTTATCCTCTCCATCCGACCATTCACAAACTCCAACCCCGGTCTTCCCCGTGTGTGTTTCTGGGTTACCACGCCAATCATCGTGGTTACTCGTGCTATGACTTGTCAAGCCGTAAAATTATTATTCCACGTCATGTCTTATTTGATGAGTCTCAATTCCCCCTTTGCCTCCCTAAACTCGCCACCTTAACATTCATACGACTCCTAGGTGATGGCCTGAACCCTCTTCAAATTCATCATTTACATAGTCCGTAGTCCAAGACCCCCAAGACTCGCTTCCCCACCTCTGACAACCTGGACACACCGCCCTTGCTCGCTGGCCTGGCCCAGAGCACTGCCTCAAGGTGATTCCATAGCCACCTCTCGGTAAATCGAGCATCGACCAGCCCGTCCCGCCACTCCTACCTTTCCTCATCTTCTCGGCAGTCCTGCAGCACACACACACCCTCTTATCCCGCATCCCGAAACACACTCTCAGACCATGGAAACCCATGTCATGCACATAATTCATAAACCTAAATAGTTGTTTAACCAATCCATTTCAGTTATCCCTTCCCTTGTCCCTTGAAATCCGAAGGATGTCTTATCCGACCCTAATTGAAAAGCAGCAATGATTGACAAATATAATGTTCTTATTGATAATAAGACATGGGACCTAGTACCCCGTCCTCCTGATGCTAACATTATTAATTCTATGTAGATTTTTAGACATAAAAAGAAATTTAATGGTTCTTTTGAGAGGTACAAGGCTCGTTTTGTAGGTGATGACAGGTCTCAATATGTGGGAATGGACTGTGATGAAATGTTCAGTCCAGTCGTAAAAGCCGTAACTATCCGGACCGTCCTCAGCATTGCTCTATCCAAGTCTTGGCTCATTCATCAACTTGATGTTAAGAATGTCTTCTTACATGGGGATCTTCATAAAACGGTATATATGTATCTGCCTATGAGTTTTAGGGATCATATTCATCCGAATTATGTGTGTCTGTTGCAGAAATCGCTCTATGGACTGAAACATGCTCCTCGAGCATGGTACCAGCAGTTCGCCGATTATGTCTCCTTTATCGATTTTTCACACAGCAGATCCGACCATTCCCTGTTCATCTACAACAAGGGTACATACATGACTTAACTATTATTATATGTTTATGACATCATACTCACCACATCATCTGATGCTCTCCGCTGGTCCATTATGTCTCTTCTTCCCTCTGAGTTTGCTATAAAGGATTTGGGCCCCCTGAATTATTTCTTGGGAATCTCTGTCACTTAACATTCTAGCGGCCTATTTCTGTGTCAAATGAAGTACGCCGAAGAGATCCTTGACCGTGCATGCATGACATCTTGCAAACCATCCCACACGCCAGTAGACTCACTATTATAGCCTAGTTAGGGCCCTACAGTACCTCACATTCATGAGACCTGACATATCCTATGTCGTGAAACAAAGTTGCCTACACATGCACAATCCGATGGAAGCACACATGCATGCCCTCAAATGTTTTTAAAATACATCCAAGGTACACTTCACTTTGGATTACATCTATACAGGTCCTCGCTCACTGGTCTCACTGCTTATTCTGATTCTGACTGGGGTGGATGTCCTGACATCCGACGCTCCACATATGGTTACTGCGTTTTCCTCGGAGATAACCTATTATCTTGGTCTTCCAAAAGGCAACTTACACTATTCTGATCCAGTGCCAAAGTAGAGTACATGGGTGTTGCCAACGTCGTCTTTGAGTCTAGTTGGATCCGTAATCTTCTACTTGAGCTTCACTGCCCGATTCAAAAGGCAACACTGATCTATTGCGTTAATATTAATGTGATATATCTTTCTGGCAATCTCGTTCAACATCAATGCACTAAACACATTGAGATGGACATTCATTTCGTTCGCGAAAAAGTAGCTCGTAGTCAAGTTTGTGTCCTTCATGTTCCTTCCACATATCAAATTACCGACATCTTCACCAAAGGACTTCCGTGCATACTATTTGATGATTTTCGAGTCAATTTCAGTGTTCGTGAACCTCCCGCTTTGACTGCGGGGTGTAATAGAATATTTTTCAAATATTCTTTCATTAATTGTATATCTCTTATTTTAAGTAGAATTGTATTCATGTTGTAATTAGGTCTCCTATTTTATGTAGAATTATATTTTCTATTGTAATTAGGTTGATTAGTAACCTAGTTTAAATATTCTTGTACTACTTATATATTGTACATTATTGATGAATACAATCAAGGAACATATTCCTTTAATGTTAAGAGTCCACATCAGATATGGAATGAGAACATGGACTCATTATATGGACTTGGACAATCCTCATCCTACAAGCTAGCTTTTGGGGTTAAGTTAGGCCCATGATCCATCTCTTTACATGGTATCAGAGTCAGACCCATTTCAACTATTTGTTCACCGATGTTGGCCCCCAAATTATATTATCTACGCTTCAGTTAACAAGGTCTGAGCGTGCGTGAGAGTGTTAAGAGTCCCACATCGGATGTGGATGGGAACATGAACTCCTTATATGGACTTGGACAATCATCACCCTACAAACTAGCTTTTGAGTTGAATTAGACCCATGATCAATTTCTTTACAAGTTTGATTAGGTACGAAGATTAAGAAATAAAGAGTCTTTTAAATCTTCCTCTGTTCTAATTCAATGTGTCTTGATTTGACTAGCACAAAGTGTAAGAAATAAAGAGACTCTTTTGAATCTTATGGTGCTAAATTAAATATGTGTATGATATATTAAAATATTCTTTGAATCTTGTAGTTATAAATTTATTATAAGATATTTGAATTATCAATTTACTAAATAAAGAAAGATATTTTTTGAAACAAATAAAAAAAGAAAATGAGATACTTAAATAGGGACAGATAGAATAGCTGTTAGTTTTGAGTTAAGACTTAAGAGTGTGAGTTTTAAAGTTTATATAATTATATATATCTATTCGACTTGGAAACACTAGATTTTATCAACTCCGGTTCTTTTTAAAGAGAGCAAGTAGCAAAATAAAAATACGAGAGTAATAGACTTTTTCTATAATTAAAGTATTAGACGTTTATTATAACTAAGAAAGTCAAATATTATAGTAAATTAGATATTAAATTTCTTCTACAATTAAATAACTAATTATTCTAAACACATTATGAGATACATATACAATATCTGAGAGGAACTCGATCAACCATTGGCTAATTTTGGCTGTTTTCTTACAGCTGTTGACATTGACTTGTAGCCTCCCTGCCTGAAATTCCTTACAGCTGTTGACATTGACTTTTAGCCTCCCTGCCTGAAATTTTCTTTTTCTTTTTTCCTTTTTATTCCCCGTCGTCTTGTTCCTTCTCTAGTTTTTATTCTTTCTAAATTTATGTGATATAATTTAATTGAATACGAAATTTAAAAAATAAAGAAAGACTTTTGAATTTTATGATCTAAAACAAGTCAAAGATATTTGTGTGATTATAGATCATCTCGTTTAACGTAAAAGATAAAATTTAAAGTTAAATTATTTCAAATAAAAAATATGTCATTCTTTTTCGGATTGAATAGAAAGAAAATTAAGTCATATAAATTGGGATAGAGAGAGTAATTGAGTTACTCCCTATTCCAATTTAAGTGTCTTATTTTGACTAGGCACATAATTTGAGAAATAAAAAGAGACTTTTGAATCTTGTTGTCCTGAATTAAATATATGCGTAATGTTCTAAAATGTCATTTAATCTTGTGGTTATAAACTTGCGAGATAGAACGTTTAACTTGTCAACTTATTAAATATAAAAAAATACTCTTTTAACTTGTCAACTTACTAAATATAGAAATATTCATTCTTTTTAGAATCGACAAAAAATAAATAAATAAGATACTTATATATAACGGGGAGAGTATTTTATTTAAAGGAAATGGAAGGGGACCACAAACTTTTATGTCTTGTATAAAACTACCCTTCCTATAATTATAAGCTCGCTTAGATTAAGTTTAGTGGTCCACATTTGATTAAAACTAAAGAGTAACTGGTCCAACAGTTGCTATAGTAGATCTGAGTGAATTGCAAATTTGGACCACTAAGTTTATGGGGTCTTCTGGTTTAGCCCCCTTAACATTTAGCGACATTTGCTTAATTAATTGACGTATTACTTAGAAATAATTTCACTATCACATACAACAACATTGTTTAGTTGCTATTTTTTGTCTGTTAATAAACATGATTTCATTTATAATTTATTGCGTGAACCAAACAACCGTTTTAGTGTGCACAAATGCCTCTCATTTCTGCCTTTAATTATCTCAAATAATATTCATTTTCACATGACACTTGTTTAAAGATAATATTATGAACATAAAGATTCTAATGCACTAAATAACACACTCGAAAGCTGGCTCCAGTTCACGAAGACAATTAAATTTGCACTACAACATAGGAAACTCTAGCTAAATTTTAATGATTGATAAAAAAAATTCGCCAAATTAAACTTTGAGTTAAGATACATGTAGGGTCAAATTGCAAGACAAGCCAACAGAATGCATGCGATGAAGTCAAAACATTTAATAGCGATCGTGAAATCTCAAAATTCATAATCCATTATAATAAATATCAACAATTATATTGTCGTACCAAGTACGATTGATAATTTTATAGAATATTATAATTCTTTTTGATTGGAGTCTTCTCGTTAATACAATATATATATGTGTTTACAATTGTAATTCTAATTGAATTAGAATATCTACTTTACATAATTACACTAAAATAATAGTTATAGAATATATGAAGAATATTTACGTATTCTCTATCACACCCCCTCAATCGGAGCGGGAGGAGGCCGGACGCTCAGACTGGATCTAAAGTCAAGGAACAACTGCCGAGGAAGTCCCTTAGTGAATATATTTGTGTATTGATAGGAAGAAGGAACACGTAACACCCAAACATGGCCCATGACTACCTTCTCACAAACAAAATGAATATCCATCTCAATATGTTTGGTTCGCTGATGCTGTACCGGGTTATGAGACAAGCAAACAGCAAATATGTTATCACAGTAGACAAGAGATGTCTTACGTAAGGGACAATGAAGCTCTAGAAGAAGGTTTCTGAGCCAACAAATCTCGGCAACAACGTTCGCAATGCCTCTATATTATGCTTCTGCACTCGAATGAGAAAGAGTGGATTGCCATTTGGCAGACCACGAGATGAGGTTAACACTAAAAAAATACACAGTAGCCGGAAGTAGATCGACATGTGTCCGAACAGCCGCCCCAATCGGCGTCCGTATACGATATCAGTCTGGACGGTGCATATGGATAAAGATGTAATCTGTAGTCAAGAGTACCCTTAACGTATCGAATGATATGTTTAAGAGCGGTAAAGTGAGGTTCCCTGGGAGCATGCATGAACAAACACACATGCTGAATGACATATGCAATATCGGGCCTAGTGGAGGTAAAATACTGAAGTGCATCAGCAAGACTCCTATAAAGAGAAGGATCAAGCACCGGATCCCCGTCATCGGCACTGATTTTCGACTATGAGTCGACTGGAGTGGGCATGATCTTGCAGTTTGTCACTTTAGCCCTGCAAATAATTTCTTCGGCATACTTACGCGGATACAAGAACATTGTATTTTCGGATCTGGTCACTGAAATCCCCCAAAAATAACTCAACTTGCCCAAGTCTGTCATAGCAAATTAGGATTTGAGCAGGGTAATGATCTCATTTTTCAGCACATCAGATGAGGCAGGCAGAACAATGTCATCCACATAGAGCAAATGGTATGCAGTGTATTACCTTGATGAAAAATAAAAAGGAAATTATCACTTTTGTTGCACAAGAACCCGATTTGCATAATGTAAGTGGCAAAACGCTCATACCAAGCCTTAGGGGCTTGTTTCAAGCCATATAGTGACTTTCGAAGACGACAGACATACTGAGGAGCCTCTGGATGCACAAAGTCAGGCGGTTGATGCATATATATGGTTTCTTTCAAATCACCATATACGAACACATTTTTCACATCAAGTTGATGAATCGTCCAGTTCTTTCCCATAGCTATGCTCAAAACAGTGTGAATGGTGGCTGGTTTAACTACGGGATTGAAGGTCTCACTACAATCAATTCTCTCTTGTTGTCCCGTACCATTTACCACAAGTTTCTCCTTTTGGCATTTAAGCTCACTACTATCTCTAAATTTGTGATGATATATCCACATGCAACGAATCACATTCACCCCCTCTGGTCTCGAGACAAGATCTCAAGTGCGTTGTGTAGTGAACGCATCAAATTTTTCACGCATGGCCGCATTCCAATTCGGGCCAAGCTTGGCTAACTTTGAGTTTTTAGGTATAGGTGAGATGGTCTGAGTGGATAGGTTAAAGTGGACTTTCGATTTGAAAATCCCATGTTGGACACGAGTTTTCATATAGTGGATCAGAAGCGGGACTGTTTGGGTCACGGGCAGTGGGGTGGTTTGGGATACGGTATTTTCCATCACGAGAATAGTGGTAGGGGGCAGTGGGCTCGGCGACACGGGAACAATGGCAGGGAGTGGGGCAGTGAACACGACGATGGGAATGATGAGGCTGAGAATGGAGCAATGAGTTGGATGGTGGTCGATGGGATGGGGGAGACTATGGGGGCTGGTGCAGTGACCGAACAGAATGAGTTCCATGATGTATTGCATTTCTAATGAGGGGGGAAGTGTCTGGATCATCAAGGAAGTCGTAATCAATGACCTGAAACTTTTGGACATTTACAAATGAAAAAGCGTTCTCCTCGAATGTGACATGGCGAAAGACTAGAATTTTATTTTGGACAAATCATAGCATAAGTACCCCCTATGGTTTGGCGGGAAACCTAAGAATATGGAAGGGGTAGTTCTAGGTGCTAATGTATGAGTGGCTGTGGAGGCGAGATTCGGGTAGCATAGATAACCAAAAGTTTGAAAGTGAACATAAGAGGGTAACCGACGGAAGAGAATTTTTGTTGGAGTTTTATTTGAAGAGTTCGTGTTGGTAATATACTAAGGAGGTATGCCGCCATGTGTAAGGAGAATACCCAAAACGAAGGGGGATGAAAGAATGGAATAACATAGTGCATATCTTATTGTTGATGGTGCGTAGGTTTCTTTCGGCTTTACCATTTTGAGGTGAGGTATAGAGGCATGAAAATCGAAACACCTTGCCGTGGTCCGCACAAATTTATGAAAGGGAAGGTTATCAAACTCTCGGTCGTTATCACATTGAAACGTTTTGATGGTCTTTTCAAATTGGGTTTTAACATATGCTTGGAATTCAAGAAAAAATGTGTAGACTTGAGACTTATATTTTAGATGATACACCCAAAGAAAGTGAGAGAAATCATCCAAAAACACCAAATAATATTTGTGACCTAGTTTGCTAGTAATGAGAGATGTCCATAAATCCGCATGAATAATATCAAATGGAGAAAACGTTATACTTAATAAAGATTGAAAAGGAAATCTAACATGTTTTTCTAAAGGAAAAGAGTAGCAAGTGGGGGTAAATTTCTCGTTATTACATTGAATGAAATTTTGACTTCTAAGAAAATTAAAAATTGGTGCCCCTGGGTGCCCAAGTCTACTATGCCAAGTTGATGGAGAGATTGCGGCTAGAGAGGTTTGTTGAGGTGACACTTGCAGAGGAAGTGGATGAGAAAGGATAGAGGTCCCCCACACTATTGCATCTCGTAAGAGTTGTCCCCGTACGTAGGTCCTTTACAAAAAAACCAAAAGAGTCAAACTCAATAAATACAGAATTTTCACTAGCAAATTTCCTAACGGAGATTAAGTTTTTAATAATATTAGGAGCATATAGGATGTTTTTTTTAGGGAAAATGAAGGGTGAGGTGGTGGTGTGTGAGTGGTGTTATAGCCTTGAATTGGAATGCGATTACCGACCAAAATAAATTGAGGATTGTTTGAATTAAACAGTTGATGAAGATTACCGGAGTTATGAGTGAGGTGGGATGTGGCGCCCGTATCCATACACCATGCATCGTCGGGCTGCTGTAAATTCATGGTGTTGAAGGCCTGACGTAGTTCGGTAGGAGTAAGTAGGCCGTATGGTTGTTGTTGCTGTTGGGTTGTTGAGAAGTGGACTTGTTGTGGTTGAGCCATCTGATGTGGGCCTGGAGTTGTGCCCAGAATGTTGTCTGCTGCCACTGGCCCGTGTTTTGGGCTGAGACGGTCGGGTATGGGCAATGGGATGAAGCCCAATTTTTGGAAGCATGCCAAGGTAGTGGGCTGGCCCACTAAGTTGGGTAATGGGCCTACTAGACTGGTCCACCGGTGTTGTTTTCCTAGCCGCGGCCTCTACCCTTTCCTTGGTTTTCGTAGCCATGGTCTCTACCTTTGCCGCGGCCACCTCGCGAACTATCTGTGTGTAGCGGTTGTCCGACGGGTGCTACAGCAGTCACTGGTGCATCAACCACCAACGCCTTCTGATTATGTTCATCCTGTTTGGCACACCTAGTTTCCTCTAATAGTAATTGTGACCCGGGCCTTGTTGAAACTAAGGAGTGGATCGACTTGTTGGATCATTGTTGCAAGTGTGTCGTACTCACCTTTTGGCAAACCATTAATTAATTGAAAAACCATTTTTGTTTATGAAATCGGAGTGCCTACATTAGATAGTTGATCTTTAACTAATTTTAATTGTTTACAATAGTCGGACATATTAGCAAAGTTTCAAGACGAGTGTTATTAAATTGCTCCTCCAGATATACGGCACGTGTATGTTTGTTGTCTTGAAAAATTTCTTCTAGTCTTGTCCATAAGTCGTGAGCCGAAGCACCTGTCTTCATAATGGTAGAAAGTAGATCCTTGGATATGGTGCCATATATCCATTGCTTGACGATTGGATCAACTCATTTCCACGTAGTGTTGTCGACGTCGGGTGGACGGGGTGTGGTGCCATCGATATGATCAAGAACGTTGTAGGCACAAATATGTATTTGAAATAACTCAACACACGAAGAGTATTGTCCATCCTCCTGATCAAGAATTAAATGTATAAAGTTTTTGATGTTCGTTACGACAAACACCGGATGATAGATGTTGGGAGAGGAGGAGGGAGGAGGAGGAGGAGGAATCGGGAGAAGCCATGTGGTCACCGAAAGTAAGGAAAAAAGAGGGTGGGGTGGCAGAAATTTGCTAGGGTTTGGGGGGTGTTCCGCTGTAACCAAGGAAGGAGGGGGGGGGGGGGGGGTGGCGGCCGACTAGTGTTTGGGTGGTAGGATTTGACTTTTGATACCATGTAGAATAGTGTAATTTTCCTTGATTGGAGTCTTCTCATTAATACAATATATATAGGTGTTACAATTGTAATCCTAATTGAATGAGAATATCTACTTTACATAGTTACACTAAATAATAATTACGGAATATATGGAGAATATTTACGTATTCGCTATCCAATTTACTATAGGTGATTTGGCTATATGTAGCTATATTAATTTTGCGCCGATTGTTTCCCACAAGCAACTGAAATACCCTATAAATTGTTGAAAATTTACTAATGTGAAATTAAGTATATCCCATTATTTATGACTCAAACAATTGGGGCCCCGTACGTCGGAAACGTCGTTTCCACACACGTGCACACGTAGTGCCAAGTATCGCAAATTTCATTAGTGAAAGAGATATTGGTACGTATGTAATACGTTTGAGACATAGAATGATGGACGGTTATTGGTCAAATGACAAAGTATTCCACGTTGGTAAACGAATGAATAAGTGTAAGATGAAATGTGTCAAAAATCGCCGCGGAGTCGCGAAGGGCCACGACGCAGCCCCGTCGGCGCCGAGGCGCCGGAGCGTCGCGACACTAATTGGGTCTTCAGTTACTGGAGCCGCGGCGCCGCGACGCTTCGGAGGCAGAATGTTGCGACGAAAAGTTGGAAAGTTCTGACATTTGGGCTGGTTTTGGAGCATTGATTCTCCATTACTTGGCACATGAATTCAACCATTATTTGGCTGAATGTAACCTCTCAATTAAGTGCCATTACATGACTATCGAAGGCCATTAGTTGGCTAGTTGAGGGGTCTTCTCCTTACACTATAAATTGAGGCCTTTGGCTCAATTGAAGATGACTACACAACACTTAGAAAATACTCCAGAATTTTCTGAATTCATCTTCTTCCTCTCTAGCAAAGTTATTATACCCAAAGTTCTTCAAGAGTAACACTTGAGTTTCCTTTGCTCAATTGTTAAGTTGTTATTGTATCTTGGGAGACTATTGCCCGACAACGTAAAAGGAGATATATGAGACAATCTTATCTTAAAGACAATGTCATCACTCGACTCAGCAAATCACACAAGCAGTTTGTTACGTTCTTGATTTCCGGTTTATTGTAATATTTAATTTATCCTTTCTTACAATTGTAATAGTTACTTACTTCCCGTTCCCTGCAATAATTGTATCCCAACATAAATGTACTGAAAAAAATAAATGATGTTCGTCCCTTCAAGTTGTACTAGCAGGTGACAAGATTATCAAAGCTAAAAAGGGGAAAAGCAGATTCATTTAAGAATGATCCCTTAAGTAATTCACTACAAGGATAAACTTAATCATATATCGGTGGAATTTCATTGAAAATTACGCTGGTTGGCGTTTCACAGAGACAATTAATCTGAATTGGTTTTTCAAGGATCTAAGATTATTATATTTTTTACTTTATATTAATTATATTTTCGGTATATACTTGTCATATATGAAGTATACATTTGTACCAGCAAAAGGTTACGGCTAGACATGAATACATATTTTTAGCCACCCGACTAAAACTGTATACTTTATTTATTGGGGGTGGTGCTGTTGCAACATAGCATTAAATAACAAGTCGTATATTTATCAATGAATTAATTCAGTGGACCTAACTAGAAACAGTTATATTTGTAGGGCGAGTATAGCAAATATAATTGGGACCAAAGATATACTCCATCCGTTCCAATTTATATAATGTAGTATGACTGAGCACAGAGTTTAAGAAATAAAGGAAGACTTTTGAGTTTTGTGGTCTAAAATAAGTCAAAGATATTTGTGTGATTATACATCATCTCATTAAGCGTAAAAAGTAATTTTTAAAATTAAATTATTATCAAATAAAAAAATATATCAATTTTTTTGAAATTCATCAAAAGAAAAGTATCATATAAATTAGTAGGGAGGGAGTAATACATAGTAATATTGAATTGAGAATATAAACGGCGCATGCGTGGTTGTGGGCACATGGGGATGCATGGTCCTTTATTTACCCTAGACAAAACTCAAAGCTTCCCCCTTCTCACTTGTTGTTTTCATCAATGTGTCAATATATTGTTTGTTTTTAACAAAAGACAAATTTTAAAATGCTTCTGCTAGGTTTCTCTTTTGTGGTCCCTTTCATAAATTGTGGGAGATTTTTTGCATATATTAGAAAATATTGAATTAGCTATTGAAAAAATTTCGAAGCTAAGCAGTAAAAAGTTTCATGTTAATTTCATTTAGCTATTGATTAGCGATGAATTATAAGAAAAACCAATTAGCTAGGAGCTATTTAGAGACGGATAATAAAAAAATTAATTAGCTAGAGAGCTATTTAGCGATGATAGGAATTATCAACAAATTCCATAGCCAATCCCTGTTTTTTAGTAGTAGATTTTGAGCTTCTTAGCTAACTATGAGACCAAGTACCCCTTCAAAAACAATGTGATAGGATAGATGAATTTCTTAACATTTAATCAGAGGTCTCATGTTTAAACTTTAGAAAAGAGAAATTCTTGGTACTAAACACTCTCCTTTTAATTCGTCTTCCGCAGGGTGAATCTAGATTTGTCGGGTGAGCAAATTCAAGATACTGAGTAACTATACCAAGAAAAGGTAACCCTTCAAAAAGTGTAGTTTCAATTTCTTGTCCCTTAAATAAAGTCCCAACTCCAAATGGGGGAAAGGACGTCGAAAGAAGGAAAAATTTTCTGGAAGGGGAAAAATGAAATGATTGAAACTACAACTATATGGTTAGTTAATTACTAGTTACTACTATGTGTTTTAACTTGTAAGTCTGCAACATTTTCACGTTACGTACATTATGACAGTCCAGTTTGGATCTAGCAACAACTTATTTATGACATAGTGATAATTGATAAATTATGAATTAATGTGAGGATTATTGGGACGCCTCAACTCTTAATAAGAAGTCTCGAGTCCGAATTTATAAATGACCAATATATAACTTCTTATTACTTATTAGGGAGCACTTTATTTCCCACTATAGATCTACCCAATACAAATTTAAATTAGTCGAGCTAGTGAGCTCCGATCGATACAGTATAGTCAAAAGAACATATATAGTGATAATAGTGTCAAAAGAACATAAATTTATGTGCACATGGAAATTGTATATATTACATGCATTTATGTAGTATTAGCCAGGTTGGTAGAATCGAGTGAGGGTGTCCTTTTTGTTGGGTTACAAGGATTTGCAAGAAACGGAAATTACAAGTAACTGCTTATGTAAAAATTGAAATTACAATTCAACTAGAAAACTGAAATTACAATATTTGTTGAACAAGAAGACCGGAAACTGCTTTGATTTTTGCTGAGTCGAGTGTGACACTCTGTCCTTAAGACAATATTGCCCCGTATGTATCCTTTATACGTCCCGGACAATTCATCTCCCAAGATAAAACAGCAATGGAACAATTGAGCAAAGGAAACTCAAGAGCTACCGTGAAGAATATTGAATAATGAAATGATGCTAGGAAGTTATAGGAAGAACTGATTTTCTGGTTGTATATTTTCGTGTATATCAAGTGTGTCTCAATAATGGTGTAAGGGGTGTTTATATAGGTGAGGAAGAGACTGTTTGACTGCCTCCATAACAGCCATTATTGGCCAAATAATGACCATTATGGAGGTAGTAAAGCCACCAAATTAAAGGAGAGAAATACCAACGGATGCCATTATAGGAGGTGTAATTCAGCCAAAATAAATGGTTGAATTGAGTCTTTGACGTTCGTTAGTGTCTGCCAAATTCAATTTCGAAACTTCAGGGACCAAAGCGTACATCTTGAAACTTCAGGGACCAAACTGTACATCTGAAAGAATTCTGGTCCAAACTGTACATCTGAAGCTTCTGGGATCAAACTGTACTTCTGGAAAAGTTCTCTGGCCCAAAAAGATAATATCAGAAGGCCCACAGCCCACAGCCCGTGAACCCGTGAACCCGTGAACCCGAGAACCCGGAACCCGGATCGGACCGGACGGGCGGGCGGCGGCGGCGCGCGTGTGGTCTTTCCTCGAACCGAAGCACATCTAGGTCATCCCTCCTTTAAACACATGGGATACCCCTTGGGGTCCCAAACCCCAAACCAATTTCGAGTCTTATATACACAACAATTCTTTCTTCCTCTACCGATGAGGGAGAATTGAACACAACACCACACTTTCCATGCTTCAAACACCTCACTTCGTGGACGAATATCTCTTTCATTTCTCAATGAAATTTGATGATTCTTGGCCCTACGGTTATCTACGTACTTAGTTGAGCATGCATGTGTGAAGAATTGAATTCTCCAACATACGTAACACTAGTGTTTAAGCCGTTAAAGTTGGTCGGTCGCAACTCCCGCCAAAGGCAAATTTCCAACAATCCCCTCTTGAAAGAGATTTTGGCGCACTCACATGGTGCATAAGGAGAGGTAGCATCAGCTTTGAACCTTCCATAGTTGAATACCATCGGACTTACTTACTGCGCAGTGAACGTGATGTCTTGAACCGTCAGTGTTTAGTGTAAGCCAAGTCAATGGTACCAACACAACAAATTCCCTTACTCTCTTCTTCGTAATGTTTTGTCCGTTTTGGCCATGGACAACGTCTTGGATTCTTAAGTGCGTTCATTTTGAGGCGGCCCGACCTCACACTTAAATAGGCGGTCTCCTACAAGGTATCCTGCTATACCCCACTTCACAAGTGTTAGGAACCATTAAAAGTTTTCCAAGAACCTAACCTCAACTGTTGAGGATCATTACAGGTTTTGAAAACTTAACCTTTACCCATACTGCAGATAGCACTTAACGTCTATCGCGGGAACGACTTTGGATTTGGTGTTTCTTTTCAGAAATCACTATCCGAAGTGCTCATACTTCCACTGAAGCGGTCAACTGAACCTTTACAACTTCGTTTTCCCATTGAACCATATTACTGGGATCTCCAGTTCGTAAGGTTGGGTTACCACTGTATTGGTCCTTATATTTTGGGTTTAAGCCCATTCCCCTAGACAGGCGAGCCATCTGATCCTTGAGTAGGCCCTTTGTCAATGGGTCTGCTATATTATCCTTTGACTTGATGTAATCAATGGATATTATACCCGTGGTGATCAGTTGTCTAACGGTCTTATGCCTCCGTAATATGACGAGACTTGCCGTTGTACATAGTATTCTGTGCCCTTCCTAGAGCCGACTGACTGTCGCAGTGGATCATTACCGAAGGTACGGGTTTGTTCCAACACGGAACATCCTCTAAGAAGTCATGAAGCCACTCAACTTCTTCTCCTACTTTGTCTAAAGCGATAAACTCCGATTCCATTGTGGATCGGGCGATGCAAGTTTGCTTAGAGGAGCCCCACCACCAATTGTAAATATATACCCACTGGTGGACTTGGTGTTCTCTATATCAGATATCCAGTTTGCATCATTGTACCCTTCTAGTACAGCTGGATATCTCGAATAGTGCAGCCCGTAATTTAACGTGTATTTCAGGTATTGTAATACCCGATTCAACGCCTTCCAGTGATTATCACTCGGATTACGGGTGAACCTAGCCAACTTATTGACTGCGTAAACAATATCAGGTCAGGTGCAGTTTGTTATATACATCAAACTACCGATCACCTGTGCATATCGCTCCTGGTATACAGGTGCACCAAGATTTTTATCAAGCTTTTGATTTGTATCCATTGGTGACTTTATCGGTGAACTGTCTAACATCTCGAACTTTCTCAAAACATCCTCGATGTAGTGAGACTGAGATAAGACCAGTCCGTCAGACGTCTTAGAGATTTTAATCCCTAAGATGACATCTGCGATACCCATATCCTTCATGTCGAAGCATTGTTTCAACATGTTCTTAGTCTCTAGGATTACCCTAGGACTGCTTCCTGTGATTAACATGTCGTCTACATACATGCATATCATAACAAATGAGTCAGAGTTACCTTTCGTGTAAACACATTTATCACACTCATTAATGACGAACCCTTTCGATAGTAGAGTACTATCAAATTTTTTGTGCCATTGTTTCGGGGCTTGTTTCAGCCCGTACAGAGATTTGACAAGTCTACAGACTTTCTTCTCTTGCCCTTGAACCACATACCCCTCGGGTTGGTCCATATAAATTTCTTCTTCCAAATCACCATTTAGGAAGGCTGTCTTGACGTCCATTTGGTGTATCTCAAGGTCACGCAAAGCTGCGATCTCAATGAATACCCGTATGGATGTCATCTGGGATACCGGGGAGTAGGTATCAAAGTAGTCAAAGCCTTCTGTTTGCCGATAGCCCTTGACTACCAACCTGGCTTTGTACTTGTCTATAGACCCATCTGCTTTGTATTTTCGTTTGAGTATCTACTTACACCCCAACGGTTTATTTCCCGGAGGAAGATCAACCAACTCCCACGTATGGTTATGCAGAATGAAGCCTATTTCACTCTCAATAGCTTCTTTTCAGAGCGGTGCTTCTGGAGTTGACAACGCCTGAGCAATTATCCTAGGTTCATCATTAACCATATAAGTTACAAAGTCAGGACCAAAGGATTTATCCTTCCTGGCCCTTTTACTTCGCCTTAGATCCATCTCTGGAGTCCCCAAGTTCTGAGAATCTGGAATACTAGATTCCGGATGTTCAGCCACCTCGAGATTCGCTAGATCTGAACCATTCAGATCCGGGCAGTCAAGGACTCCCGGTTCTTGAGAGCTTTGTGCATAACTTCGTTTGCGAGAGGTTATGTCTTTCTCCTTTCTAGGAAAGGTACTTTCAAAGAATAGAGCATTCCTTGATTCCATTATTGTACCCTGGTGGATATCTGGAATATCTGACTTATGCACTAAGAAGCGATAAGCACTACTGTTATTTGCATATCCGATGAAGATGCAATCTACAGTCTTAGGCCCAATCTTGACCTGCTTTGGCTTGGGTACTTCAACCTTTGCCAGACAACCCCACACCTTAAAATATTTGTAGGTGGGTTTCTTTCCCTTCCATGATTCATATGGAGTTTTGTCCTTACCCTTATGTGGGACTCTGTTAAGAATCGTATTAGCGGTAAGGACGGCTTCTCCCCACATGTTTTGTGGAAGACCGGAATTGATAAGCAAGGCATTCATCATTTCCTTTAATGTGCGGTTCTTACGTTCCGCCACACCGTTTGATTGAGGTGAGTATGGAGCCGTCGTTTGATGAATAATGCCTTCTTGGGCACAGTATTCCTCAAAAGGCGCTACATATGGATTTAATCCGTAGGCACAGTTGGTTCTCAACTTCTGCTTTGTAACGTCGGAACGCTTCAAAGGCTTCATCCTTACTTTTCAACAAGTAAAGGTAACAATACCTTGTGCTATCGTCAATGAAAGTCACAAAGTACTTGTTCCCCCCTAGTTTGTGCAAACTTCAAATCACATATATCTGTGTGAATAAGTTCTAGAGGAGCGGTATTCCTTTCGACGGATCAAAAAGGAAGCTTAGTAAGTTTTGCCTCTACGCACACCTTACACTTATGTTGAGGGTTTACGTCGATAGACGGCAACAACTCCATCTTTACCAGCCTTTGAATAGACTTGTAGTTAACGTGTCCTAATCTATGATGCCATAAATTAGAAGACTCAAGCAAATAAGAAGAAGGTTCAACTTTATTTTCTTGACGCAATACAGACATGGCATTCACTTTGAAGAGGCCTTCACAGACGAAGCCTCTCCCTACAAATGTGCCATTTTTAGTGAGTAAAAACTTATTGGATTCAAACACTAGCCTAAAACCAGCATTAACCAATAAAGGTCCAGAAACTAAATTTCTTCTAATTTCTGGGACGTGCATCACTTTCTTCAGAGTGAGTTCCTTGCCGGAAGTCATCTTCAGGACCATCTTTCCAACCCCTAGCACGTCCGAGGAAGCATTGTTGCCCATGATCAGCTTCTTGTCGGTGACCGGAGTGTACGTGGAGAAGGCATCTTTGTTGGAACAGATGTGTCTTGTTGCACCTGTGTCCACCCACCACTGCATCGGATTCTCAACCAAGTTGGCTTCAAGCACCACGGCCGAGAGATCCTCAATCATGTCATCCAGGAGCGTGTCCTTGACGACGTTAGCTTGAGCCTTGCCTTTCGACTTGGCTTTCGCTGTTGCTCGATCTTGAGCTTGCGGCATTCCTTGATCCTATGACCAGGTTTCCCACGGTGATGACATTACCTCTGAACGTCTCATTGCGGGGCTTTGCCGTCTTTGTGGAACTTCCGCTTGTTGCTTGTTTTCCCTTTGGCCTCAGCCAGATTTGCCTTTGCCTCAGCATGTTGTCTACCCTTTGGCAAGGTCTTCTTATTATCTTCCTGGATTTGCAGTTTGATAACAAGCTCTTCAAAGGTCATCTCCTTTGTCTTGAGTTTCAAGTAACTCATAAACTCATTCCATGAAGGAGGCAACTTTTCAATCAGTGATGCAACCAAAAACTGCTCGTTTGGCTTCAGTCCTTCCAAATCCAGGTGATGTAAAATCATTTGAAATTCCTGAACTTGGGACATCACTGTCTTGTTGTCCACCATTTGGAATTTTAGAAATTTCCCAACGATGAACTTCTTAGTACCCGCATCTTGTGCGTTGTACTTCTTTTGCAGTTTTTCCCACAGCTCTTTGGCAGTGCCAACGGTAGAATAGACCGTGTAGAGGTCCGCCAAGCGATTCAAGATATATAGTTCTTGCACATGAAATCGCTATGATTCCACGCATCACGAACCATCTTCATACCCTTAACGACATGGATACCAAGGTCCCCTTCACCCGTTTGAGCGGGCGAAGAGTCCATTTCATCTCTAGCTTGTGGAGGATCTTCCGTAAGGAACCGGGCCATGCCCATAACTGTTAAGTAGAACAACATCTTTTGCTGCCATTTTTTAAATTCTGATCCCATGAACTTTTCAGGGCGATCATGGTGGTGTGAAGAAGAGGGTGGAGCTCCAATCCGGGAAGGCGGCAGTGTTCTGCGCTTTGAGCAGAGCCGCGGCAGCTGAAAGCGGCGGAGTTCTTGTCTTACCCGATGGCGGCAGTGGCGGGAAGCGCAAACGCGTTGCCTCGAGAGCGGCAGCGATAGCAGAACATCGGTCATATTTCCGGCCATGTTATTGCGATTACCGTAAGCAAGATATTGTCTTAAGTTGTTGGGTTACAAGGATTTGCAAGAAACGGAAATTACAAGTAATCGCTTATGTAAGAATTGAAATTACAATTCAACTAGAAAAGCGAAAATTACAATATAACAACAAAGCGAAATTACAATATTTGTTGAACAAGAAGACCGAAGCTGCTTTGATTTTTGCTTTGAGTCGAGTGTGACACTCATCCTTAAGACAATATTGCCTCGTATGTATCCTTTATACGTCCCCGACAATTCGTCTCCCAAGATAAAACAACAATGGAACAATTGAGCAAAGGAAACTCAAGAGCTACCGTGAAGAATATTGAATAATGAAATGATGCTAGGAAGTTATAGGAAGAACTGATTTTTACGGTTGTATATTTTCGTATATCAAGTGTGTCTCAACAATGGTGTAAGGGGTGTTTATATAGGTGAGAATAGAATGTTTGATCGCTTCCATAATGACCATTATTGGCCAAATAATGACCATTATGGAGGTAGTAAAGCCACCAAATTAAAGGAGAGAAATACCAACGGATGCCATTATAGGAGGTGTAATTCAGCCAAAATAAATGGTTGAATTGAGTGCTGGACGTTTCTGTTCGTGTCTGCCGAAATTCTAAATTTTTGGAAACTTCAGGGACCAAACTGTACATCTGGAAAAGTCCTCTGGCCCAAAAAGATAATATCACACGTGAACCCGGACCGGACGGGCGGGCGGCGGCGGCGCGCGTGTGGTCTTTCCTCGAACCGAAGCACATCTAGGTCCTCCCTCCTTTAAACACATGGGATACCCCTTGGGGTCCCAAACCCCAAACCAATTTCGAGTCTTATATACACAACAATTTTTTCTTCCTCTACCGATGAGGGAGAATTTAACACAACACCACACTTTCCATGCTTCAAACACCTCACTTCGTGGACCAATATCTCTTTCATTTCTCAATGAAATTTGACGATTCTTGGCCCTACGGTTATCTACGTACTTAGTAGATCATGCATGTGTGAAGAACCGAATTCTCCAACATACGTAACACTAGTGTTTAAGCCGTTAAAGTTGGTCGGTCGCAACTCCCGCCAAAGATAAATTTCCTAACACTTTTGTCTTAAGCTTTGGTGGTTCCTTGTGTATTTGATTGACAAACAATGACATATATGTATATTGACAGACCCAAATGGATGTGAAGGACCACGAAAACCTTTAATACCTAATCTTATAATTTCTTCTTTTCTTTAATATTTGTTGTGATTAATAGATAGAGAGTCACATGGTTTTGCCTTGTAATTTAGCTGAAAAGAGTTGAATAATAATCTTCATTTGATTAAGGTTGGAGAGTTAGGTGGCCTATTGAATAAAGCTGTCCATATATTATAAGCCTTTTTCTTTTTTGCCTTCACAAAGAATCAAAACATAATAAATAAGGGTTTATTTCTTTTTATATTCCCTATGTTTTGTGGGACATACTAGTTTTAAAATTATTTTGTTAGATAGGATTTTTCAGATTTCTTCTGTTTGTCCAACGGTTATAAATTGTTTTTTGGTGGTTCAATTCATTCATTAGATTTCATTATCTCTAGTTTGTCTGACCACTAATATGCTTATCGAGTTTAAGCCGCGGTTCTTGTATGTGATTTATAAATATGTTGACATACATCAATAATAGACTAATAGATGGTTAATAAACTTACTTTTAATTAACTTTACTTATAAAGGATATTGCGAGCGAAAGGAGAACTATATAATTAAAGAAAAAACAATGTTCTTTCTAAAAGTAAACGTAAAAATCTTTTTCTCCATTCACTTTATCTAACATAGTTGGGAGTATGAGCGTCAAACTGACTAATTATTTGTGTGAATTTAAATGTAGAATCTTTAAATATTTAAAATAAAATTTACATATAAAACTATATAAACGTACTAAAAATCACAGTAATTAACAATTCAAAATATTAAAGAAGCATTTGAGAAGACATGGAGGGAGTATTCTTCTTCGTATTCTTTCTAACTTTTTGGTTATCTATCTTGAAAACTGGTAAAAGTTAGGTTCATTAAACGTAGAAATGGTAGCTCGATCATTTGAGATTTGAGAAATATTTGGACTAGAGCAGATGTTTATAATTCAAGTGCTTTTCATCTAAGCAATAGTGGGGTCTCTCTCGTATGAAATTGTCTAATTATGTTTCTATATATGTGTTCTATTATAATGCACTTAATAATATTCAAACACAAAAATATTTCCCTTTTAATGTGCTATGGTCATGGCAAACATGTTTCATGGATTTCCATTAATGAAGTTATAATTAAGGACAAGAATGACTGATGACATGATTATTACTTGCAATTACACAGAAGCTTCTTTAATCACTAAGAGACGTATGCATCTAATTAATGGAGAGAGACTTAATATTTAAGGATTCAAAGTATATGCATCAATAATTTAGAAAACTCTATTGTTGTCGGGCAATAATAACAATTACTACGTCGTGCAACCGATCTTAATTAAATATTTAATAATTTAGGTATTCTTGCATTTCAAATTCTTTATATTTTTACTGACACTCTTAATGGACATTGGACATAAAGAAGACTGACCAACATGACTAAAACCTTAACTCCAATTGTTAGAATTTCCACATCGGTTGATGTGGTAATATAGGAATGTCACCTCTTATGCGGCTTGTGCAATCAATTCTCTTCGAACTAGTTTTTTGAACTAGTTTTTAGGATGTGAGTTAGACCAAATTCTATTTTATCATGATATCATAATCAAGCCAACCTAAGCGTGAGAGAAAGTGTTAGAATTCCAACATCGCTTGAGGATAGAAATATAGTCTCTTTATATGGTATGGACGATTGGACAATCCTCCTCCCTTCAAGCTGCATCCTCAGAACATTTTAAAAGCCATTTCATTTAACCATGTGTTATTACTTCCACAGTCTCAAATTATCAATTGTGTTTATCCTCAACGCATTCTAAAAGCAATTTCATTTAACTATGTGTTATTACTCCCACCGTCTCAAATTATCTGTCGTGTTTATCTTTTACACGACCCTTAAAAATATTAATTAGAAGAAATTTTGATTACTTTTCTCTTATGGATGTCTTAAGATATAATCTCTACATTGAATATTTACTCTATTTATGTATAGTCTCCCCATAATTGAGGTGTTTGTAGTATTCAAGAACAATTATTACTAAGAGTAAAATGAGAAAAAATAATTAATTTTATCTTGAACTTTTAAAATGACAAATAATTTGAGACAACTATTTTTAAAAATTACTATAGATAATTCGATCAAGAGGGAGTATTTAATATGCTTCCCCAACAACCAGATAACTTTTTCTCAGCCATGAGGGGGGAGGGGGAAGAGGGGGGGGGGTGATCAAAAGTAATACAAGAAAAAAATTATATTTTAGTAGAACCCTCTGGACACTCTCAAATCATCTAATTAGGAAGAAGTTTTAAATTCTAAATCCAGCACAAGGCCTGGACATTGTAGGTACAAAATGTAGAGTTTCTGTTACACTTTTTGCCTGGATAGCAAGCATATAGTCAAACTATAGTTTTTATATCAAAGTTCAGAATAACAGATGCATGTGGGCATGTGCTCTAGCAGGTCCAGCATGTGGTATCTAAAACTAATAGCAACTATGTTGGGAAGAAACAAAGTCAACTTTACAAGTGAAGCTTACCCTTCATGCCATTAACATGTAACTCTAGTGAGATGGCTGACAATTTTTATCTGAATCTCCTTTAGTAGGTGAGTATGTACGAGCATGAAGGTCGAATGGGAAGGGGAGATGAAAAGACAAAGGAATGGAGAAACATGATATGCACATTTTGAACAATTATGCTAGTTGCTTCTAAAAATAGACTTAATGAAGTAATAGTTATCTTCAATTACCACTGTTTTCTATTTTAGGCCAATCTTGATCAGCTTGAGACTTCACAAACTCAGCTAAAAGTTTAATCTCATCATCCTGCAATCGAGGACCAAACGTGCATTGACCCCTCGGAGTACAGTTCTGACCAAACCCCTGCAAAGCCAGACAGCACATTATGGTCCATCAGATAGCAGCATAAAATAAACTTGTTTCTGAACAGTGAGAACTTACTGGCATTCTCCCTTTGCCATAGTAAGTGACGCGATAGATCTCCTCTTCCGTGTCAACTCCATTTCTATACAGAAAAGTAGCTAGTTCAAAGTTGGCCATGTTGTTTTCGCATAATGATATGACAAGTTGCACTTCAACTATGCATAAGAAAAAATGACAATGAATAGACTATGATGACACAGCAAGACAATAAGATCTCAAAAGTTAAGATGAAATAATATATTGTCTGTATAGATTTGGTTTGGTCAAACCATGTGAATGTGGATTAAAAAATTTAGTTCAATAAAACAACATATAGTGGTTTTACTCTTAGCTCATATATGTAATAGGAAAATTAGTTTTCTTCACATTCTATCGTTCTACTTGTTTGAAAAATTTGTATTCAGTTTTACCTTTTATCCATATAATTGCCTCACAAGAATTGACATGTCCAACGAAATCATATGTTCAGAAAAATTTGACCTGCTAAGTTTTAGAAGGGGAAGGAAGGGGGAGAAATTATCTTAAGCCAACAAAGAGCCTTCTTTGAAAGGAAAAAAAGGAGCCTTTCATTTAGAGCCATTAAAAACAAAAAAAGTTATCGGTATAGATCACTCTTCATGAAAACAGAGGAACTAGCATGGACTATTTACATTCTGAACTTCAAGTTGCTCTGAGTATCTTTTGTACTTACTCGCCACCTCTCATTCCCGGCACAAAAAATTAAACCAAACAGCTGAAAAGTCAAGTCATAAGTATGGTAATACTTTTACTGGAGTGTAAAAATTTAAGCAACTTTTCTTTGAACTTCTGGTTTCCATTCAGATATGCAAAGTTCTAAGGAACTGTGACGTGCTAAAAAAACAAAACCAAAATCTTATGGATGGATTTTAATTTTTTACCTTTGTAGATCCTTCAAGAAGAGTGTCGCACCCTAGCATGACAAAGGAAAGATAATTAAGGTGAGCTGGAAATTTTCGACGACTACTGGAATTACAAGGCAGGTAAGACTCACAGGCTGGATTATATTTCCACCTGCATAATGACATCCAATGCAAGCTCGATTAAACAAAGCAGCTCCCTTTTGTACATCTATTGTTTGTCCAACTGAGACTGTAAACAGAAGTACAATAAAATAAAATAAAGGGGAGAAGAGAGGTGAGAAACAGGTAAAAGATGGATATAGTTTCAAGATTAGAAGGCCCAGTACTGAAAATCAACTGCAAACAAATTGATATCAAGGAATAGCTTCTTGCAACCTACATCAGATGTGGATTCAGCCCTAGCTCTAAGTTTCTAATACACCAATATTAGATAAGGAAAGTCACCTTTCAAAAAGGACCTCCAGAATGTAGAGATTACTAAGACAGCAGTTACTGTAAACTTGAAGAGTATAGATTAAGGGATTTTCACACACCCTCAATGAAATTATAGTTAAATAAGAGGAAGAACTTTGGCAACTCAAACATCTTTATACTTCTATGACTGCTTTATATTTGGTCTAAGAAAGGGTTCTTATGTCTACTTCTATTTATTAGGTAGTCCATCACTGCTGATTATCCACACCTAAACAGCGGAATATTGTACCTGACGTCTCTTATCATAGTAGTGCACAGACTGACCACCTGTAAAACTTTGCTTAATGGGGAATGCGAATCATGTAGTGCCTTAAGAATGGTACATATGAAGGATTTTCTGCAACTCAAATAGGCTCATTTTCCAGATATTCTTTTTGAGCAGGAGAAGTTTATTAAACCTCTCCTACGTTAAAAGGAATAAGTTAGTATGTGACTTCTCACATCGCATGCACATTTGCTGGTTGGTAGAAGATCTGTGAAGACAAAACTTACAAGTTCTTAGGTAAAGTGATACATTATAATCTATTTGAAGACTGCCGATTATCAAAGTATCCACTAGATCTCTCTTTAAGAAAAAACCACCATTTACCAAAATATATCTTACCTGTATTAGAAAAGCAAAAATTCCTTGTAGAAAAGAGAATCTAGACAACCCTAAACCAAAATATAGTGTCGAGTATACAGAGGTAAAAATCCCAAATAGTGAAAAAAAACTTCCAAAGAAGGAAGTTGACTGCTTTTAGTCTACCACTCAGTTTTTTCTCTTTTGGAACTGTCTATGCTCCAAATTGGATCAAGGTCGTCTTAAATAAACAAATACTTACAAGACAAACTTAATTTGAGAAAAAGAATCTCGCTAACATCGATTATTAGGTTTTCCAAGGAAGTACCACATTTGTCCTACCCTTTTAATGCTGTACCCAGCATATTACATCCAATAATGAAGGTACAGAAGCATTAAAGACGTTTCATGCACATAACCAACCAAAAAGCATCCTCAGCTTCACCCAGTTTAACATCACCCTTCCATTTTTGATTCACCACAACCTGCATAGGTTTAATAGTTAATACTATAATCAACATCGGCTAACTCCTGCTTACAGCTCATCATTAACCATGACACCCTGGTTACTGCTCAGAGACTTGCTAAGGAGGGATGAACAGCATGAGTAAAAAGGGGCAACAGATTGCGAGTCACACAATCAGCTAAGTTGGTTAGGAGACTTAGTTGCAGTTACAGGTCTTTGCATCACTTCCAAGGCTTTAAGGTCCTTCAAGGCTTCAACACATTAAGTAACTTCATATAAAAAAAAGGGCAGCCCGGTGCACTAAGCTCCTGCTATACGCGGGGTCCGGGGAAGGGTCAAACCACAAGGGTCTATTGTACACAGCCTTACCTTGCATTTCTGCAAGAGGCTGTTTCCACGGCTTGAACCCGTGACCTCCGGGTCACATGGCAGCAACTTTATCAGTTACTCCAAGGCTCCATATCTAGGTTAAAAAAGCAGGTAAAGTTACAAAGTTAGAGTATATGAACCAGCAGTCAAGTGCTTATTGAATCTTAAGAGTTGATAGTATTTTTTCTATTTTCCCTATTTTCTCTAGGTAGAGGAAATATGACCGACTAGCTTATACTTATGAACCAGGGAGGGCATAATAAACCGTAGAAACAGGATGTGACATGTTTTGTTCATTCCATACCAATGATTCTTCTTCCATGTTACATGTAGCCTTTTCTTTTCTTAAACTATCCTTATAAGGAATATGTAATCACTGCAACTCTACAAGTATTGACATTATTTTCCTATTTGTTCCACAATTCACTCTATTCCCTGATGACAAACATACCTCAATCTGATGAGGCATCACCAACATCTCATTAAATGAAGAGAAGAAGACAAAGTCCACCTCCTCAGAACGTGAAGATACCTATTGTACAGATTACACCTCTTTTTGACAACTGTAGAAACAATTGGCTGGTCTATTATCCTTTCAAGTTTATCCTTAGTTATTTCTTTTGTTTTTCTTTTCAGATTGTTCATTTGCCTTCATGCATCTGTACCAAATAGGTATATCATGTGAACAGGTATTTCATCACTCATTTCCCTAAAACCTACTAGACAATCAGACATACTCGTTACTGTATAGGACTCTACATGTATAAACTACGTAAAAAGGTCCAGTTTCAAGTGGGGCTTCAGAGCAGCTGTCCACTGGAGGTATGAACTGAAGGAGGTACCTCATGTTAAAAGTGATTTAATAGGCATGTCTAGATTTTACAAGTTGCCACTGGGTGGAGATTAAAGTTGTAGACTGCTGCCAGATGAGGCTTGGTGAAGGATAAGATGAAATGTCTATTTGCAATTTCTTAAAGCAATGGTAGAATTATAGTAACCTGTTTAGATCAAATGTTAAGTGGCTTCTGTTCACAGAATCATCAAACATAATTGAAGAGAACAAAACAGAAGGGCGAAAAACAGCTAAAAGAGAGGGAAAGAACTGTGGCGTAACTACTGTGCTAAATTAAAGAGACAATGTTCAAAGAGTAATTCCAGGTATATGCATGAAAGAGACGAGGAAATGCAGTAACTCATGGTTGAGTCAACTAGAAACTATGTAGCTTCCATTTATTTTACTTTATATTAGGTATCATCCCTTGAAGTAAACAATATTCCATGTAATGTGTTGTGTTTTGGTCCCCAATAGTAACCTACTTTAAGATTGGCTGGTAAAAATGATAAGACAGTTACAAGAAATGATTCTGTTTCCAGCTATATCACCAATTGTCTCAAATTAGTAATACATAATGACAAAATTAGTTTCTCAAGGCAGACAGATAAATACTTGTTTAAACAAGAGTCTATCTATATCTACTCATGACAAAGACAACTTTCCGTTTTACTAGGAAGAGACAAGTACCAATTGAAAATGAAAGTATGTATGTTCTAGATACAATCATTATTAGGGACAAATGTACTTGAACACATTCGTATTATTAATAAGATTAATATATTTAGGGCATTTGCAATTATTGAATTATTATTTAAATGTTTGTAATTATTCATTGTTGTGCATCCCTTGAGCTTACGTTGTAATTAATAGGCTGAGATATTGATGATAGAGCGTAACTCTCAAAATAGCATCTACTAATGATCATCGAGAATGAGATATCGATGATATGTTATAAATCGACATGTGGTCTGCATCACATTCTTGGAGAATGTAGTATGTCTCACCTGCTACTAGTAATGGTTGCTAGTGATTGACACATGGATACTTTTGGAAAGTATTGGTATACCCTGCTGATAAACTGTTTGTTATACATGTCTAGAGTGTTATCAGCGTGTGGGAGATATAGGTTCTCTGACTTGAGGTCAATACGCACCTTGTTTACAGAGTAATGTACTTTGACCATGTCCTAAGCTTAAACTCCTTATAGGATAAGATACGACTTGTGTTGAGTGCATTATGATGTAAACTAAGGTGGTAATTAGGCCAAGAATATGATTCATTCCTTGATTGGATACTCGAGAGAACACTCAACTTCTCAGTGATATTAGGTCAACCAAGTCATTGGCCAATGCAAGAGACATATTTAGAATATGGTCTAGTTGTCGACTAATATAGATGAGATAAAGTGATCAAGCCATTTGGATAGACATATGACAAATCCTAGGCTTGATCGAGTGTGTCACGAATGAAAGGAATTTATCATCCCACATAAAGGTTATGTTTGTTGGATTCATGTAAACTTACTTCACATATTGAGTTCGTCGTACGACACAATCTAGGAGTTTCGTATGGACCTTAATTGGATCAGTGTCAATATATGAAGGCCTATAGGGTCACACTATGTCGATTGTCTCTTCGATCTAAGGGTGTATTGAGAAAGTATTAAATATTCTATTTGGAATCGCGATATTTAAATTGATAATAACTATGGGATAATTTCTATTTGATGAAAATTATTTAATTAAGTCAAAATTGAATTTTTGATTTAATTAAATGTGTTGAATATATATTAACGAAACGAGGAACGTCCATCGGGCGTAAAGCGCGCCATGCCTGGGCCGGCGATGGACCTAGTCGACCGCCCACTGCACCTCGGTTTTTGGGCCAGGCTTAGAGCCCAACCCTAATCCGATTTTGACCTAAAATAACTATATATACAGCACTAACCTCATTTATAAAAGTGTAAATCAATATACAAAACAATTCTAGACTTAGAGTTTAGAATAAAGTTTTCTCAAATTTCTGCCAAGATTTCCTGACTTTCTTGACAGAGGAATACACTATAACAGGGAGCTTGCAATCGAAGGAAACAATCGCGTGTTCGCCCTTAGTAAAGATTCCAGATTATATAACCTGTAAGTGTTCCTGTTTAAGTTTTACTTTACAGGTTTTGATTGTCATATAAGACATTGTTGGGGTAAGTCAATAATATTTTAAAACTTTCCTTGTATCTTACATATATGTTTCAAGCCCAACAAAACCCTACAATGGTATCAGAGCTAGGTTGGTTCAATGGTTATATAACAATTGAATAAAGTAATAATACGGGTTAAACATAAAATTGGTTTTTCAAACTGAATTAAAACAAGGCTTCTTGAAATCCTACATGTCTTGACTGAACAGTTAACATTTTGATGTCACCCTAAACTATCAACTATGCTAAATCGAAGATGTCATTCCGTTCCAACTCGGACTAAGCCAAAGTGCAGATAACCGGTTCATTGTGAACATGGTGCACGGTGAAGAACGGGTAGAAATGGATGATGGTTGATATGTGCGTTATTGATAATAGTGGGTGATGATAAAGGATCTGTGATCTGATCCCTAAATTGGATTTAGGGTTTGGATGATTTTTTTAGAATCAACACGGATACGTTCTGTCAGGACGTCGACGCCGCGGCTCCATGGTGGAGCACCGCGGCGCATGTCACGGTGACAGGCAGGAGCCGCGGCTCCTGTACGAGATCCGCGATTAAAAGCTTTGTTTTTTAAAATTCTGGACTTACTAGACAGTAGGCGTCGCGGCTCCATGGTGGAGCGCCGCGGCCCTAATGCATTGCAGAAGCCGAAAGACTTCTGCCTTACCAGCGTCGCAGCCCTAATGACTAGCGCCGCGACGCTAATGCATTGCAGAAGCCGAAAGGCTTCTGCCTCACTGGCGTCGCGGCCCTAATGATTAGCGCTGCGACGCCACCTGTCCAGAAAATAAAAAAATAAAAATTCAGAGTTCAGAATGTTTAACCCATGATTATTATTATACAGTACATTATTTGATAAGTATACTGTTTATGTGCTAAATGTCAATATGTTTGTCATTTAAATTACTAGAATAGCGTCCGTAAATAATTGTCTGGGTAGGCGACACCCAATATGTGTTTAAACCGCTTAATGTCATGCTTGGGAAGACAGTACCCATATGTGCTTAGTTGGCTGTGCATGATAGTTAAGATGCTTTATTTGATATAGCATGCTAGAGTTGATCTTGGTTAATACCCTACATTAAAATGTTCCCCAAAATTTAATACAAGTCTCGTTTAAAATGAACGCGACAACCGTTATAATTGATTGTATTACAAAATCCTTTTCGGCGATATGAGTATTTATGCCACAGTATTTGCTCTGAGTCTATGATGACTCAGACTCTTTCATAGATGCATGTTAAATGTAGAAATGAGTGATAAACCTTCATGAATATTTACACCACAGTGTTTGCTCTATAAGGCGAAACTCACTTAGATGCAAAATTGCAGTCGCATAACGGGGTTGACTTGCTAAGCTGCCTTGGCGCCACAGCGTCGGACAAGCCGAGGGACGCAGATCGATTGTTTGGAACATTCGGTCAAACATGAGTTACAAATTGTTTGTAATTGGTTTGGAGACCTACCAGGTTGTGTTGTTGAAGTTATCAGCCACAGCAAACGCGGAGATAGCATGAATCTGGATCTTGGCCCATTATGACCATATTTGATATGAGTATGTATTCTTCCATGGGGTCGAAGAGTATGTTAAACTAGTGGGAGCTAATTAAACTAAAGGTTATGTTAATTAGTTAACGAATGTGTTCAATAGAAATTATATTATAATTTAATTTCAAGTCTATCTATTTCTTCAGATTATATAACCTATTATATAAAATGTCGAATCTATCACAGAAAATGTTGATCGAGACAAACAAGTTGACTGGAGCTAATTACCCTGACTGATTGAGAAATCTGCGATTGGTGTTAAGACAAGAAAGAATTGAGTATGTGTTAGACACAGTATTCCCCACAGTCCCTGCTGAAAACTCTGCTGAGTATGCCCTGTTTGACAAGGTGGCTTATCAGAAACATCTAGACGATGCTACCTCGGCATAGTGTGTAATGTTGTCCTCCATGACTGTGGAGTTACAGAGGCAACATGAAAACATGGGCCCCAACGAAATGCTAGAACACTTGAAGAGTCTTTATGACTCACAGTCTCAAACAATGGAGTATGAACTGTTGAGAGACATTTTCAAGTGTAAGTTGAACGAAGAGGGTTAAGTGTCAGCGCATGTTCTGAAGATGATTGGGTTGATAGAAAGGTTGGCTTCGATTGGAACGAAACTGACTATAAATGTCTCTGTCAACTTGATCCTGAATTCGCTTCCTGGTTTATTTGAGAATTTCATTGTGAACTTCAATATGAATGGGACCAAGGCGAGCCTTCCGGAGCTTCACAACAAGTTGAAGACCTTTGAATTATCTACCTCTAGAAGTAAAGTTGTGCTCATGGTGGGCGCATCTAGCAAGTTCAAACCCAAGCGTAAGAACATGCAGAAGAAGAAGGGTAAGGCAGTTGTCGCACCCACAGTTTTGAAACCTAGATGAGGTGTTCAGAAGAAGACAAAGGTAGCTATGGATGTGTGCCTCAACTGCAAGAAGAAGGGGCACTGGAAGAAGGACTACACAGCTCTAGGAGGAGGCAAAGCACTAGGTGCTTGTAGCTCTACTGGACAAGGTATGTTTGTCATTGAAATAAATATGTCTATAAATAACTTTTACTGTTGGGTATTGGATACCGCTTGTGGCTCACACATTTGTAATAATGTACAGGGTCTTATTGACAGCAGAAACGTTGGACCATGGGAGGTAGACCTGCGCATTGGAAATGGAGCATAAGTGGATGCTGAGCGTGTGGGAACTTATAGACTAGATTTACCTTCAGGCTTTTGTTTAGAACTAAATAATTGTTATTTTGTACCCTCATTGACGAGGAATATTATTTCTATCCAAGTGTTAGACATTGAGGGGTTTTCCTCATTTACTGTCAATGATAGTTATGTACTGTCTTTTAATGGTTTTGTTTGTGGAAATGCTCCGCTTGTGGATGATTTATATGTTCTAAACTGTAGTCGTGAAATTTTCAATGTGCAAAATAAACGAGCTAAGATAAGTAATCCAAGAAACCCCACCTACTTATGGCACTGTAGACTTGGTCACAATAATGAATCAAGGATAGCGAGATTAAGAAAGTTAGACTACCTGGAAATATTTGACTTGGAGTCCTATGGTAACTGTGAATCTTGCTTGAGAGGAAAGATGACCATCAAGCCACTTTCTGGGAAAGGTGTGCGAGCCAACGAGGTACTTGAGTTGGTCCATACTGATGTATGTGGGCCATTTTCAACTCAAGCTAAGGGAGGCTTCCCTTACTTCATCACTTTTACAGACGATTTCACAAGGTTTGGGCATGTGTATCTTATAAAACACAAGTCCGAAGCCTTTGAGAAATTCAAGAAGTACAAGTCAGAAGTAGAGAAGCAACTTGAAACAAGTATCAAGACCCTTCGATCAGATCGAGGAGGTGAATACTTAAGTAAAGAATTTCTGAATTACTTGAACCTTCATGGAGTCCAATCACAATGGACACCTCCTGGAACGCCACAAATGAATGGTGTTGCTGAAAGGAGAAATCGAACCCTATTAGATATGGTTAGATCCATGATGAGTTTCTCAGCTCTACCAACATACCTTTGGGGCTATGCATTGCAAAGCTCAATTTATATTCTGAACATGGTTCCTTCAAAGTCAGTAGAGAAAACTCCGTATGAGATATGAAATGGCAAGAAGCCAGCACTTAAACACATGCGACCCTGGGGTGCCTGCATATGTAAAGAAGATGCTTACTAACAAGTTGGAATCTAAAAGTGAGAAATATTATTTTGTGAGGTATCCAAAGAAAACTAAGGGATACTATTTCTATCTTCCTGAAGAACATAAGGTCATTGTTTCCAGAAATGCAACTTTCCTTGAAGAAGACTATGTCTACAAGGAACAGAGCTGCAATGAGATAAAACTTGAAGAAATTCAAGAACCATAAGATAACACAGAAGTTGAACCCTTGTCGAATGACCCAGACAAGAATTCAGTGGGAGTATTTGGTGAAGATTGGGTACTTAGAGTACGCCCTTCAGCCAGTGGTAGTGTTGTAAGAGATAGTGCAGAAATGCAAGGCTCTCACACACAACCAATGGAAGATGATACAGTGGTTGTACATCATTCCATTCAGGAAATACATGAAAATAACATTCCTGAAAGCTCTCAAGGTGGTGGATTGTCCGGCACACAAAGACCTTCTCATAATCAGAATGCAACAAACACTGAAACGCAGAATAATCAACTTTGTAGGTCCACTAGGACTCATCGTCCGCCTGAAAGACTTAATCTCCTTGTTGAAACACACAATGAGATAGATATTCCTGATGATGATGAACCTACAACCTATAGCGAAGCTATGTTAGACATTGATTCGCAGAGATGGCAAGAATCCATGAAATCTGAGATGGACTCGATGTACATCAATTAAGTTTGGAACTTGGTTGATTTGCCAACAGGGGTTAGACCCATAGGATGCAAATGGGTCTTCAAGAAGAAGATTGATGCATATGGCAAGGTACAGACTTATAATGCAAGATTGGTGGCTAAAAGTTATAATCAGCGGCATGGGGTCGATTATGATGAAACTTTTTCACCTGTTGCGAAAATTAAGTCCATTCGGATTTTGCTTGCAGTGGCCGCATACTATGATTGTGACATTTGGCAAATGGATGTTAAAATTGCTTTCCTCAATGGTAACCTAATTGAGGAAGTGTATATGATACAACCTAAGGGTTTTATATCCAAGAGTAAGCCCAAAGCAGTATGCAAGCTACAAAAGTCCATTTATGAACTTAAGCAAGCCTCAAGGAGTTGGAATATTTGCTTTGACAAAGCAGTCAAATCATTTGACTTTGTTAGAAGCAAAGAAGATCCCTGCGTTTATAGTAAGCGCAAGGAAGGGAGTATTGTCTTCATTGTTATATATGTAGATGACATATTAATAATGGGAGACAATAAGACTCTCAAGCAATCAGTCAAGGAATGGTTATCCAACACCTTTATGATGAAGAACTTGGGTGAAGTCTACTACATTCTTGGAATTAGGATCTATAGAGATAGACCTAATAGATTGTTGGGGCTGTCACAATCCATATACATAGACAAAGTGCTAAGACGATTCTCTATGGAAAACTCCAAGAAGGGAGGTCTTCCTATGGGTCAAGGCATCAAGTTATCAAAGAAGGATAGTCTTTCTACTGTTGCAGAACTTGAACGCATGAAGAGAATCACATATGCTTCAGCTATAGGATCAATCATGTATGCCATGACCTGTACGAGGCCAGATGTGGCCTATGCACTTAGTATGACTTGCAAATTCCAGCAGAATCCTGGGAAAAAACATTGGAAAGCAGTCAAGAGTATTCTTAAGTATCTTAGACGAACTAAAGAATATTTCTTAGTCTATGGTGGACAAGAGAAGCTAGTGGCTACTGGGTACACTAATGCTAGCTTCCAGACAGATCTTGATGACTTCAAGTCTCAGTCTGGATATACCTTCATTTTCAACGGTGGAGTAGTGAGTTGGAAAAGTTCCAAGCAAGCTACAACTGTTGATTCGACAACTGAAGCCGAGTACATTGCTGGATCGGAAGCTGGTAAAGAAGTTGTCGCGATATCTGAGCTCCTGAAGGAACTAGGGGTTGTTCCAAGTGCCACTTGTCCAATAACGATTTATTGTGACAACACTGGTGCGATTGCGCAAGCTAAGGAACCAAGATCAACAAACAGAAACAAGCATGTACCAAGGAAATACCACATACTCAGGGAGATGGTGGAAACTGAAGAAATAAGATTAGACTATGTTCTCACAGATGATAATCTAGTTGACCCATTTACTAAACCATTAAGCTTAGTTAAGCATAATGGTCATTTTGAAAACATGGGTATTAGATACATTGGAGATTGGCTCTAGGCCAAGTGGGAGACTGAAAGTATGTATGTCCTAGAGACAATCATTATTAGGGACAAATGTACTTGAACACATTCGTATTATTAATAAGATTAATATATTTAGGGCATTTGCAATTATTTAATTATTTGTAATTATTCATTAATGTGCATCCCTCTAGCTTACGTTGTCATTAATAGAGTGAGATATAGATGATAGAGCGTAACTCTCAAAATAGCCTCTAATAATGATCATCGAGAATGGGATATCGATGATATGTTATAAGTCGACATGTGCTCAGCATCACATTCTTGGAGAATGTAGTATGTCTCACCTGCTACTAGTAATGGTTGCTAGTGATGGACACATGGATACTTTTGAAAAGTATTGGTATACCCTGCTGACATGTCTAGAGTGTGGGAGATAAAGGTCCTCTGACTTGAGGTCAATACGCACCTTGTTTACAGAGTAATGTACTTTGACCATGTCCTAAGCTTAAACTCCTTATAGGATAAGATACGGCTTGTGTTAGGTGCATTATGATGTAAACAAAGGTGGTAATTAGGCCAAGAATATGATTCATTCCTCGATTAGATACTCGAGAGAGCACTCAACTTCTCAGTGATATTAAGTCGACCAAGTCATTGGCCAATGCAAGAGACATATTTAGAATATGATCTAGTTGTCGACTAATATAGATGAGATAAAGTGATCAAGCCATTTGGATAGACATATGACAAATCCTAGGCTTGATCGAGTGTGTCACGAATGAAAAGAATTTATCATCCCACATAAAGGTTATGTTTGCTGGATTCATGTAAACGTACTTCACATATTGAGTTCGTCGTGCGCCGGAGTTCCGTATGGACCTTAATTGGATTAGTGTCAATATATGAAGGCCTATAGGGTCACACTATGTCGATTGTCTCTTCGATCTAATGGTGTATTGAGAAAGTATTAAATATTATATTTGGAATCGAGATATTTAAATTGATAATAACTATGGGATAATTTCTATTTGATGGAAATTATTTAATTAAGTCAAAATTGAATTTTGGATTTAATTAAATGTGTTGAATATATATTAACGAAACGAGGAACGTCCAGTGACGTACGGCTTCTTTTCTTTCAATACTAGACGTAAGGCGCCGCGGCGCCTACTAGGTTGAGCCGAGGCGCCGACCAGGAAATGGGCCCAGTCAGACTGGCCTGGCCCACTGCACCTTGGTTTTTGGGCCAGGCTTAAAGCCCAACCCTAATCCGGTTTTGACCTAAAATAACTATATATACAGCACTAACCTCATTGATAAAAGTGTGAATCAATATACAAAACAATTATAAGAGTTTAGAATAAAGTTTTCTCAAATCTCTGCCAAGATTTCCTGACTTTCTTGACATAGGAATACACTATAGCAGGGTGCTTGCAATCGAAGGGAACAATCGCGTGTTCGCCCTTAGTAAAGATTCCAGATTATATAACTTGTAAGTGTTCTTGTTTAAGTTTTACTTTAAAGGTTTTGATTGTCATATAACCATACCAGAAGACATTGTTGGGATAAGTAAATAAAATTTTAAAACTTCTGTTGTGTCTTACATATATGTTTCAAATCCAACAAAACCCTACAGAAAATACGCTACCAAACACTATGATATGAGAAGTATGAGCCAACCGAGCATCCTACAGAAGGAGAAGTGAGATATCGCACAACTATATAACACTAGCCGTTGATCCAGGATGTAAGTTAAGCATAGATCTTTTATCACTAATAATATCCAGTGAATAATTGCACTAACATCAAACATGAGCTTTCATGCTAGTGTTTAATACTTCTTTCCAATAATGTAGATTTTCAACTTCAGAAGATTTAGCATTATATCTCATGGCAATCAGAAAACAGATTCCCTTTCGAGGCAATGAGAAGTAATTGATGACGGAAATCTAAATGATCATTTACGCTCTTTGATCCAACAAGTGTATTAAAAGAAGGAAAGGTAATCCAACTCAATAGCTGAAACTGAAATCAACAGATTGGAAACTATGAAAAAAAATTCATGAACCTCCTTTTTCTGTATTTCTAAAAACTCAAACCAAATATTGGCAAAAGGAGAAATCTACATAGCCTTAAACTTAGATGTATTTTCTTGTTAGCTTCCACGCGCAACATGGCCCATGTAAATGATGTAGATTCCTTGTGAGATATGATATGGGAGTTGCACAATATGTATAACGTTGACACACATTCTTAGTATTGTCCTTTCCATTTATAAAATTCCCCCTCACTTATCAAAAAAAAAAACTCAAGCATTAGAGAGGAAGAAAACTGACACACTCCTTCTAATGGTGTTTGACGAAAATCTTTTTCAGGAAAACTGAAAATAACAAATTTTTTCTTTAAAAAAAACAAATGCCTTGTAAAATGTACTATTCACCCTAAAGTTTGCTTTTGTCTGAATTTCTATTTAGATTCTCCATTAGCGCTTCTAGTTATAGCGAAAAAAAACTTAGATACTGTCTAATCATGAAGCAAATAAAGTATGTTCAATTGTATCTTTCGTGTTGTTTCTTCTGTAAACTTAAATTCCGGGTCCTATGGCCAAGATCATGGAAAAGACGAGATCTTGAAATGGTTATCCTTTCCCAAGCCAGACAGATGAATACTTGTTCCCACAAGAGTCTCCATATCCGCTCATGACAGACAACTTTCCTTTTGCTAGGAAGAGACAACTACCAATAGAAAATACTCTACCGAACATTATTGTATGAGAATAATATGAGTCAACTGAGTATCCTACAGAGGGAGAAGTGAATATTGCACAAATCCTTAATACTAGTTGTGGATCCAGGATGAAGCTAGGCATACATCTTTATCACTAAGGGGTTGTTTGGGTTAGAGACAAGGGATTAATGTAAGAATTTTTTTTTTATAAGGTAAGTTAAACGTAACGGAAGAATGCATGGCTTGTAATGCGTGAATTATTTGGATGTTTGATTTGACGTATTAAGAGTATTCATTCTAAAAAAAAGTATGCAATTTTAAAATATATGTTTACTTGTTAAACAAAATAAAAGTTTCTTTACTATTATGAGGGTTACTTTCTCCAGTTGCTTAATCCATGTATTACTAATACCCTATGCTTATTTCACATTCTATCCCGCATAAAATAGTACTCCTACATAGTTTCCCACTAACTTATGTAGGTATTATTTATGAGGAAAACAAAAGTAAGAACCAAACGTTGTTATAATAATGCATGATTCTATGAGGAGCATAGCAAACCAACCAAAGCCCAAATGACCCACAATGGATATCCAGTGATTAATTGAAGTAACATGAACTTTCATGCTAGCATTTAATACTTCTATACCAACAATGTAGATTCTCAATTGCAGAAGATTTAGCATTATATCTCATGGCAATCAGAAGAATTTCCCTTTTTTTACGAAGTAAGGTTTTATTAATAAGGCATCAAGAAGATGCAATAAGTGAAAAATATATGTAGTAGTTAGCTCTAATACATGAGCGAACTATGCTACAATCAGGGAGCTAACGAAGTCCAATTATCAGTACTATCGACGGGAGAAAAATGATATCCCTTGAAGGCGATGAAAAGTAACTGGTGACAGAAAGCTAAATGATCACTTCGTCTCTTTGACCCAACAAGTCAATTATGCATATGAAGGAAACCTAATCCAATTCCTTAACTGAAACGGGAATCAACAAAACTAAAGTGTACAACTACAACAACATACCCAGTGTAATCCCACAAGTGGGGTCAAGAGAGGGAAGAGTGTATGCAGACCTTACCCCTACCTTAGGAGGTAGAGAGGTTATTTCCCATAGACCCTCGGATCAGAATAAAATTTTAAAAAATAAAATAAAATTGAAGGCTTTACAAGTTCTAAAATGAAAACTGACCCTAAAATTTGTTTTGGCCATACAAGTTCTATAAGGTTCTCCATTACTTAGCTATTCTAGTTGTAGCATAAAGAAAACTTAGATACCGCGTGATCATGAAGCAACTAAAGTTAATTTCAGGGTCCAATGGCCAAAATCATACAATTTCGCAATATCTCGAAACAGAATCAAGAATCAAATATTTGAGTAGCATTATGCAACTTTTAAGCAAGAAAAACAAAGTGTTGACCGAAAAAACCAAACATTTACCTGGGGGATTAACAATGGGAGAGAGGGCTATAAAGGCAGTCATTAAAGGTGGAGCCAAACTCTTCAGTAACGTCAACTCACATGCTAATTTATTCTCCGTATGGGTAAATTGGTTGTCTCCTTCATACACATTTCTCCTCTGTAAACAATCAAAGCTACTTATAAACCCCAAAATTACAAAAGAAACAAAGAAAACTAGGAACTGGCTAATTCTGAAACCTTTGTTGGTGTTGCAAAGAATTTTAAGGAACATCTGTTGCTAAGGCAAGTGGGCATCATAGAGAACACTGCCATTTTCTTTTTGCCTTTGTGAAGGCTTCTTCTTCTGCTGACAGATGGATATTTGCAGTGTGATTTTGGATCGAGTAAATTGCATATTTGGTACATTATGTTTGAGTTGGTCCTTAAATGTTTTATCTAGTTCAGTTCCGTCCTTAATGTTTTGAATTCATAAATTTTTTTTGGGACCACCTTAGCTTGCCTTGGTCTAAAACTTTGAGTTTTAGGTGTGTTATTTTATTAATTAAAAAACAAATTACTAAAGGATCGAGGGTTTTCTTTATTATTTTTAGTTGTATATTCATAGTTTATTTATAAATCTGGTCTTTCCTTGGTCAGTTATCTCGATTCCATTATTATTTATTTTATAAGTAATCATAGTCAAAAAATCACTTCCTAATAATAATTCATTTAGGCTATCATATTCTATTACTCCTATATTGATCTTATATTCTAAATCTTGAATCTTGAACCTTAAATTTATACTCTTAGTAATTATTATTTCCCTTTCATTTTCTGGGTAATTATAAATCTGTGGTTCTATTATACTACAATCATTTTCATTTATCTTGCTTATATGTATAAAACTTTTAATTGCTCCAGTATTTATTTCTGCTACTCCGTCCATAGTTATCATGTTTTTAAATATTATAACCTTTATTTTTAATCTGTTACAATCTATTTTTATTAGATCAATAGTCCTTGGTTCTATTCTGGGTAAACTATGTAATGATTCCTTGGTTATACTTAATCTTGATCCTTCTATCTTTGAAATTATTCTTCGGGATGGCGTTAATGTTCTGGTCTTAAAATCCATGAATATTTCTTCTGGTATTGTTATTTTAGAGTTTTCCTTATGCTCAATCTGTTCTAGTATTTCTTTATACATTTTTGGTACTATTATATTCATTTCACTTTGTTTTCGTATATGGTGGTTACCTGTTAAGGCATATATCATTTTAGTCTCTATACTTATTACTTTACTTCCTGGTGGCATGTTTATTCCATCTAATTTATAGTATAATGTTAAAGCTAAATCTTTATGTTCATCTTTTAACGATACACTAAAGTCTGGTTGTATAGTAAATTTTAACTTTTGATATATTAAATTTCCTTTTATCACTGATATTAATGCGTCTTGTAAATTTCCTAATATTCTGTCGTCTAATACGTAAATCTGTATAGGTGTGTCAATATTCTTTTGAAAATATGCTTTTATTGTAAATTCTACTCCTCCAAAGTAAATATTTCTGTATTTCTTTGCTTCTTTAGTAGATAATTTTCCTAATTCTCTTTTTATTACTTCATCGCTTATCAAATTGATCTTTGTTCTTCCATTCGTACTAGTAGTATCTATTACATTCTCATGCTTATGGGCAATATATCTTATTTCCTTATTCCTTTCAAACCATTTTGTTTTAAATATCTTTTTCACTGATACTTCATCTTTTTCTTCTTGGATCTTTTGATATGTATCTGGTCTAAAACTTAATGTTTGACTAGTTCCTCCTTCATAAGTATTCATTTGATAATAAAGATCTTTAGGTTCTAATTTATTCTCCTTATCCATATTTCAATATATCAATATATCGATATTGCTCTTGTATGATTTCTTTTAAATCTTTAATCTCATTTTCATTTCTTATTTCTTTTGCTAAATTCTTTTCTCTAATTTTTTCAATTTCTTCTTCCTTTTGCCTAATTCTTTCTTCTCTTAGGGCTGATAAATTTCTTTAAAATGTTATTTTTTCTTCCTGTTTATTCATTGTTATATGTTGTTCTAATAACTGTTTATCCTTTTCTTCAATTATTTTTATTCCTATTCTACAACTTATAATATGCTGATTTATATCCCTATTATATGTAAGCGGTTTTTCTGCTACTCTTTCTAATTGTACCTTTTTGTTCTTGTTGTTGTACTAATCTATTTTCATCCATAGTGTTCTATTTCCATTCTTAAATCTGATTTTATTCTTTCTATAAAGTCGTTCATTTCATATATACGAGTATTTATTTCTACTAATCTTCTATATGCTTGCCTATTCACTCGATCTCTTAATTCTAATTGATCGTCATTATATGTTAATCCTGCCATTTCTTCTATCGTCCAGTCTTCCTGGGATTCAATTATTATTGTATTCTGCCTTCGCATTTCTAATAAATCTCTCTTCATTTCTCTACATCTCCATAACGTCTGATTTAAGAATCTAACTAAGAGCATATCTAATGAGAAAATGTGAAGAATATCGATTACAGCAAAAGATTAAAAAAGATAAAAAGATAGGGTTAAGAGAAATATGTGGATTTACTGAGCGTAGATTAATATTTGGATGCGATGATAACCGAAAAGAAAAGAAGTATAGGAAGCATAAAAGACATAAAAAATATAAGGATAAGTATGAAAGGAACTACAGAGATAAAAAATATAAAAAATATAAGAAAAAACCTTATTACAAATCCTATAAGAAAAAGAGATTTAAGCGATATAGGAATAATCAAGATACAAGAAATAAGTTTAGATATAAAAGAAAATTCAGAAGACGGAGAATTGTAAACCTTATAGAAGCAGACAAGTCCAAGACTAAAGAAGAAAAGGTTAAAGAATGCAAATGTTGGAATTGCAATGAGAAATGACACTATGCAAACAAGTGCCCAAAATTAAAGAAAACAGGAGTAAAATATGTAGATACAGAACAATTTATAATGAGCTTACAACAGATTAAAGAAGATAATAATAAGTGGTATGATTATGAAGATTTCTATGTTAGCGAAACAGATGAAGAATCGGAAGCAGAAAGAGTAAGTTACATTAACCAATATTCAGAGAGTGAAGACAGCTCTGAATAAAAAATGAATACACTAGAAAGACAGAAAAGAGTATTGATAAGGGAAAGAGAATACTGGATACAATGTGAAGAATATACTCGACGCAAACTAATTATGACTTCAACAGTTAGTGAAACAGGGAGTATATATTACAATGATAGGTACAAAAAGATTACCAATCGACTATCAAAAATAAGGGAAGAGATGAATAAGATACATTGGAAACAAATCGAGCTAGCAAGACTCATAGAAGAGTCACTAAGAAATGAGGAAATGCGACAGGAAGTACAAGAATATGAACAAAATGAAGAACTTCGCAGAAGATTGAATGAACCTGACTAAAATGGTAGCAATTCACATAGAAGCCCATATAGAATATAAGCCTAACAAGATGGCAAAGCAGAAAATATTTATAGATAGTGGAGCAGATATATGCCTAGCAAGAAAAGATGTATTAGAATCACATAGATGGAAAAGATCAAGAATACATAGAGCTAAAGTATCAGGATTTAATGAACAGTCTAAAGAATTAGATATAATAGCAGAAAATATGAGAATTGTTTTAGGAAAAACTATTTTCAGATTACCAATAGTATATCAATTAGATAACATGAAGCAGCAAGTGTTATTAGTAAATAACTTCCTAGATTACTTTAAAACTCAAGTGATTAACAGGAATACATTTTGTTTACAATCCCCCTGTGATAAGTGGATTATATTAAAAAGAATATTACCAGTAAACACCATAAGACTATGTACTATAAAAATGGATAGGAATAATAATCTAGAGTTATTAAAAGAAAAATACTTAGGTATGTTAAAAGGAAACTTTGGAGAAAACCCGATGCAACTATGGGAAAAGGAAAAAATATATGGAGAAATAAAATTGATAGATCCCAGTGATTTAGTCAGAACAAAACCAATAAGATATAGCCCAACAGATCAAAAGGAATTTGAAACCCAAATTAAGGAATTACTAGAAATGAAAGTTATAAGAGAAAGTAAAAGTCCTCATAGTAGCCCAGCCTTTTTAGTAAGGAAACATAATGAGCTAAAACGAGGAAAAGCCAGATTAGTGATTGATTATCGAGAACTTAATAAAAAGACTATTTTTGATGGATACTTTTTACCCTATAAAAGGAACCTGATTAACCGATTAGGAAATAAAAAATGGTTTAGCAAATTCGACTGTAAAAGTGGATTTTGGCAGATTAAATTGACTAATGAATCAAGAGCTTTAACAGCATTTAGTGCCCCGCAAGGACACTACGAATGGAATGTATTACCAATGGGATTAAAAAATGCACCACAAATCTTTCAAAGAAGAATGGATCAAGTATTTAGAAAGCTTGCAGACTTTTGTATCATATATGTTGATGATATATTAGTTTACAGCAGTAACTTAGAAGATCATATTAGACATGTGGAGCAATTTATTGAAACGGTAAACCAACACGGAATACTTTTATCAGAAAAAAACCAGAATTATTGAAAAATAATATTGAATTCCTAGGCTACATTGTGGATAGTGAGGGAATACAATTACAAGAGCATGTGGTAACAAAGATTAAAAACTTTAAAGAAAGATTAGAAAACAAAAAAGAAGTGCAGCAATTTCTTGGAGTAATAAACTATGCAGCAGACCACATAAAAGATTTACCATATCTGAGAAAGCCATTGCAAGATTTAATTAAAAAAGATGTAACCTTCGACTGGAAGGAAGAACATACCAATGCGATCAACAAAATTAAAGAGAAGGTAAAATCATTACCAAAACACAGAGTACCTACAGACCAAGATCAACTGGAACTCTTTACAGATGCTAGTGACATAGGATGAGGAGCAGTCCTAATAGCATATGATAAAGAAGATGTCGATAAAGAAAAAATGTTAATCTGTGGATATGGAGGTGGAACGTGGAAACCTAACGAGAAAAACTACCATATCAACGAAAAAGAATTATTGGCAGTAAAATTTGGAATTAAAAGATTTCATTACCATTTACTACCAGTAAAATTCATTGTTAGAACTGATAATACTCAGGTAAAGGCATTCATCACAAATCGAATAGATCCTTTACCAGAACTGAATAAAAGAAGAAAATGGCAATCATTCTTCTGCTGTTATGATTTTATTGTTAAGAACATATCTGAAACTAAAAATGTTTTAGCTGATTTTCTTAGCAGATATAATGTCAATTAACAGTGAAGACTTTGAAGAATACATAGCCAAGGCTATGCAACAGATTATTCAGACCAATGAAATAATGATTACAAGATTACAGGAAAATACCCAGAGTATCAAACAAGCGATGAAGCTATACAAGACTTCTAAAATCAAGATCTTGAAGAATGAAGAAAAGCAAAAACACCGATTATAATACCACCACCACAAAGAAAAACCTTTCAACCCTTCTTGTCAAAATTAGCAAACATGCCATCAAGAATACCCTCAACATCGCCAGCCGTATCTATGGCGTATACACTAAAATTCGCACTGCAGTAATTTGTGCTTATGAAAAGATTAACAAATTTTATAATTATAAGACTAACGCTGATATTGTACGCAGTGCTAAGCTGATTAAATATCCAAGGTTTATTTGCAGTGAAAGAGCAAATCCGAGCATTGTGGAGCGATTATTCACATACGGATTCATAGACAAGATTGTCACTGACGAAAAAATGATTAACCTCACTAAATTGCCACCGATTATCACCCGATCAACGGAGCTAATGATGGAGTCCTTTGGAAAAGGAATCTACGGGATACAAATCCTAGATGCTTCGACAGATTTAAAAGGAAAGCCAATCGTCATATGTCAGATATTCAAAACAGGAAGGAACAACACCATTAGCGGGGATGACAAGGATTTGAATATGAAAATCCCCTGTACACTGAAAAAGTTTCAAAACTGGATTAGCGAAAAAAGAGTATTTGGACTATTAACGTTAAAAACAAGAATAAAAGACATGTTGCGAAACCAGAAGGCATCTGTAATAGGAACTTCCAAAGGAGGAGATGTGGAAGAAATTATGACCCTATATTATGACAATGATGTAGCGGTTAAAGAGACTACGGAGCTAATGCAATTATTAGACAGGATTACCAATCTAAAGCATACCCATGCCGAAGAGACTATCCGCCATTACAAAATTATGGCAGAACAAAAGAAGAGACCAGTGATTAAAACTGAGACAACAACATCATTGGCAAAAGTAAGTATCAAAAAAGAACAGTCTCCTGATCCTTTTGAATAAGGAGGGAAAACAGATTATTTTTTGCAGGTACAATGTAAACCCTGGCGAAAAAGGCCTTATGGCCTGAAAAGATTATGGCTTCACAACCCAAAATGATTATGGCTTAACAGCCCAAAAGACTATTAAATGTATCATTTATTTGAAACCTAAAAGAGGCTTATGGCCCAAACAGATTATGGCCTAACGGCCCACAAAGATTACTAAACTGGTCACCCAGATCAAGAGGTCTTATTGGCCCAACAAGATTATAAGCATGTAGTTTTATTACATGTGTGAAAAAGAGATCCTACGGATCCGAAAAGATTATGGCCTTCTGGCCCAAAACTGATTAGGAGCCTCACGGCCCAAAAAGAATAACTAAAAGAGATCCCATGGATCCAACAGAATAATTACTGGTAACCCAGAAAAGAGGTCATTCGACCCAAAAGAATATGGTCTAACATAGTTTAAACTATGTAAAGCCCAAAACAAAAGAGGCCTCAGTGCCCAAACAGAATATGGCCTTGCGGTCCAAACGATTATCAGGTCACTATTACAAGGAAAATAATTTTCAGAAAAATAACAACCGGACAGCTGGAAAGTGTTAAACAGGAAAGCAGCCCGACAAGAATAGCCAACTGAAAATGGCAAAATAAACAGCACAGAGGACTAGCCGTATATTGACAAAATAGCTTTGCGGAAAGTAGCCGACAGGCACTGTTGCCTTTACGACCTTTTGGAAAGCAAAAGAGAAGACGACACAACAACTTTACGGAAAGCAGCAGACAAGGCACTGTACACACTGTAGCCTTTATGACTTTTTGAAAAAGTAGTTTGTCTAGGACTATTTGAGTACTGTTTACTTTATGACTTTTGAAAAGTAATACTGTTTACTTTAAAAAAATAATGAATAGTGATTAGCCGAGGTTATCTATATAAGGAGCCTCTTGTAAAGAGGAAAGGGGTCGAAAATTCTGAAATAAAAACCCTTACAAACATTCTCTCTATGTTTAGCTAAAGCACCTTTTAGTCTATAATCGAATATCATCCCAAGAACAGAATAAGATTAAATCAACTATTATCCAAGAACAACATAAGAATAATTTAATATCCACCAGCTAGTATCATAATAATAAGAGTATAATACTTTGATAACTTATGATTAGAACCATATTAGTAAGAATACAACATCTTTTTAAGGATAGTCAGAGGATACCCGTAACTGACTCACAAGCTCCCAGGCGACAGAGTACATGGCAGAAGGCAAAGGGGAAATACAGGCCAAAGGAGGGTGAGACTACTTCGGTGATCTGAATATCGGCTTAAAGGTATGTGTTCTAACTATGTGTTTCTAATTATGATTTTGATAAGTATATTACCTTGTTGATATGATGCTTGAAGGTTGATATTAGATTAATGTTATGATGTTTAGACGATTGATATTGATTGTTCTTATGATGTTTGGATTGCTGATAGGAGATTATAGACTTAACAATCAATAGTATAATTAGTGGACACTTACCTCTCAAAGGTATAAGTAAATACTATTAATTTTGTTGGCTCAGGCGGTGTTTTCCTTCTAAAATTGTCCAGTTCATACTGTGTCGAAGTGTAGCATTGAGGTGAAGAGTTCACTACTTAAGTTGAATTTCCTTTCGGAACTACTTGTTTTCCCCTATCTCTCTTATCGTTCGTGAGCTGACATACATCGTTTCATTCTACAAAATGGAAGAGCTCTGCTCTAAATCCAAATCGCTGACCATAAGTCACAAAAACATTATGTAATCTTAGTAAGATGGGGAAGGGCTAAGAATTTATCCGGTATTGAATATCATATTTGAAAGTCCACGGATATACACGGCCCAAACCGTGTATATCACATAACTCATATTTTGTATATATTTTATTATATTTGTAGAATTCTTGTACAAGTTTAATTATGGTAGTAGTGTTATATTAGAAAAAGTGTATTAGTCTTGTATTAGGAAAAGATATATTTATTTTTCATAATTAAATATTGTATCTCATGTATATATACATCTTCATTAATGAAAATAATCAAGAGATTATTCTCTTTCATGGTATCAGTAGTCTAGCGCAATTTTTCCTTCTCCAATCTTGTGCTTCCGCCGCCCCTACTACATCGTTGGCCGACCAAAAACCTCCCTTCAATTTTTTTTAATTATTTTTCTTTTCCTGAATCCCTAATTCTCCTCTTGTTCTTTCATTATGCCTACCTCAAAGAACACATTTCATCATGCCATTGCAGTCTCCAACATCAAGAATAACATCCCTATTGTCCTTGAGATGGAAAACGTCCAATACGCGATGTGGGCAGAACTATTTAAAGTTCACGCACGGTCTAATCGAGTCCTTCATCAAATCATCCCCCGGACAACATGCAAGGAGAAAGTGCCTATCACTGATGATGACATAGAGTGTGGGAAACTCTTGATACTACACTACTCCAGTGAATTTATTCAATTATCTCCACGGACCTCTTGCGGACTATTATTGAACCCGACGCCATGGCCATGGACACTTGGAATAGGTTGTGTGATATATTCCAGGATAACAAAAATTTCTGTGCCGTGAGCCTTGAGCAGGAATTATCCCACATCAACATGGAGGATTTTCCGAATGTCTCAGCCTATTGTAAAAGGCTCAAGGAGTTGTCGGATCAACTCAAGAATGTTGGTGCACCCGTCACGAATGATCGTCTTGTTATTCAGATGGTTGCAGGCATATCTGAGGCTTATAATGGCGTTGTAATGCTTCTTCATCAAATTAATCCTTTCCCACCGTTCTACCAAGCACGTTCTATGCTCACATTAGAAAAGGTTGGCTTGGCTAAAAAGTCGACTACCGGAGTAAATTCTGTCATGATGATGGCCACGTCCAAGGAACCCCACCCATTCTCAGTTAATTCTAGCCAAAACCGTAATAACGATGGCAGCAAAAAGGGTCAAAATCGGAAAAATTATGGCAAGAACCGCGGCCGCTGCAGTGGCGGGAGACATGGTAACAGTGGACTGGCTGGGCCGCAGCACCACTGGTTGCAGCCTTGGGCTAGTACACAGTGGTCGTGGGGCTGGGCTAGTGGCACACGCCACAATTTCCAGCTTTTGCTCCCAATTGGGCCAGGCCCAATTTCTCCCGACAGCCCAGCATTCACGGACTGAGCCCTGGCAGCAGGCCTTTGCTGTTGTGGGCCCAGCATCGATTTCGACGCCTACAGATATCGAGCCGGTAATGCATACACTTGGTTTAAATCCTCCGAATGCGAATTGGTACATGAACACCGGAGCGACCTCTCATATGACGTCCGCGCCAGGTAATCTCTCATCTTATTTCAATTTGAGCAAAAATCGTGGCATTATTATTGGTAATGACAATTTAGTTCCTATTCGTTGTTATGGTCACACACATTTATCTCCCCCGAACCCACATTTAGCCTTGAAAAATATCCTTCATGCTCCTCACTTAATTAAAAATTTGGTATCTGTTTGAAAATTCACAACTGATAATTGGATCTCTATTGACTTTGACCCTTTTGGATTTTCTGTGAAGGATTTCACGACGGGGATACCTCTAATGAGATGTAATAGTCGGGGAGAGCTTTATCAAATCACCACAACCACCACTTCCACGAGTCTAGCCACACCATCAACGTTTGCCACTCTAGCACCTTCCTTATGGCATGCTCGTTTGGGTCATCCGGGGGCGTATGTTATTTCTTCTCTTAAAAATAATAATTTTATCGAATGTAATAGTACGTGTAGTACTAATATTTATCCTTCTTGTCCGCTTGGGAAACATGTTAAGTTACCGTTTGTAGCCTCCAATTCTAGTACTTTGTTGCTTTTTTATATTATTCATAGTGATTTGTGGACATCTCCGGTTTTAAGCTCTTTGGGCCATTGCTATTATATGTTATTTTTGGATGACTATTCTAATTTTTTGTGGACCTTTCTTTTATCTAAAAAGTCTCAAGTGTTTTCCACATTCTTAACGTTTAGAGCATTCATTCCTACCCAATTTGAACGGAAAGTTAAAAACATTCAATGTGATAATGGAAGGAATTTGATAATGGGCCATTTTGAGAATTTTGTAACACAAATAACATCTCTTTCCGTTTTTCTTGCCCTCATACGTCCTCACAAAATGGGAAAGTAAAAAAAAATCGTACCATTAATAATATTGTACGAACCTTACTAGTCCATCGTTCATTACCACCCTCCTTTTGGCATCATGCATTACAAGTGGCTACTTACCTCCTTAACATACTCCCTATCAAAGGGTTAACCTATAAATCTCCCCTTAAAATTCTTTATCATAAAGACCCTTCGTATTCTCATCTTAGGGTGTTTGAGTGTTTGTGCTATCCATTTTTTCCGTCCACTATAATTAACAAACTTCAAGCCCATTCTACCGCTTGTGTGTTTTTGGGTTATCCGTCTAATCATTGTGGTTATAAATGTTTGGATTTATCTTCTAATAAAATCATAATTAGTCGTCATGTTATTTTTGTTGAAACCCAATTTCCGTTTGCTAAATTGTATAATTTCGTGTCTTGTTCTTATAATTGTTTGGATGATGGGCTCTCACCATATGTTCTCCAACAGTGGGCCCAACCTGTCCGTGAACCAATTCTACCAGAGCCCACCGTCACGCCCAAATGGTCTCTTGCGATTCCAGATTCTCGCCAAGATGCCCACCGCCATCGCCCAAATAATTGTCTCACAAGTCCACTATTTCGCCCAGAGCCCATCGTGACGCCGCCCAACCTCGCTGCTCTCAAGGTTTGTTAATGGGCCAGAGGCCCATCGCCATCGCCATCGCCGCCCCGCCGACCCGACACCTACCCAAATCCCGTCAAATTCTATCTCGAGTCAAGGGCCTGTTACTCGTAGCCAACGGGGTATTTTTAAACTAAAACAACATTTTAATCTTAATTCTAATGTCACTAAATCACCCCTACCTCGTAACCCATATGTCCGCCCTTCATGACCCGAATTGGAAAATGGTCATGGATGATGAATATAATTCTCTTATTAAAAATAAGACGTGGGAGTTGGTGCCCCGTCCGCCTGATGTCAATGTTATTCGTTCTATGTGGATTTTTACTCATAAGGAAAAATCTGACGGTTGTTTTGAGAGGCATAATGCCTGTCTTGTATGTGATGACAAAACTCAATAGGTTGGCGTGGATTGTGTAGAGACATTTGGTCCGGTGATCAAACCGGCAACCATTCACACTGTTCTCAGTTTTGGCTCTCTCGAAAGCATGGCCCATTCATCAGTTGGATGTGAAAAATGCTTTCTTACTCAGTGATCTCAAGGAGACAATATACATGCATCAGCCCTTGGGTTTCAGGGACCCCGATCATCCTAATCATATCTGTTTTCTCAAAAAGTCATTGTATGGGTTTAAACAGGCCCCACAGACTTGGTATAAGAGGTTTACAGATTATGTGTCTACTATTGGTTTTGTTACAGCAGGTCTGATCATTCTATGTTCATCTATCATCGAGGTACTTCTCTGGCATACATTATGTTATATGTGGATGATATTATATTGACTGCCACTTATGATAAATTGCACAAGTCTATCATGTCTCTTCTCAGTTCCGAATTTGCTATGAAAGACTTGGGGCCTTTGAGTTATTTTTTGGGTATAGCAGTCACACGTCATGCAGGCGGTCTGTTTTTTATCACAGAGAAAAAGTATGCGACTGAGATTATTGAGCGAGCTGTCATGTCATCTTGTAAGTCCTCTTCTACTCCGATTGATACCAAACCGAAGCTGAGTGCTACTTCCAGCACACCTTACGAGGATCTCACCCACTATCGTAGTCTTACATGGGCTCTTCAATATCTTACTTTCACGAGGCCTGATATTACTTATGCAGTGCATCAAGTGTGTTTATTTATGCATGATCCGAGAGACGAACACATGCATGCAAATGTATTGTGCGTTACTTACATGGCACTCTTGATTATTGTTTGCATTTATATCCATCCTCAGTCTCTACTCATGTGTCTTATACAGATGCTGATTGGGGTGGATGTCCAGATACCAGGCGTTCGACATCTGGTTATTGTATGTTTCTTGGTGATAACTTGGTCTCCTGGTTGGCAAAATGCCAAGCGACTTTATCACAATCCAGTGCGGAGGCCGAGTATCGAGGGGTAGCCAATGTGGTGTCCGAGTCATGTTGGCTGCATAATCTCCTATTAGAGCTTCACTTTCCTATTCAGAAAGCTACATTGGTCTACATCGATAATGTTAGTGCAACCTATCTCTCTGGGAATCCGGTCCAACATTAGTGCACTAAGCATATCGAGATGGATATTCACTTTGTTCGAGAAAAGGCAGATCGTGGACAAGTATGTGTCTTACATGTCCCTTCACGGTACCAAATTGCTGACATCTTTACTAAGGGTCTTCCCTTAGTTCTGTTTGAAGATTTTAGGGACAGTCTTAGTGTACGAGAGTCGCCCGCTATGACTGCGGGGGTGTGAAAGTCCACCGATATACATGGCCCAAACCGTGTATATCACATAACCATATTTTGTATATATTTTACCATATTTATAGAATTTTTGTACAAGTGTAATTATGGTAGTAGTCTTGTATTAGAAAAAGATAAATTTATTTTCATTATTAAATATTATATCTCATGTATATATACCTCTTCATTAATGAAAATAATCAAGTGATTATTCTCTGTCAATATTATTCAAGGAATCCTAGATGCGGCATCTCAATCTATGCCTATTAAAGGGAAGAGTTGCCTGTACACTATTAGTTTTCCTATTAACCGTGAACTATCTATAATCAAGTTAGACTTAAATGTAGAGATATGAACTTGAATCTTTTCCCATATTAAGTAATCCCCGTGCATGAATGGCAATTAGGTAACTCCATGAACTTGCAAAAAAAAAAAAATGTAAACGATTCCCGATTTATCAACTCTGTATGTAATTTTCCAAGTAGTCCACCCCTCACTTCAAGTCTTCAACCATCTTATACTTTAATAAGAAGTCCACCATGAATTTGATTTAGTCAAAGGTAGGCTACAATAAAAATGTTTAATTATTTCTCCAGGTCTACCATGAATTTGATATCAAGACCTTAGAAACATAGTTTAACATTCTAAAACCCGCACGCACGCACGCCCTAGGGAGAAAACATAGTGTGTATTTTTTCAAGAGAACAAATCAAACTCATACTTAATTATTACTATCATCTTACAGTTACCCCAAAAGAAGACAGGGATGCAAATATATGGGATTATGGGAAACTTTGAAACAAATGTAGTGTTAATTATTTATTAAGCTAGCCTTTCTCCTATGTGATTATTGTTTTCCTTATGAAGAGGATATTCAAGTAAGCACTTCACATATATATGTCCAGAAAATAATAAATCCTCCTCACCTAATAAATTATATATGGAAACTTTTTGATTTGGAGATTAGTGATACATTTTAACTATTTGCATAAGAAGAAGCTGTATATTTTATCATGTAAGAATGTTAAGCTCTTTTTGTTTTTTTTTCTGCCCGGTTGCTCGAGCGTTTTCGAAATCATCATTTTCAATGTACGTCTATTCCCTAGATATAGAAATTACTATATCACCAGCATATGCTAAATGTTTAACAATTCCTTCAGAATAGCAAAATATACATATCTTCTTCCTTTATTTTTCTTGTTTAAAACGATAATTATATTAATACTAACTAATATGCATCATAACAAAACTCATGATCAACCACGGATCAATATGCATTGTAGAGTCATCCCCTAGCTAGGTTACTAGTACTATCCGTAATAACAACAATAATATACCAAGTGTGATCCCACAAGTGAGGTCTAGAGGAGTTGAGGTCTACGCAAACTTTACCCCTAACTTTGTGCAGTAGAGATGTTGTTTCCGATAGATCTCGGTTAAAAAAATGATTTTCAGAAAAGTTTCGAAAATGCAAGAGTACAAAAGTTATGATAAAAATATTGAAGACAGAAAAGTACTAACATAAAAAATAATAAAGATAATCAAAGTATAAAAACAACAGTAATACAATGGACAAATAAAATAATACTAGCATAATAGTAATAATATTGGTAAGCAAGTAGGTGCTCCAAACTAGCTGTAACCAAGCTCTACCACTGAAAAAAAGAGAATTGCTCGACTACCTACTACATGTCTATCATAATCCTCGACATTTATGCTTTCCTATCTAGGGTCATGTCCTCGGTGAGCTGAAGATATGTGATATTTTTCCTAATCACCTCTCTTCAATTCTTCATCGGTCTACTACTACCTCTCATTAGACATATCACTGTCAACCTCTCGCACCTCCTCATGACATTGGTGTTCCTCCTCTTCACATGCATGAACCATCTCAACCTCGCTTCCCGTATTTTATTCACCACGAAGGTCACTCCCATTTTGTCCCGTATATATTCGTTCATAATCTCATATCTCCTAGAATGCTCACACATGCATCTAAGTATTCTCATTTCAGCTACCTTCATTTTCTGAATTAATGTGAGAGTTTTTGACTGACCAACACTTAACCACAACAATATTCTAACAACCCTTTAAGTCCCGATGACATATTCTTATCACATAGGACATCGGATGAGAACTTCCATCATAGTTTAGTTCCTAGTTTAATTGTCTATAATAACAACTTCGATGGCAAGCAAAGGATGAAATTCCTTCTTTGCTCCTTCTTTCGCCAGTATCTATGTCCGAACTCCGAACATACTTATATCTTCTATTAATATAGAAATCAAGACCTCCCCGACTATGCCTCAGTATCACTTACATATATATATATATTAATATAGGAATAAGGGATGCACCTTAACACTCCTGGATGATCTAAAAAGCAACAAAATTATCCATTTAATAAAATACTTCACTGATAATTCGATAACAATCTTCAAAACCATAACTATTATAATATCTCAAGATGAAAACCAAACTTCCCAATATCTTTAGTAAAAAAATAACCAAAGATCAAAAGGTTATACTGATAGACTCGCCATCCGAGTCCTCAATTTTGACAACATCTTTGTTGGTATTTCCAATCACGGGTGCTGCTTCTGAATCATTGTTTGGGATCACCTCCACCTCAGGGCTTGATTGTTTTGCCTGTAACAAAATAATATCTATCATCAAATTAGTTGCATCAATTAATATGGAATAGATACAATAACATATCCACTGTAATAGATGCAAGGTTAAAAAGATTATCACACATTACTTAAACACTACAATATTTTAAATATAATTATATTCATGGGGGGAATTAACGTAAGGTTACAAAGAGGTGGCAATTCATTAGAGTAAGGTATGGTTCGAAGGATTAAGTGAGTTATTCCATATAAATTTTGAAATTAAACTTATCTCGTGTTTGTTTGAAGATATTAGTTATACCAAAATATTATTAGTACTACTTATCATATACAAAAAGTGGGATTGATATAATCTTGGAAATATCCTGATTTTGAACCAATTGACCCCTAAAAATTAGAGGAGGGGTATAAGAGTAATTTCAAGAGAGTTATTAAATGTTTTGAAGGCTAAAAAAGTCAGGGAAAAAAATATACATAAAAAATAAAAACTAGGGTGACAAACGCTCCCCCATCCAACCCACCCCTGCTTTATCTCCCTTGTATCGCCACGCAACACATGAATTCGTAGAACATATCGACATAAACAAAAGATTGAAACAACAGAAGGAGAAAAAAAAACATCAATCTTTTAAGTGATGAAGGAATTAAAACGATGGATCTAGCAAGTGCATGTTTAAATCAACTAACCAGTTCCCTAGCACTTTCAACAAGTCGCATGATGACATCTTTCTCCTCTTTGGTAAGGTGACCAATGAGCCTAGCTAGAATCTTTTGGTCCCGAACACCAAAATGATGCTCACGGACCCGTGATCGCTTGCTAGACGACGCTGGATCGGCAGTGTTTTCGACATTCTGTGCACCAACTTGATGAACATTGGTTGAGTCATCAGACTCAACCTGTTGCTGTTGATGGGGGATCGATGAGTCCGTACCCGAACCCTGCTGTTGTACCTGATAATTCGGATACGGTACAAATATCTTTCTTTGGCGAGTTCCCTTAACCCAGCCATGCTTTAAATGGCGCTTTGTGTGGCCAGCTATTGCTTGGCTTGTAAGAAAGGGTTTTCTACAATGTATGCATTCGTATATCCACCTACCTTGCCTATTTTGAGCCTGCATTTTTGATGATTTTTTGGGTGCTACTTTCAAGTGTTGTATATTCATCATTTTAGAGAGGGGAGGAGAAGTGTGTGTGTATATATATATAAGGGGTAAACTTAGAAGAGGCAGGGGAGTTTGGTGTGGAGACAACTCAGCTTTTATTAAGATGCTTGGATGTATTCAAGAATTTGTTGACTATTTTACTTTACTCCCCTTAAATTTACTAACAAATTTTATTTAAATACTTAAACTAAGCTTATTCCAATTAAGCACCTAATTACATTATCAATTAGACGCTTTTGATTTAACTATTAAAAAAATTTATGTGTGTGTTCTCAAGAATTTATTAGGTAGTTAATTAAGTTAACCACATAAAATATGTCATCTCTTTTAATTATACGCATTCGCCTCAATAAGCTATAAAATCTCAGATATTTTCTAATTATGGTTGATGTGTATAATTAAAGGAGATGGCATATCTTGATGTAGTTAATTTAACTACTTAATAGACGAATGAAAATTTGAACTGAAAGTGTCTAATTAGAACACTTTATCGCTTAATTGAAACAAATTGTAATCGAAATGGCTAAATAAAATTTGTGATAAATTTAAGAGACTGCTTATATATTAAGCATTATTTCGTTGTTTGGCACCGTACATTTATTTAATGTCTTGATAAGAAGAAATTAGTTTGATAAACTAATTATAATTATTACAGATTGGAACTGAATAAAATTTAATCCTCATCGTGACCTTTATAAAACGTAACTATTCAAAATAAAAGGTTGGGTTATATACATTTGGATTTACAAAATGTTGTTTGTTTGCATTTTGCACCCTTAACGTATACAAGTTTTTTCGATTTCCACTTTATTGTATATTTTAAAACAATTTGCACCCTATACTTTATTTACTTGCAAATCATAAAGGGTAATTTGTTGACTGTTTTACTTTATTTCTTGGCTTAATACATAAAAAACCCTTAAATTTATCAATAAATTTTATTAACACATTCGAACTAAGTTATGTCTAATTGAGCACCTGATTACGTAATAAAGTGTATCAATTAGATACTTTCTGTTCAGATTTTGGAAAAACTTTTGCGCCTTGGTCTATTAAGTAGTTAAGTTAATCACATAAAATTTGTAATCGTCTTTAATTATACGCATTCGCCTCAATAAGTCATAAAACCCCATATATTTTCTAATTGAGGTTGATTTGTATAATTAAAGGAGCTGACATATTTTGATGTGCTTAACTTAACTACCTAATAGACGAATGAAAATACACGCAAAAAATTTCAAAATTTGAACTGAAAGTGTCTAATGAGAATATTTTATCATACGTTCAGATGCTTAATTGAAACAAGTTATGATTCGGGTGTCAAATAAAATTTGTTGATAAGTTTAAAAGATTGTCGGCGTATTAAGCCTTATTTCTTTGTTTGATGCTGTGCATTTATTTATTGGCCTGATAAGATGAAATTAGGTTTATAAGATGAAATTAGGTTGATAAACTAATTGCTATAATTATTACAGATTGGAATTGAGTAAATTTTGTCCTCATCATGACCTTTGGATTTACAAAATCTTGTTTGTTTTCATTTTGCACCCTTAACGTATGCAAGTTTTTTTGATGTCCACCTTATCATATTTTTATTATAATAATTTGCACCCCTATCCTTATTATTTACTTGCAAAATCATAAAAGCGTAATTTTTAAAATTACTCATGAGGGTAAAACTGGAAACATACAATTTGAATATCCCTAAAACTATCTCATGTTCCGTTGGCTGGGTATCTTCCCTCATCTCCCATATGTTTGTACGAGCAAAGCCTCACTCAGAAAGACAGTACCCTTTAATTTGTGCAAATCTCATTCAGTGAAGCCAAATGGCAACACCAATTACAAAAGTTCAAACATTCTACTAGACATTGAAGCAGAAAAGAAATTAATGCATTAATCTTTATATAAATCTCATAGATAAAAGATATATTTGCAAAAAAAATGAGTTTTATATACTTGAAGAAAATAATCTATATGACTTACAGAGAGGGGGAAAAGAAAAGAAAAGAAAAGGAGGAAAAAGATGATGGAAAAAAAGTTAAAGAGTCTTAGGAAATTAATCAACATGTTCAATATACATGGTTAGATTTCCGAGCAAGCAACGAAAAGAGTCTTAAGAGATTAATCACATAATAAAAGTTGTGCTTTCGCCACAGCTTTTATTTCAATATATGTACACCACATTTTAAAAAAAAATTATACTTCCCTAGTTTGCCCTTGTAAGTATAGAAAGAAAGAGTTTACCTTATGGTTTTGCAAGAGATTAGGGTGCAAACGTCTAAAAAACCTAGGATAAGGTGTAAACTAAAAAAATAAACTACATGCGTTAGGGGTGCAAATACATAAATATATTGATTTGACTAATTTAAGCTTACTAATATATTTCTTTCTTTAATTAATTTTATAAACATTTTATTTAAATTTCCTTAAACTAAAAATACATAATCCGTAATTGGCTCGAAAGTCTTCGATCTTCCTCTTCATATTCAATTTTTTATGCAAGAGAGATTGGTCATTCTTTGCAAATTTTATCCGAGGTAGAAGAAGGAATAACTAATACATGAATAAAAAATTGAAATGACAACATTACCCTTATCACTTTCCACTTAAATACTTCCCTTTTATAAACAAATACTTTTATATTATTTTTAATATAATATTTTAATATTTTGTAAGAAAAAATATAATATTTTAATTTTAATTGTAAAGAAATATTTTAATTTTAAAAGGTATATAATATTTATTAACTTCTAATACAACAATAACTAAATTTTGCATAAATAAACCCTCCATAACTAATACCTGCATACTAATACCTGTATTACTAATACCTGAATAGCTAATACATGCATTACTAATATCTGAATTAATAATTTGTGCAAATCTCATTCAGTGAAGCTAAATGGCAACACCAATTACAAAAGTTCAAACATTCTACTAGACATTGAAGCAGAAAAGAAATTAATGCATTAATCTTTATATATCATATCTCATAGACAAAAGATATATTTGCAAAAATAAAATGAGTTTTATATACTTGAAGAACATAATCTAGATGACTTGCAGAGGGGAAAAAGAAAAGACAAGGAGTAAAAAGATGATGGAAAAAACAAGAAAAAGAGTCTTAAGGAATTAAATAATTAATCAACATGTTCAATATACATGGTTAGATTAACGATCAAGCAACGAAAAGAGTCTTAAGATATTAATCACATAATCAAAGTTGTGCTTTCGCCACAACTTTTATTTCAATATATTTACTTCACATTTTTTTTTTGAAAATTGTATTTCCTTAGTTTGCCTTGTAAGTATAGAAAGAAACAGTCTTCCTTATGGTTTTGTAAGAGATTAGGATGCAATCGTCTAAAAACATAGGATAAGGTGTAAACTAAAAATAATTATATATGTTAGGGGTCCAAAATGCAAATAACTCCGTTCTAATCATAAACTTTTTTTTATTCTTTTTATTTTAGAACAATTTCAGAGATCTTTTCTCAGGTTTCGTTTCATAACATTGACCTACCTTGTGGTTTACAATATTATGCTTACCTTCTTTATTTCAATTTATTCATAACATTTTTGTTAACATATTTATTAATACATAAATATACTGATTTGACTAATTTACGCTTACTAATATTTTATATGTAACTAGTTTTATAAATATTTTATTTAAATTTCCTTAAACTAAAAATACAGAATCCGTAATTGGCTCGAAAGCCTTCTTTCTCTTCATATTCAATCTTTTATGCAAGAGATGTTAGCCATTCTTTGCGAAAGAGAACAAACTTATCATCACATTCTTGTTTGAGAGTGAATATGGTTTCATAAATGGAAAGATTTTTGTTTCTACCATGTTTTGTGCTTTTTGTTGGATACGTAAAGCACGTACGGAAATAGTAAATAACTATTACAGTGATCGAAAGAATAAACAACAAAAATGACAACAACAAGTTGTCAATATCTTGATCTTAAATTGAAACTTCAAATATGGATCTTGTATTCAGAAATACAAGAACATGAACTACTACACTTGTGGCTGATAGATCCGCTGAGAATCCGAATGGTTAGTCCTTTGAGATTCAAGTTCACACCTGAAACACTTAGCAACCAATTAGATAATCACAACACCACCGACTAAGTCGAGAGATGGGTCTCTGTCTTTAAGACAAGATTGCCCCCGTATATAGGCTTTACGGAAGTGTGGACAATAGTCTTCCAAGATGAAACATCAAACTATCAAATGTGCAAAGCCAACACAAATTACCTCAGCGAATAACACGAACAATGAAGATTGCTAAGAGAAGGATTGCTTATCAGGAAAACTGATCTCTTTGTGGTGTTGTATACTTGTATGTATTTCTATTTTTGTTCATGGTCATCTATAAATTGAGTCATATGCCTCAATTTATAGGTGTGCAAGATGGCCTTTCAAATGCCCCATAATGGCAATCAATTGCCATGTAATGGATGATATTTAACCCCCAAGTAATGACCATTATTGGGTGGATTCAATGCCATTGAAACCCCCTCAACAACCAAACCTTTTGGGATTCCGTCAAGCAATCACTGCCAATGAAGCGCCGCAATGCTAATTCAGCCAAAACCTCACTACCACTCAGGCGTCGCGGCCCTTCTCGGCTCCGAGGCCCTTTCCGACCCGTTCCATCTTACACCTCACACAATCCTTCCTTCGTTTACCAACGTGGAACACTTGTTATTCATCCAATAACCATCCATCATTCTATGTCTCAAACATTTCACTTACGTACCAATATCTCTTTCATTAACGAAATTTACGACATTTGGCACTAAGATTGCACGTGTGGGGAAACGACATTTCCGACGTGTGAGGCCCAATTTTTCAAGTCATAAATAATAAGATAAACTTAATTCCACATTAGTAAATTTCCAACAATCCCCTCTTGAAATAGATTTTGGCGCACACACAAGGTGCCTACTTTCAGCGAAAAGATATTGCATCAGGAGAGGTAGCTTCCGCTTTGAACCTTCCCTAGTTGAATACCATCGGACTTACTTACTGCGCGGTGAACGTGATGTCTTGAACTGTCAGTGTTTAATGTAATACCTCCCCTTTATTCGTTTCTTCTTATTGATATGTCTATTGTGGTCGTGGACACACTTAAATTCTTAAGTGCGTTCATTTGAGGCGGCATGTCCTCTCACTTAAATAGGTGAACTCCTACAAGGTATTCTGCTATACCTCACTTCACAAGTGTTAGGAATCATTAAAAATTTTCCTAACCTTAACCTTAACCTTAACCGTTTGAGGATCGTTAAAGGTTTGGAAGCTTAACATTTACCCACCATGCAGGTAGCACTTTAATGTCTATCGTGGGAACAGCTTTGGATTCATGTTTCCTTACAGAAATCATCATCCGAAGTGCAATTGCTTCCACCGAAGCGCTCAACTGAACCTTTTGCAGCTTAGTTTTCCCATTGAACCAAATTATTGGGATCTCCAGTCAGTATGGTTGGGTTGCCACCGCAAAGGTTCGTATTGTTTGGGTTTTAAGCTCATTCCCTAGACAGGCAGAACTCTTGATCTTTGGATAGTCTCTTAGTTAAAAGGTTTGCTATATCATTTGATTGGTAATCAAGGAAGTACCACCCGTGATGATCAACTGCCATACGGTCTTATATCTCTGACAGATATGTCCAGACGCCGTCATCAGTGCCCTTCTTGAAGACGACCGGCTATCCACAATGTATAACTGCTGAAGGCACGGGTTTCTCCCAATAAAGGGACGTCCTCTAAGGAGTCGTGAAGTTACTCAACTTCTTTCATGCTTTGTATAAAGCGATAAACTTCGATTCCATCATGAATCGGCCGATGCAAGTTTGCTTAGAGAATTTTCCAAGACCCACCATACACATTTACTTGTGGCTTTGGAGTTCTTCATATCTGATGTCCAGTTACTGTGTTCTCCCAGAACCGATGGACATCCAGAATACCATAATCCGTAGATAAGCGAATATTTCAGATATCATCATATCCGACTTAACGCCTTCTATCGATCATTTCCAGAATCACGAGTGAACCTTAGTTCAACTAATCTACTTTGTAGGCTGATACCAGGTCGATTGTAGTATGTACAATACATTGAACTATATGTGACCTGCGCATATCGCTCATTGTATATGGGTGCACCATGATTCCAATCAGTTCTATGATTCATATCCATTCGTGGCTTCAACGAGACTGTCAACTACCTCATAAATGAGTTTGGAATTAGATTAGTCCGTTAGATGTCTTAGAAATCCCAATTCCTAATATGTCATCTATGATACCCATATCTTTCATATCGAGACTTTTGTTACAATATGACTTCCACTTTCAGACTGTTGGTTTTTCAACTTCTGCTTTGTAACGTCGGAACGCTTCAAAGGTTTTATCTTTACTTTTCAACAAGTAAAGGTAACAATACCTTGTGCTGTCATCAATGAATGTCACAAAGTACTTGTTCCCTCTCCTAGTTTGTGCAAACTTCAAATCACATATATGTGTGTGAATAAGTTCTAGAGGAGCGGTATTCCTTTCGACGAATCGAAAAGGAAGCTTTGTGAATTTTGCCTCTACGCACACCTCATACTTATGTTGAGGGTTTACGTCGATATACGGCAACAACTCTAACTTGACCAACCTTTGGATGGACTTGTAGTTAATATGTCATAATCTATGATGACATAAATTAGATGACTCAAGCAAGTAAGAAGAAGCTTCAATATTATTGCTTGCACGTATTACAGACATGGCGTTAACCTTGAAGAGGCCTTCACAGACGAAGCCTCTTCCCACAATGGTTCCATTCTTGGTGATTACAAACTTATTAGACTCAAATACTAGCCTAAAACTAGTATTAACCAATAAATGACCTAAAATTAAATTTCTCCTAATATCAGAAACATGCATTACCTCCTTCAGAGTGAGCTCATTTCCAGAAGTCATCTTCAGGACTACCTTTCCTACCCCCAGCACGTCAAAGGAAGTGTTGTTACCTATGAACAACTTCTTGTTAGTAACTGGTGTATAAGTGGAGAAGACATCTCTATTGGAACAGATGTGTCTTGTAGCACCCGTGTCCATCCACCACTGCATGGGATTCTCAACAAGGTTTGCTTCAAGCACCACCGCTGAGAACTCCTCAATCATGTGGTCTAGAAGCTTGTCTTTGATGACGTTAGCCTGAGCCTTGCCTTTGGAATTGGCTTTCTCTTGGTGCTCGGTCTTGAGCTTGCGACAGTCCTTGATCATGTAACCATGTTTCCCACAGTGGTGACAGTTTCCTTTGAACTTCTCCGCCGCTTGGGTCTTGCCATCTTTCTGAAACTTGCGCTCTTTCTTGGGTTCCCTTTAGCCTCAACCAGATTTGCCTTTGCCTCAGCGGGTTGTTTTTCCATAGGCAAGACCTTCTTATTATCTTCCTGAATCTGGAGTTTGATAATAAGTCATTCAAAAGTCATCTCCTTTGTCTTGAGTTTTAAGTAACTCATTCCACGAGGGAGGTAACTTTTCAATCAGTGATGCAACCAAAAACTGCTCATTTGGTTTCATACCTTCCAAATCCAGGTGATGTAGAATCATTTGGAATTCCTGGACATGGGACATCACTGTTTTACTATCCACCATTTGAAATGTCAGGAATTTCCCAACGATGAATTTCTTTGTACCAGCATCTTGTGCATTGTACTTCTTCTGCAGCTTCTCCCATAACTCTTTGGCGGTGCCTACAGTGCAATACATCGTGTAGAGTGGGTCTAACAGGCAGTTTAAAATATAGTTCTTACACATGAAATCACTATGGCTCCATGCATTAAGAACCATCTTCATACCATTAATGACATGGATACCTTAGCCCCATTCAGCCGTTTCAGTATGTGAAGGGTCCATTTCATCTCCAGCTTGTGGATGATCTTCTGTTAGAAAATGAGTCATTCCCATAACAGTCAGATAAAAAAGCATCTTCTGCTGCCATCTCTTGAAAGTTGGAGCCTATGAACTTTTCAGGGCATTCATGATGGAATCCAGCAGGTGGAGGAACGGGAGCGTCCCTTGATCAGCAGAAAAGGCATTGGATGAGACTTGAGCAACCGGAAAGGCATTTGGTGTGCCTTGAGCAGTGGAGAAGGCAGAGGGGTTGCCTTGGGTAGCAGCAGCAACAGAATCAGAAGCGAGTTGTTCTCTTCCAGTCATCTTTCTAAGCACTTACAACAAGTCTTGTCTTAAACTTTTTACAAGAGATCCAAACTAAGTCTAATGTCGAATTCCATCTTAAATATCAGGGAATTTCATAGTACTCTTAGAAATGAAAATCAAAATGGTACAATTTTCTTCAATTATAAATTTTAACTATAATTGAAACTATTTATCTGATTGTGTTATTCAAAAAGGATAATACAAGAAGAAAGATAAATTTATGCGATAATAAATATTAGTTGAGTAATCATATAAGAAATCAACACCATCTTTAATTGATGAAGAGGTCGCAGATGAAATCCATCTCAATTCCAAATTAAAGAAATGAATCAAAGTAGTACTTAATTAGTCTATGTACTTAACTCACTGCAAGACAAGTGGTATTGAGAAATGGTAAAACTTTTTCTTATTTTGGGTCAATGGTAGATGTTTTCCTTTCGTAAACAATCGCAGTAATAGATCAACATTTAATTTTAACAAAAATTTAAACAAACAGAAACATAAAATAAAAAACGAACTAGTATTTCATAGATGGTAAACCACGGACACAAAAAAGAAATTAAAGGACAACAGAAGCAATACTAAAACCACACAAATTAAAGGACTCAAAACATAAACCCTAAACCAAAAACAAAGGCAACAAACATAAGACCACGACAAAGACATCAACAACGACAATAAAACAACAAATTAGAGCCCCAATCCGTATCCCTCTTAATCCTAAAGCCTAAGCTCTAAGTCAAGCTCCTCAACCTCCTTATCCTCATTCTTTTTCCCACTCATCGGATCTGCAGTAACAGTGACAGTACCGTTACTTCCGGTGGATAACTGAGTTGGATGATCTGCACGCCAGGCGGCGTATGCGGCATACAGATCCCTCCGGAATCCATTCGGAACCAGTTGATTAACACGGCGGCCAACCTGCAGGGTCCCGACCTGAATAAGCCGGGGAGCGACTGGTGCAGGTGCAGCAAAATGAGGCACATGCACCATCACTTGTTGATGTTGTGGTTGATTGTCAATATACGGTATCCGGCCACAAGGATACCAGTGATTCGCGTGCATCATCCCCTGCAATTTTGGCATACGTCCTGGGGGAGGTGGGGGAGGCACCTGCATCATCGCCCGCGCCAGCGTTGGGTTCAAAATCGGCCGCGAACGGACAGGACTTCTGCGAGGCCCCAAATGAATCTCACGGGCCAGTGGTCGTTGTCTAGCTGGAGACGATGGAGGGTTTTGGGCATTCTGCGCAGCAGCTTGATGAACATTTGTTGTGTCAGCAATTTCAGGTGCCACCTGTTGTTCATCAATTTCAGGTGCGACCTGTTGTTGTTGCTGTACCTGATTATTCTCATCATACGGTACAAATATCTTCCTTTGGCGGGTTCCTTTAACCCATCCATCTTTGATGATGTGGCCCTTGGTATGGGCAGCAAGGCTTTGGCTGGAATTGCAAAGTAGATTGCAATTCATGCATTGATATATCACCCTACCACGACCATTTTGTTGCTCCATTTTTGATGATTTTTTTGGCTGATAATTTCAAGTGTTCTATGTTGTTCATTTTAGGGCGTGGAGAAGGAGTATATACGGGCGGGAGTTGAGTTTGGACTTTGGAGACAGATCAGCTTTTACTAAGATCTGTTTGGATGTATTTGAAAATTTGTTAGACTAATTTAATTTCTTTCTTTCTTTGGCACAGTGCATTTATCTGTTGTCCTGATAAGAGAGATTATGTTGATAAACCAATTACTATATTATAATTATGATAGATAGGAACTGAGTAAATTTAAATTTTATTCCTCATCATGCGATGTTTTCGTCATTACATTGTATTTTTTCATATTCTTCTTGAATTGATTAAAGATGGTCATCTTCAATAAGCTAATTCCCAATTGCTATAAACTGTTGCGCTTCACTCACCAACAGTTTTCATATTTCAACTTGTTTCAAAACTCGTTCAAACCTTCGATTTTAGTCGGAATCAATACTCCAACAAGTTATAATAATAAAACTTTATATAATAACCTATAAACATGCTCGAAACATAAATTAGAACGTAAATACTTAAAATGAGTGATTGAATTGTTATACAGTCAAATCTCTCTATAATAGCAGTGTTCGTTCGCAAATTTCATTCTATAGTGAGGTGTTGTTACGTATGTATATTGGCATGTGATGTTTAGATAATTTGCTTGTTACAAACAAAAGTACGCAAACAATTATTTTTATGTTATAAACGAAAATAATATACTTGTTAATTTTAAAATCTCAATTGATTTTCATAGCTCATTAGTTAAAAATTGAAAAGACTAATAAATTCATAACTAGTTATACCATACCAATAAAGAATTAAATCTAAGGAACATATGCATTTAAAATTAATTGAGAATTTAAATATTTTATTTTTATACACAATATATTTCTTACAAAATATTATTACATAATATTTGAGTATGACTGTTATAGAGATCTAATTTTACAAAAAGTGTACTTTCATAATGAATATCATGGTTGTTATAGATAGAATGTTGTTTATAGTGAAGTAAAATATAACATGAAAAATCTATTATGGAGAAAATCAGGTCCTTGTAATAAAATGTTGTTATAAAGAATGACAATTATAGAGAGATTTAAATTGTATTTGAATTTACAAAATCTTGTTTCAAAATTATCACAAAGTTATTTATTTTTTTGTTCTTTTTATTTTTGCAAGAAAAGTGGTCGTAATTTCTAGACTTAACAAACCCCTGTTTATACAATTTATGAAGGAGGACGATTGCGTAATAATGTTATATATGTCAAAATATTAATGAATGAGGAGCTCGCATTTACTAATTATATGATTAACAATCTTTTTTATGCCAATGATAGGTTATCACCGAGGTGTGTAAATCGAACGACGGATTTTTTATTTTCTCAAGAGTCAAGATGTTTTCCTTGTCTGAGTCTGACCGTTTCTCTTGCTTTGATTTGCTTGTGATTATGCTTTGTCTTGAGCCGAGGTTTTTCGGAAACAGTCGCTCTATCTACCAAGGTAGAGGTAAGGTCTGCGTATACTCTACCCTTCTGAAACCCTACGTTGTGAAATTTTACTGAGTATGTTATTGTATTCTAATGTATGTGTTTAAATGTTGTGCACTCGGCCAATGAATTCGAAACCTTTACCATTGATTACACAAAGTAACTAATATTAATATAATTGTTTTCAACCTTATCAAGTTCTAGTTATAGAATATATATTTTTTATTCTTTAAATTCTTACACATGTGATTAAACGTAACGAGAGTTGAGCAAACTCTTACTCGCAGGGGCAGATTTACTTTAAAAACTATGGTGCACATAAATTTATAGTCTATCTACGAAATTAAGTATTTTATTTATATATTTTATAAAATTAATCCAATATTACGTGTTGACAGTTATGCTATAAAAGGACTAATTAATGGTGCATTTAATTGAATATTTAATTTTTTATCATACGAAACAGCGATCAATTCTCACTTGCTAATTTTATTTTCTCCTTTTATCTAGTAGTTCACCATATTTTAGAAAATCTAGATACCCTCTGCTTCCTCGTACATTTTACTATCCAAAAAGTATAATATATTAAGGAAGATGATTTGAATTCACTTAGAATTAGCTAGAATACATAAAGACACTCTAAATTTGACACAAATTATTACTTCCACGCCTTAATTATCAATAATATTAATTTCCCCCTGAACTTGTGGCTATTTGATAGTCTTTACTCCTAAATGGTGATGTGGCAAAGGGAGCGTTAGGCGTGTGGGGATAAAAAAATTAAAAAATTAGCTCTTAAATTTTAATCGTTAATCACGACACAATCATATACAATGATTTATTCCAATTATGTATAATTTTTTCCTGCTTCAGCTTAATATATAATGCGAATTTTATGCAACTGCATTTTCAATTTTTTTCTTTAAATGCAACGACTACTTGTTTCAACTATTTATTTCCACAGTGTTTTTTTTTCAGGCTAATTTATGAAGGAAAAAAAACATGGCTTCAACTCCATTTCAGCCACGTAAAATTAATTGTATCCAGAATAATGAAGAATCAATTGTGTATTCATTTCAACTTTATCAAGTTCTAATTACAGATATTTTACCTTTTTATTGTTCAAATTTTTTACACATGTGATTCAACCGTAATGACAGTTAGACAAACTCTTACCCATACATTTTACTATAAGAAAAAAGGTTAATTTATTAAGGAAGATGACTTGGATTCACGTAGAAGTTAGAATTACTAACCTGATTTGTTGACTTGCATTCACTAGATTTGTTGCTTTCAATATAATCTTATTGGATTATAGCTACATAACAATACTTTTTTTTTTAAAAAAGTCCTTTATTTTTTGCATAAAAATTAAAAGATCTAATAACTTATTTGAGTTGAATATGTCTTAATCAATGTTAAGATCTTGAATAAAGTCTTAATATAATTTAGAGGTATTTTTATATGAATAATTTTTACCGTGCCTCTATTTACAACCACCAGCCACCAGCTCCATTCCCACCCCATCCCATCCTCCCAACCCCACCCCACCTCCACCATCCACCCCCACCCCTCACCCCATAATCACTAACCACATCTGTCATCATAACCATCAATGTCAATCTACCACCCCCACCCTCCCTATCCCCACCCCACTACTACCACCACTAACTACCTTTGCAATCACAACTACCATCACCACCATCATCCCCCCAGCTCCCACCCCACCACCACTCAACTCATCCCCCCACCTACCGCAACCTACCCTACTATCACTATCAATCATCACTAACAACCACTATTGTTAGTCGGTAATAATACCCCTCAACTATGAAAAATAGATCGAAATCACCCTTATTTTAATTTTAATCTAAAATCGCCCTTCAACTATAGGAAATCGAATAAATTTGCCCTCCGTTGAACTTTGTTCCCAAATACACCCTTATCATGAGTAGACTAGTTCATATTTTCCCTTCAAAACTAACAATTTTTTTTACTTTGAATCAACCGTTTTATATTTAAATAAAAAATTTATTTGGCTGCAATTTCTAAAATAACAAGAGTAAGAACAAATTCATTTTTTCGTAGAAAAATGGCTTACACTCGATTTAAATTCTTTTTCTAGAAAAACCCCCTCCGGAGGCGGTTTCTTTTTTGATTTTTTTTAAAGAAATCCGGTCGAGTTTGGTCGGTTTGAACTTTCTCGGATTTTGACATAAAAAATTAACTTTTGGAGGTTGATTTTGTTAAAAATATATTTAGTCTTAAATCGACATTCGGGGGTCGATTTATTCGATCTATTTTTGGAGGTCAATTTTTGCTCTTTTTTAGTAGTGCAAGTTTTATTTTTCCTAACTGCTATATAAGAAAATTCCAGCTTTTCTCTTTTTCTTTTTTATTGGAGAAGCATCTAAAATTACAGACATCATATAAAATATTGCATCAAAATCTTAAAGTGTATTAAGTGCTTCAATCACATCGAAGTGATCAGAAATATATGAGGGTGGAAAGATGATGGAGGGTTTGGAGGAGAGATAGAGTCAGACGTAAGATTTGGAGAGAAACAATGCTTTTAGTATTTTTTTTTCTTTTTAAGTTTTAGTAACCTGCAATAGAAGATAAATTTACTTCACATTGTAGAAAAATTTATATACTAACGATGCACAAAACTAAACTCATAAAAAAATATTTTGATTGGTTAAAAATAAGAAGTTGAAAGTATGTTGATTTTGAGGAGAAATATGAGCTAGTCCACTCATAATAATGGTATATTTGGACCAAAGTCAAACGAATGAAAAATTTATTCTATTTCCCATAGTTAAAGGGCAAATATGTAAGATCCACTAATGATAAGGCATATTTGGGACCAAAGTTAAAATAAGGGCAAATTTACTCTATTTCTCATAGTTGAGAGATATTTTTTATTCTTTTCCCTTATAATTATATCAACAGTCACCGCCGCTGTTGCCACCACTAATGTCGTCGCCACCGCGGCCACTATCAGCCATCGCGACCAATCATTACTATCAAACACCTCTACCATCATAACTAGCACCTCCCCCAACTACCACCAACACCATCGTCAACTACCACCACAAACACCATCAATTAGTAACATCAACCAACTCCACCATCACAAATACCACAATCATTATCAACTGCCATAATCGTGACAGTCACTACAACACCAACCACCTCTACCATCACAACTATCACCAACACCACCATTACAAAACATATCCACCATCACTAGAGAACATAAATATTTTTTTATCAAATAATTCTGGATGTGTGGTCATACTAGGATGGTTAGAAATAAAGTTATACGGACAAGATCGAATTGGCCTCTGTGGCGAACAAAATGAGAGAAGTGAGACTGAGGTGGTTCGGGCATGTGAAGAGGAGATGTGAGGATGCGCCAGTTAGGAGGTGTGAGAGACTGACGATAGCAGGAGTTAGGAGAGTTCGAGGTAGGGCGAAGAAAAACTGGAAAGATGTTATTAGACAAGACATGGCACAACTCCAACTGACTGAGGACACGACCCTAGATAGATTTGAAGGTCGGGGATTATGATAGAAGGTTAGTAGGTAGTTCAGATTTCACATTGTGTGTGAGAGGTGCAGGGGGCTAACCTCTCCATCTTCTCTTCTCCCCTTTTTTGTGTATTATTTAGGTTTCGCATAAATCCATACTCTTTTGTGTGTATTCCTATATGTTGCTTTATTTGTTTTGTTATGTGATATCTTATTGTCTTATTTTCCTTGAATTTCTGCATTGACTATGTTCTTTTGAGCCGATGGTCTATCATAAACAACTTCTCTACCCCACAAAGGTAGATGTAAGATATGCGTGCATCTTACCCTCTCCATACCCCACTGTGTGAAATTACACTGGATATGTTGTTGTTGTTGTATTGATTTAATTTTTTTAAATTTATATTTCTTTTATAATATTTAGTTATTTTTTTAATTTGAATTGTATATTCATTATGTTTAAACATTTAGATGACGAAAACAAACAATTTTAATCATTCGGTGTTCAGATCTAGAGACAATATTTTAATCATTCAAATTCAAATGTACATTCATATTCATACGTTCTAATCTTAATGAAAATAAATGAGGCATTCCACAAATATTATAACTTTTTTTATTCTATTAATTCTTTCCTGAGAAGCAGCCGTAACGAGAGACGAAAACACCTATTGATACATTTCAATATCCAAGAGGTAAATCTATAAAGGAAGACGATGTTATTTTTCTCTATGTCAAAATGAATGAAGAGCTTACATATATTACCATGTAACAATCTAGAATATCTTTGGGATATCATAGGCACTTTATTAAGATGTTTAAATGTATCAATAGCAAACACCTCTACTGATACATTTTATTCCTTTGCAACGGCAAGACGATACTGAGACATGTCTAATTAACTTTTGATTAATTAACGAATGTTTTTGCACACTTGACCAATAAATTGGCAACTAGAGTACATTAGCTTCTGAGATACAGATTAGGAAAAGGGCCAAAAATACCCCTATCCTATGAAAAATGATTCACAATATTACCCTTCGTCCGTTTTTTTTATCTAAAAATAACTTCAATTTATTTGTTTTGGCTCAAGAATACCCATCAAACTAACGACCTAAACTTGATGATTGTTTCCAATTTAAAATAGCCACGCAGCCTAAACACACTCCTAATTAATAATCTAATCCGTTTCAATATGAAGGCCTAGATTACCTATAAAGTCATTTTATACAGTTTAAGGTACAGATATAGTCATGTAATATACTAATATTAGAAGTTCTGTATGTGAAACTTGATAATTTCATTTTCATTAATTTTTAGTTGAGGATATACTGATTCTTTAGAGAAATAACTAAATTAACTTTGGGAACCTGTCAGAATTGATTTATCAATCATAGAACGAAAAGTGTAATACTTCTTATATTTTTCTCATTTTGCTTTGTTTATTTAATATTTTGAAGCTTATTAACAAAATTTCTAAGAAATATTATCATATGGTTCAATATGTAACCTTTCAAAGAACTTCATAACAAAGAATTTGTTGGTCTTATTTTCTCTTACTAGCTTAGGTGTCCAAAATTATCACAACCTAAATTCTTCTTGAACTCAACGTTCCTTCACAAAAAATGGGGTTTTAAGATTCTTTAAAATTCACAATTAATTAAAGAATAAATTATGGCTTGGGGAATTCATGAAACACAAAAAATATAAGAAGCATTAGACCTTTCGTCTCATGATTGATAAATAAATTATGACAGGTTCCCAAAGTTAATTTAGTAATTTCTCTAAAGAATTGGTATATCCTCAATTAAGAATTAATGAAGATTAAATTATCAAGTTTCATATACGGAAGTCCTAATATTGCATCCCTATATTTATACCTTAAATTGTATAAAATTTAATTGTTTTTAAAAAAATGTTCACAAAGTTAACTAAAAAAATATCCTAAAGAACAAATTGGTTAAATTAAATCTTCTTATATTAATAATAATTATTATTAAAAATAAAATAAGAGAGGTAAGTAAACGACAAAGGAAGTAAGTGTCACAAATTTAAATTTGCGGGAGTTTATGTAATTATTTCTTTAATTTTTTCTAATAATTCAATCTTTTAAAAAAAAACACATGTTTACAAAGTTAATTGAAAAAGAAAATATCCTAAAGGACAAATTGGTTAAACTAATTTTTTATATTAATAATAATCATGTCAAAAAAACTCATAAAAATTGAAATAAGAGAGGTAAGTAGGAAGTAAGTGTTACAAAATCAAACTTGCGGGTGATTTCTGTAATTTTTTTGGTATAATGACTTTATAGGTAAACTAATCTAACTTAAATGACTTTTTTGATACCAAACAAACATAAGTGATTTTAGTGAGACATTTGCTATAGTTCAATGACTTTTTAAATTAGGCAAAATAGCATCTTAAACTATACTTGAAATGTCGACTTCACACTTCAACTAATCGAATGACTTATTACCCTTCATGTGAATTTATTACCTCCCTAAAATGTGAAATGACAAAGAAAGTGTATTCACCTCCATAAACGTGCGTGAGAAGATTTTTCTTATTTAAAATGACAAAATTACACACATGTCACTATTTCATTGGCATTATATAACTAAAGTATTCTTCATTTTCTTCCTAATACATTAAAATTGTTTCTAATACGATTAATAATTTTAGATTCCCTTTTTTAGTTTTTATTTATTTATTTGTGGGCCCCACTTCTCTTTTAAACTTCTTCCCCTTTTCCTTTCTTTTTTGTATCTTCTTCATCAACACTTCGTCTTCTTCACTTTTCTTGCCGTTGAAACATCTCCGACGCAGCGACACTCTCGTTAAACTTTGAAAGAGAAGTTTTAAGGAAGAAAGTTGAAAGTAATGGAGAAGACGACGAAAAAATATTTATTATTTCTCTCCATAAAATTCATGATTTTCTGCCAATATCATCGGAGAACCCACCGGAGAAAATCATTGGGAAGACGACAACTCCTACTGGAAACCCCGTGAAATCTATGCATAAAACTCATGATTGATTTTGCCTAAACCCATCAAAAATTCATTGGAGAAGACTTTCATTATTAAATTGAAGTAGCCATCGCCTGCCGGAAAACTCCCATCCTTTCAAAAGGACCTCAATGGAGGTAAAATGATTATAATCCAACCAACAAGAACATGAGACTCACTCCTTAGAAGAACAAAATGAGTGAAAATAAAAGAACCCAGAAAAATCAACCTTCTCGGAATTAGACTTTTCCGACTAAATCGCACTTGAGATTTCTTTCAAATCTTACTAAATTAAACAAAGAACCTAGAAAAATGCATAGCAAGTTTATAAGTCAATCCTTTGTGAAAATGATTAAAGTCACGAGGGGAGTGGGGGTGGGGTTATTCTGGTGAGATTTTAGTAGTTAATTAGTGTAAAAATTGTGAAAGCAAAAAACGAAGTAAGGAATTACAAATATAGTAGACTTCAGACATGGCACTGACGCGTAGTTGACAGGGCGGTGCGTGCAAAACATTGCCTACCAGAAGATTGGTTTTTACGATTCACTTTTTATACGTGTTTACACGGATAATAGGTAGCTCCATTAATTAGAGTTTTTCGGGACAAGTTTAAAATGAATTTGATATATTTTGCCTTTAAATTATTCATTTAAAAGTGGATGAAGAGTATTCATATACTACTAAGGAATAGAGGTATCTTTTGACCTTTTAGTGTGTATAGTACTGTCCCAATAGTTTGAGGTTGTGACCTTAGTTGTATAATAATACTTCTAATTGATTGACATAGATTTAGATTTTTTAAAAAAATTTCGTGTTACCAGTTACTACATCTAATTTAAAATTCAGCCAACTCGCTAAAAAGTGCAAGTGATACATTACTTGTTTGTCCAAGTAAAAGAAAAGAACGATAGCAGTAATGGACCAACAATTTTTCACAAAAGTTTAAACAAACTGCAAGATATAATTAAAAACAAACATGATTTTTATAGATGGTAAACCACCTATTACATCCGACACGAAAAGAAAGGACAGCAGACGCAATACTAAAACCACAAACAAGACTCAAAACATAAACCCTTAAACCAAAGACAAATGACAGAAAAAACAAGACAACGATAACGACGACAAGAAAACACCAACTAAAACAAAACAACAAAGCTCCGATCCTAAAGCCTAAGCTCTAAGTCAAGCTCATCAACCTCCTCCTCATCATTCTTCTTCCCACACATCCAATCTGCAGTAACAGTGACAGTGTTGGTGGTCGCAGTCGATAGCTGAGTTGATTGATTTGCACGCCAGGCGGCGAATTCAGCATAAAGATTCCTCAGGAACCCATCTGGAACCAGTTGATTAGCAGGGCGGGCAGCCTGCAGGCCCGCCTGAAACAGCAGAGTAGTGACAGGTGCATGTGCAGTAACATGAGTCACCTGCACCGTCGTCTGCTGGTGCTGCAGTTGATTGAAAAGATACGACAGGCGACCAAGCGGAGGTCGGTGAGTTACTTGCACAATGGTCTGCTGTTGCTGACAAAACAGCATACGACCACGCGGAGGTCGTTCCTGCTGCTGAAAAAATGGCATACGACCATGCGTAGGTCGCTTAGTCGCATGCACTATCGCATTCTGCTGCTGCGGCAGTTGATTGAAAGTGCGCGGATGACCGCGAGGTCTGGGCGGTACCCGCACCATTGCATTCTCTGATGGGTCGATAATTTTTCGCGGACGTCCAGGTAGTCTGCGAGGCCCCACCATTGGTTTCCGCAGACGGAAACGATAAAAACGTCCCTGGCCACGTAACACCGTTGGGGTAGACTTGCGATTCCCCAAGTGACGTTTGAGGGCGGGGAAGTACGCAGCTGGGCAAAAAAACTTGTGATGGGGCGCACCTCTAATCCAAACTCCCTGACGCATGTGCTTGTGTTGGTGCCCCGCGAGCCCTTGGCTCGAGGTGAACACCATCTGGCAGGACCTGCAACGATAGCACCAGATGCCCCTGCTCGTTATTTGGCCTTGATGAGCCATTCCACTTGTTGCTGGCTGCCTCATTTTTCGTAAGTTTTTTTTTTGGGAGAATTGAAAAGAGATGATTGATTTGGTGAGGAACTGAGGAAATGTCCATCGAAATATAAAGGATAGGAAGTTACAATAAAATGATAACTGGAAACGAATATGGTAAGCAGTTAAGGAGTAATCTTGGAAAGTCATTCAAAGAACAACTCAGTTCTGACCTGTTTTAGATTTTGTAAACCCGAAATGCAACGTCTTTCCCGTTTCTTGTTGTTCCTTAGGATCATAAATTGAAGAAGCTGTAATTTTTAGAATTTGATATCAAATTTCTTATTTTCATTACATGCTTATCACAATATGGCATGTTGATTATTATTCTTTATCTGAAGAGGGCAGTTGAGGTTTATAGAATCCGTACGTCAAGTAATTGGTAACTACATTGTAATAATCTTTCCGGTGGAGTATTCTCATTATTAAATATATATATATATATATATATATATATATATATATATATATATATATATATATATATATAATGTGTACAAGACAGGAATCCTAATTCGGTAAGGATCATAATATACCATAAATATACATTATTTATAATTACACAATATATTACGAATATATGGAGAATATTCGCTAATACACTCCCTCAGTCGGAGCGGGAGGAGGCCGGACGCTGAGACTGGATCTGAACTCAAGGAATAATTGTGTGGGAAGTCCTTTGGTGAATATATCTGCATATTGGTATGACGAAGGCACATGCAACACTCTGACATGACCGAGAGCAACCTTCTCACGAACAAAATTATATCAATCTCAATGTGTTTGGTTCTCTGATGGTGAATCGGATTGTGTGAGAGAGATATGACACATATGTTATCACAGTAGACGATGGACGCCCGACGCAAAGGACAATGAAGCTCCAAAAGTAGATTTCGGAGCCAACAAATCTCAGCAACAACATTGGCAACACCTCTGTATTCTGCTTTAGCACTTGAACGGGATATGGTGGCTTGTCTCTTGGCAGACCATGAAACTAGATTATCCCCTAAGAATACACAATAGCCAGAAGTGGAACGTCGCGTGTCCGGACACCCTGCCCAATCTACACCCGTGTAAGACAGCAACATGGTCTGTGCAGAGGGTATAGATGTAATCCAAAATCAAGTATGCCCTTAATGTATCGAATGATATGTTTAAGAGCAGTGAAATGAGACTCCCTTGGAGCATGCATGAACAGACACACCTACTGAACAACATATGCTATATCCGGTCTGGTGAAAGTTAGATACTGAAGTGCACCTGCAAGGCTCCTATATAGAGTAGGATCAACGATTGGAATACCATCCAAAGCACTGAGCTTGGATTTCGAATCGACCGGAGTGGGCATGATTTTGCAATTTGTCATCTTAGCCATGTATACTATCTCTTATGCATACTTACGCTGACTCAAGAACATATGATCTGTAGATCTGGTCACTGAAATACCCAAGAAGTAACTCAACTTGCCCAAGTCAGTCATAGCAAATTCGATTTTGAGTGAAGCAATAATCTCATTTTTCAAACCCTCATATAAAGCAGTGAGAACAATATCATCCACATATAGCAGTAAGTAAGCAGTGCTACTACCTCAATGAAAAATGAAAAGAGAATTATCACACCTGCTACAGACAAACCCAATCTGCATAATATACCTGTCAAATCGATCATACCACGCACGGGAGGCCTGTTTCAGGCCATATAGTGACTTACGGAGGGCTGTCGGATAGACAACCCCATGTGGCTGGTGCATGTATACTGTTTCTTTCAAGTCCCCACATAAAAATGCATTTTTCACATCGAGCTGATGTATCGGTCGGTGCTTTCCCATGGCTATACTCAGGACTGTGCGAATGGTAGCCAATTTGATAATCGGGCTAAACATCTCACCATAATCAATACCCTCCTGCTGATTTGTGTCATTAGCCACAAGTCGTGCCTTATACCTCTCTAGGTCTCCACTGTCTATGAATTTGTGACGAAATAGCCACATGCAATGGATCACATTCACCCCCTCCGATCTAGGTACCAAGTCCCACGTGTGTTGTTTCATTAAAGCATTAAATTTCTCACACATTGCAGCATTCCAATTAGGGTCCATTTTGGCTAATTTTGGGTTTCTAGGGATTGGGGGAATTATTTGGACGGACAGGTTAAATTGGGTTTTGGGCTTGAAAATACCGTGTTTGGCACATGTTTCCATTTAGTGGGTTGGGGCAGTGGGTGGGTTTGTCGGTTGGGGAGTGACTGGTGTCGGGGATTGGCGATGCTTGGTGGTTATTGGTGGTGTTATGTCGGAACAGTGTGTTTGGGATGGAGAAGTGCCGAGTTGATTTGGATCTGATGTGGTCGATGGTGGTGAGGTATCGGACAATGGCGATGGTGGTGGTGTTAGTAGCGTTGGATACGGGGTGGGTGGTGGTGGAAATGGTCGACTGTGTATTGGTTGTTGTCGGAATGGTTGAGTGAGGGAGGAGACATTGCAGTGGGTTGGAGGTGGGTGTTCTATTGGTGGTGGTTCTGTGTTGAGACGGTGGTAACATATTGGTGACTTGGGTTAGGCGAGATCGACAAAGAGAGTGGGAAAGACATCGACAACGGCAGTGCCGCCGGATGACCAACTGACACGGTGGAAACTGGTGGCAGAGAAGTGTTTCCGGTGGCGGATGGTGTTAGTTGACAGATGATGATAGGAGAGACGGCGAGCTCGTCAAGAAATGAGGGTTTCAGAATTTTTGGAGATTCAAAAATGGGAATGTGGTCTCGTCGAACGTAACATGACGATATATGTGGATTTGATTAGTGGACACGTCATAGAACAGATAGCCCCTATGATTAGGTGGGAAACTTACGAAGACACACAGAGTGGTTCGAGGCACTAGTTTGTGAGGGGTGGTGGAGGCAAGATTGGGATAGCACATACAAAAGAATATCTTTAAGTGATCATAGGAGGGAATCCTGCGGTATAGAATTTCGGTCGAAGTCATGTTGTGAAGGGTACTGGTGGGTAGAATATTTAGAACATATTCTAACATTTTGGCGGCATAGACCCAAAAGAACAGAGGAAGAGAGACATGAAACAGTAGAGTGTGAACCATGTTATTAATGGTGCGGATGATGCGTTCGGCCTTACCATTTTGAGGTGATGTATGGGGGCAGGAGAAACGAAAAACCGTGCCATTGTTTCTACAAAATCGGTGAAACGTAGAGTTATTGAATTCACGACCATTATCACACTGAAATAATTTTATAGATTTCTCAAACTATGTTTTTATAAAAGTACGAAACTCAAGAAATTTTGCAAACACTTCCGATTTAAATTTGAGTGGGAATAGCCAAATATAATGAGAAAAATTATCTAACAAAACCAGATAATATTTATGATCAAGGGAACTGGAGATAGGAGATGTCCACAAATCAGCATGAATAATATCAAATAGTGAAAATGTAATGATGGTAGATGATTTAAATGGAAGACGAACATGTTTGCCTAAACAGCAAGAAACACAGTTTTGGAAGTTTCCCATTATTACATTTGATAAAGTTATTGCCTCTAAGAAAAGTAAAAACTGGGATGCTTGGGTGGCAAAGCCTATTGTGCCAAACGGACGGAAAGATAGCAGCGAGAGAGACTGGAGAGCAAGATTCGGCAGCGGAGGTGGATGTGAATAGATATAGATCCCTCGTGCTATTGCATCTCGTAAGATGGGTCCCCGTACAAAGATCATTCATAGTAAAACCAAACGGGCCAAACTCAACAGAGACAGAATTATCACGAGAAAACTTGCGGACAGAAATAAGGTTTTTAATAATGTTAGGGGTAAACATGACATTTTTAAGGGCGAAGGACGGATGTGGTGGCTGTGTGTGGGAGGTACCATGACCCTATATTGGAATGCGATGACCGTTGCCAACAGTAATATATTGAGGATGCTTTAATGGAAACAATTTAGGAATAATACTTGCAGACCGAGTGAGGTGAGATGTGGCACCCGTGTCCATGTACCAATTTTCATCGGGCTGCTGCAAATTTAGACTGCTAAAAGCCTGGCCCAAATCGATTGGGCCAGCCCTGTTGGGTACTGTGGATAATAGGCTTGAGTGAGGTGGGCCTGAGGCGAGTTGTGTGACCCAGTTCTGGCCGCTGAAAAATGGCCCAATATCCCTTGTTGAAGATATGGATATTGGGCCTGATATTGTGGAGGAGCTGAGGCCCAATTCGGCCGCTGGGCATTATGTGTTGGGCTGGTCCAGTGAGGCATTGAATAGGGCTGCTGCTGGCTGCCGCGGTCCTTTCCACGTCCTCTGCCACCCCTTCTGTTGCTGGGTGTTTTTCTGCGGTGGTGGTCCGGTGGTAGTGTTATTTTGGGGAGGCGTTTCAACCGCTAGCGTATTTTGGGTGTGTTCGTCCTGTTTTGCACGTCGGGTTTCTTCAAGCAACAATTATGAGCGAGCTTTGTTGAAACTGGGCAACAGATCATCCTGTTGTATCATGGTGGCCATAGTATCATATTCACCTTTCGGAAGACTGCAACTAATTGTAAGACCATCTTTGTCTCCGAGACCGGTATGCCGACGTTGGATAGTTGATCCGCCAAAAGTTTCAACTACTTGCAATAATCCTTCATGTTGGAGAAATTTTCAAGGCGTGTGTTATTGAATTGTTCATCCAAATACACAACACGAGTATGCTTGTTATCTTGAAATATTTCTTCCAACCGAAGCCATAAATCACGGACCGAGACACCAGATTTCATTATAGTGAGAAGCAAATCCTGAGAAATACTACCATATATCCATTATTTTACAGTGGCATCAAGACAAAGCCAAGTAGCATCGTCAACTTCAGATGGGCGAGGGAATGAGTCATTAATGTGGTCGAGCACGTTGTAGAGACATGCATGAATACAGAAAAGTTCGACCCATAGAGTGTACTGACTGTTTTCTTGATCAAGAATGATTGGGAGACAACGCTTGATGTTTGAGACGGTGAGTACAGGATGAATAGATGGATAAAAAGATGGTCTTGGGTTGTCCGAAGTGACTACGGTGGTGGATGAGGCCTCGATAGTATTATGGGGATTAGACATTGTAGTGTAGAAGAAAAAGAGCAGAGAGCAATTTTGGGGTGGTCACTGGAAAAAGAATAGAAAGCAAGAAGGGATTATTTTGGGGTGGTCACTGGTCACCGGCGGCTGCTGAACCGAAAACAAGAAGAAGAAAAAAAAGGGGGGGGGGGGGGTCGTCGGCAAGACTTAGAGAAATCCTAGGTTTTTGGCTTCTGATACTGAAAAAAATAATCCTCTTGATTATTTTCATTAATTGAAAGGTATATATATACAAGATACAAATAGGAGAATCCTATTCCTATTCTACTCCTGAAACTTTATTCTACCATAATTCTAACTATACAATTATGGTAAGTGTACAATACTAATTAAGGTAACCTTTACACTAAAATATACTACAAATATACATTAACTAGAGGATCCCGTGATGGGCTACATGCTACTGCCGAGATGGGCCACTGCCGTGTGATGGGCTGAACAGTTCCCGTGATATACACTGTTGTATATCAAGTGTATATCACGGGTATATTGCCTTGTTTAACACCCCCTCCCCCCCCGCAGTCATAGCGGGCGGTTTTCGAACGCTGAGACTGTCCCTAAAATCTTCAAAAATGACCGAGGGAAGACCCTTTGTAAAGATATCTGCAATCTGATATCTCGACGGGACGTGACAGACGCGTACCTGACCCCATGCAACCTTTTCACGAACAAAGTGAATGTCCATCTCGATATGTTTAGTGTGTTGGTGTTGAACATGATTACTAGAAAGGTAAATGATACTAATATTATCGCAATAAACCAATATTGCCTTTTGAATTGGACAATGAAGCTCTAAAATCAAATTATGTAACTAACATGATTCTGAGACCACATTGGCTATCCCTCGATATTCAACCTCGGCACTTGAGCGGGATAGAGTCGCATGACGCTTCGCAGACCAGGAGACCAAGTTGTTACCAAGGAACATACAATAGCCAGACGTAGATCGTCTGGTATCTGGACAACCACCCCAATCTGCATATGTATATGAGACAAGTGTGGATGTAGATGAAGGATACAAATGCAAACCATAGTCCAGTGTACCCTGAATATACCGAATGATACGTTTGATTGCATTCATGTGCTCAACTCTAGGATCATGCATGAATAAACACACATGTTGAACATCAAACGTAATATCCGGTCTGCTAAAGGTAAGATACTGAAGGGCCCCTGCAAGACTCTGATAGCGGGTCGGATTCTCGTAAGGGACACCGGCCGCGGCACCAAGCTTGGACTTAGCATCAACTGGAGTGGAAGTGAACTTACAAGAGGACATCCCGACTCTCTCGATAATCTGAGCTTCATACTTTCGTTCAGACAAAAACAATCCATTTGAATGACGCTTGACGGCAATCCCCAAAAAATAACTCAAGGCACCTAAGTCTTTCATAGCAAACTCAGAGCTGAGCATGATCATGATAGACTGGCGTAAGGCATCGAAAGAAGCAGTCAAAATGATATCATCCACATATAACAGAATGTAGGCCAAGGATGAACCACGACGGTAGATGAATAATGAATTATCTGACCTACTGTGAGTGAACCCAATAGTCGAAACATAGTCAGCAAACCTTGTATACCAGGCCCGTGGAGACTGCTTAAGTCCATATAAGGACTTCTTCAACAAACAGACATGATGAGGACGGTTAGGATCCCTGAACCCCAACGACTGATGCATATATACTATTTTCTTGAGATCACCATGTAGGAAAGCATTCTTGACATCCAACTGATGAATATGCCATGCCTTTGAAAGAGCCAAGCTAAGCACAATGCGAATGGTAGCCGGTTTGACCACCGGACTAAACGTCTCCCCACAATCTAGCCCAACCTGCTGAGTCTTACCATCACCCACAAGCCGCGCCTTATGTCGAGCAAATGACCCATCTGAATTCTCATTATGAGCAAAAATCCACATAGACCTGATAACATTAATACCAGATGGACGGAGCACCAACTCCCACGTCTTATTATCAATAAGAGCATTATATTCATCAGTCATAGCAATTTTCCAATTCGGGTCGTTTAAGGTAGACACAGGATTACGGGGCAAGGGGGATTTAGAGACATTCAAATGTAAATTAAAATATCTTTTTGGTGTAAAAATACCCCGCTGACTACGAGTGACTGGTCTATGACTCGAGAAAGAAGTGGGCAGATTTTGGGAATTTTTTGGGCTCGGGATGCAGCGGCCGAGCGATGGGCATCTTGTGGCCAAACTTCGGAAATCGAGCGGATGGACCAGTTCAGGTGGCTGGGTAGCCCAATCGGCTGAACCCGATCCGATGTGGCGAGGCGCGACGAGCAGTGGGGCCCGGTAGGCGATGGAGCCCACTGGAGAATTTTGGGTGTGGGATATCCTAAAAAATGGTGAGTAATATACGGGGATATACCATCATCCAAAAAATTATACGAACTAGGCTCGGAAGTATGAACTTTAGTAAAGGGAAATTGAGTTTCGTCAAAAATTACATGGCGATTAATGATGATTTTCTTGGAGGATAAATCAAAGCATTTGTAACCACGATGATTAGACGAATAACCCAAAAACACACACGGAGTGGACCGGGCCTGAAGTTTGTTAATTGTGGTGGACGGGAATAACGGATAACGCAAGCACCCAAAAACCCTAATATGAGAATAAGACGGTTTCTTATTATATAAAATTTGGAGGGGGGAAGAATATGTCAGACCTTTGGACGAAATTATGTTTAGCAGATATGTGGCAATTTGTAGAGCATGATGCCAAAAATATGGGGGTATTGAAGCATGAATTAAGCGAGTGCGGAAAATGTTATTTATGGAACGAATTTTGCATTCGGCTTTCCCATTTTGCGAATATGTATGAGGACAAGAAAAATGAAAATTGATCACATTATTATCACAAAACGCCCGAAACACCCTATTGTCATACTCTTTCCCATTATCATATTGAATATTTTTTATTTCTCTTTCGAATTGGGTACGAATGAATGCTCTAAATTTTATGAAGACGAAAAACACTTGAGATTTATTTGCAATTGGAAACGTCCACAAAAATTTAGAATAATCATCCAAAAAGAGAACATAATACCGATGATCCAACGAACTGAGAACAAGAGACGTCCATATGTCGCTATGAATAATATCAAATGACATTGAAGTATGAGAATTTGAGGCTATAAATGGCAGCTTAATAATTTTTCCTAACGAATAAGATTGATAAATTGGAGTACGACTCGTACCCTTACAAGAAATAAAACTATTTTTATCTAAAACTGATAAAATAGAGGATCCCGGATGACCAAGGCGAGCATGCCACAAGGAAGGAGAAATGGCTGCAAAGGCTGATGGCAAAGCTTGACTCGATAGACTGAAATCGGGCGTGATATGATAAAGATCTCCCCTACTATCACACCTCATGAGAGGACTCCCCGTCTTCAAATCCTTCCCAGAGAAACCAAAAGGATCAAATTCAACAGAAACGGAATTGTCCGTGGTGAACTTTCGGACAGACACTAAGTTTTTAATCAATTTGGGGGCATGTAAAGTATTTTTCAACATAAGGGTGGATTGGGGGGTGACAACGTTTTCTGACCATAACCCTGAATTAGAATAGAGTTGCCATTACCAACAATTATACCCCGAGGGTTGCTGAAATTGGAATAAGATGAGAGAGTACATGAATCGAATGTCATGTGAGTAGTGGCACCGGTGTCCATATACCAATTTGGGCCCGGTTGAGTCAAACCCAATGTGTGCATTGTGGCCTCGATATCAGTATGAGTGGGGCCTGATGCGTGGTGAGCTTGCGGAGGTCGGGGCCCAAGTATTCCAGAACTGGGCTGTCGTGGACTGAAACTACTAGAACTGCCGTTACTGGGCCAGTGGGCAGTGGGCCGTCTGGGCTGCTGGAAAGCCCATTGGCCAGTTATTGGAAACTATTGTGGAGATGGGCCGTAGGGCCACTGTCCATTGGTCCAAGCCCATGGCCCAGAGGCTGAGACCAGGGGTTCGGTGGCCCACTGTAACTTGAATGGGGCCCACTGCCACTGCTCTGGCCACCGTGACTGTTGTCGGAGCGGGCACGTTTGCCCCCGCGGTTTTTTCCATTATTTTTCCGGCCATTCTTGTTGCCCCCCTGGGATTGGTTTTGGTTTGAATTGTTGCCAAAATTTTGAGGACTAGGGGAGGAAGTCATCATGACCACGTGACTAGCATTAGTAGCCGCCTTTTTAGCCAAACCGACTTCTTTCAAGGTAAGCATGGAGCGGGCTTGATAAAAGGCGGAAAGTGGGTTGCTTTGAAGGAGGAGAGTCCCCATGCCATTATAGGCCTCAGAAAGACCGACAACCAGTTGTAGAACCAGACGATTATTTGTTACAGGCGCGCCAACATTACGGAGTTGGTCCGCCAACTCCTTGAGTTTCTTGCAATATGCAGATACGTTCGGAAATTCTTCCATGCGAACTAGAGAGAATTTCCTGATCGAGTGTGACGACACGTGAATGTTGGTTATCTTGGAATATGTCACGCAATCTATTCCAGGTAGCCATAGCCGTGGTATCCGGCTCAATAATCGTCTGTAAGAGGTCAACCGAAATAGTGGAATAGATCCACTGGAGAACGGTAGCATCAAGAGTAATCCATAATTTAGGATCCTCCGCGGGAAGAGGTCTAGCGAGAGGAATTATGTGATGGATAACTTGATGGGAGATAGCGTGAATTTTAAACAATTCTGCTCACGTCGCATATTGGACGTCGCATATTGGACGTCCATCTCAAGCACAATAGGGATACTGTTCTTGACGTTAGAAACCATGAGGGCAGGATGAAAATTATTCTTAGACATATTGAAAGAACAAAGAAGGATGGGAAATTTGGGAATAGTAAGAGAGATTTTTTAGAGCAGAAGACGAAATTTGGAAGAGAAACCCGAAGGGAGGGGGGTTTCGGTCGAGAAAGGGCACAAAATTTGGGAGAGAAAAAATTTGTTTAGACCTAGTCTCTTGATACCATGAAAGAAATAATCCTCTTGATTATTTTCATTAATTGAAAGGTATATATACAAGATACAAATAGGAGAATCCTATTCCTATTCTACTCCTAAAACCTTATTCTACCATAATTCTAACTATACAATTATGGTAAGTGTACAATACTAATTAAGGTAACCTTTACACTAAAATATACTACAAATATACTTTCCTAATATACATTAACTAGAGGATCCCGTGATGGGCTACATGCTACTGTTGAGATGGGCCACTGCCGTGTGATGGGCTGAAGCCAGTGATGGGCTGAACAGTTCCCGTGATATACAGTGATGTATATCAAGTATATATCACGGGTATATTGCCTTGTTTAACAGATACCATGTAAGATTGTAATAATCTCCCTTGAGGAATATTCTCATTATTATAAAATATATATAATGTGTACAAGACAAGAATCGTAATTCGATAAGGATCCTAATATACCATAAATATACAGTATTTTTAATTACACAATATATAGTAAATATATGAAGAATATTCGCTAATATACATCATCCGCTCTTCTATTTTCCTTCTTTTTTGAACAAAGGAAATGACATTGAATTTCAGTTTCTTATATTTATCCCCTCAGAGCGTGATCAATTAAAGTGGAACTACTATAGATCGTGAGTAAATGCATGAATAAACAACCTTAAAAAGTTGAAATGTTTGTCTGATTGAGTTATTCGTAAGAATTAAGAATGCACAATCTCAATTTTCGATCCCATTTGTGACTTGTGAGTAGTTATCGTCTTGGGAAAATAAGTTGTTATTCGTCTATAAATATGTCATCTATTTATTTATATTAAGGGGTGTTTGCTGTTCAGTTTAAATTGATTTTTTACCAAAAACATTAATTATTTATCATTACATACAAACAAATTAAAATAAATAAATTCGGCTTTGGTTTGATTTTGTCTGTTCTGTTTCAGTTTAATTTCTGTAAGTGTTTTCTAGTCACATGAAATAAAAATTCAATTCATAAAAATGCAAAAGCATCAATTCATTTAAACAAGAGCTACAAATAAAATTAATTATCATATGTCAGTATATTTAACTAAGTAATATTTGCTAACATTATTGTTAATATTTAATAAATGTTATTCAAAAAAAAAATATTTTCCCCTCTCCAACCAAACATCAGTAAACATATTTCATGAAAAAAATATTTTCATAAAATATCTCTTAGTCATACAAAACACATGAATAATTTTAGTTTTTGGTTTAAGGGCTACATTTAAATTTTAGAGGGAAGCGTAGAGTTGAAAAAATTTAAATTCTTGAAATTTCAAATGACATATTCTCAAGTGTTATTTGAACTTTTAAACTAATTTGCATGAACCCAACATAAGAGTTGAAATAGTTTTGCTTTTACATTAAAAAAGTCAAAATCAATAATTTGAAATACCTAAGGTCAAATTTCTCTCCATCCTAATGTGGAACAAAGGAAAAAATATTATTCTCATATAACTTATTAAAAACTAGTACTAGAGTGTTTGACATTTTATATGAGAATAAGTAGTGCATCCACTGGAAAATCCTCTGAAGATTAACTACTAAGGTACAAATCTCCTCTTTAATTTTAATTAGTTGGGTAGGAAAGGAAAAACAATAGAAAAGCTACATACATAAATAGACGACTCATAGAGTAGGAAAATGTAAGTCCAAATAAAACATATGGTGGAAATTTATACACTCATATCATTGAGTCATTGCACAACACACCAAAAAGCTTCTATCCTTATTGATCGTCAAAACTAAACACACCTTAAAATTTTATTCATACATATGTATATATTTAATAATATTCAATGGTATTTTTCAGCAATTTCCATCAAACGAGAGCACAATTCTTGAGTTTTAGAGAACATGACCATATGATCTGAGCCTAAAATAACCTTCACATCTTGTGGTGGATTTTTTTCAATCATCCATTGTTGAACATCTGCCTTCATTGACATATCTTGATTGCACAGAATATAAACTCTAGGAATCGAACCATACTTTTGTTTAGTGAGTGTTGCTTCTTTTAACACTTGGGGATCATGAAACATTGGAGTGTATCGCATCAACAACGAAGCAAGGATCATATCCTGTTTTCAATAGGGAAGAACGTAAATATTGCTGATAAATAATGTACTTTTTATTTTTTAAATTAAGGGTGTTCAAACTTTGTTGAAGAAGTAAATAATTATTTTGTGTCATAAATAAATTCAAAAACATTTGTATACGAAAACAAACAATTGTATAAATAAAAACTAACATATAAAGAAGTCAAAAAATAAGTTGTAATAGTGAAATCATAATTCAAATATATTACTCCTTTTGTCCTAATTTATGTGGCACATCTAGGTACAAAATGTTAGAAAGAAATGACTACTTTTGAAAATTGTGGTAAAAAATTAACCTTCGATATTTGTGTGACGATAAATTATCTCTAAGAAGATTAACTAAAAATTTAATACTAAATATAAAAAAATATAATTTTTTTGACAGAACTACGAAAGAAAAGTATGTCTCCTAAGTTGTTTAACACAAAAAATTATATTGTAATGATATTCGACGAGGTTTCATCTTCTCAAATGTTTTCGCAATAGACTCATTTGAACAAGCTCCCTCATGTGTTGAGTTGTGGAGCCTAATTTATCGCCGATACTATGAAGACCCTACGCAGAGTGTGGAACTCTGATCGCTATATATATTCTAGGGCGCCGGTTTTTTCTTTGTAGAGAGAAAAGATAGAATTGTAAACACAAACTCCATATTCTGATTGAAATCTGCAGCGGCAAAGTGGACGTAGCTCTCGCATTGATGGTGAACCACTATAAATCTGTGTGTGTTATTTATTCTTCGCTTATTTACTATTTTTTTATTAGGTCGGATTTGAGACTCAAATCCTAACATCATGACGTGCATTACACATGATTACTTTAAACTCCAAAATCATTTTATAAACAGTTGGATAGCACTTGGAATTTTAGCACCTGGAATTTTATTTTGTTGTTGAAAGAAAAGTAACCCACTTCAGCACCAGCGCACTAAACACATTGAGATGGACATTCATTTTGTTCGCGAAAAGATAGCTCGTGGACAAGTACGCGCTTGTCATGTCCCTTCCAGGTATCAAATTGCAGACATCTTTACCAAAAATCTTCCGTCAGTACTCTTTGAAGATTTTAGGGACAGTCTCAGCGTACGAAGACCGCCCGCTATGATTGCGGGGTGTGATAAATATAGTAGATATTACCGTGATATACCACGGTTTGGTACATAGTCCAGTCCGTTAGTGTCCATAATTGTGTATAGTTTTAGGTAATATTTTAGTGTAAGTATTACATTAATTGGTATTGTACACTTACCATAATTATAGGAATTTTGTACTACTAGAATAAAGTTTTGGGATTAGAATAAGAATATGTTTTATATTATGGAGAATTGTAATTTGTATATACTCTTTTCATTAATAAGAATAATTAAGAGATTATTAGGTATTAGATGACAATTCGAGAATTATTGATAAGAATATAAACGAGTAAAGTGCATGCACTAACCTCAGCTCTGGAGTATTGGTACATCTTTGATGACAGAAAACTTGAGCCAAAGTACACAGCGGTAGGGGGCTTATCATTACCATTGTCAAATTTGTATTTGTTGTCCTTGAGAAAATCCAACCCTTGATTTGACTGAAAGTTGAATAATAAAAGGTAAATAATTAGGAAAAACGAAATAGAAAATAAAGAAAACTATTTTATAGAACAAAGTTTACAATTTGATTCTCATTAAACGATTTACTTTGTATCTAGCTAAACAAGTTTAATAAGTGACATTCCGTTGATTGAATCTTTTATGTCACAACCAACACCCTACCCCAACCCCTCACCCAAGCCCTGACCCACTATCACCACTCACCCCCTGCACCCACCCTTCCAGATTAGAATATCAAAGGAGGACGTTGCAGATGCCCGGAGCGGACACGACCCTTACCCTCCCCCAACAACCTCCACCTTCGTCTCATCTCTACTCCATAACAAGGTTGTTTGCTTAAATTATATATAAATATTTTTAAAATAATATTTTTTATTTATCTATTTAATATAAAAAAATAAGTAAGATTTTTCCCCCCCGAAATACATACTTTTTCGTGAAAAAATACTCTCCTTACAAAACACACCCTAAATGAGAGAGCCTGACGCAATTGACATAAGTAAGCAAGCAGCAACCGGGAGCACCTCCTAAAATGATGTACTACATTCATCGAGTAAAATTCCAAAGTAAGAAAGAGAGAATATTTATACACCTGTTGAATGATAAGGGAGAAAGGGAAATCAGGACCAGGCATGTAAGCAGCAAGAAAAACTGCAGCAGCAATTTTCTTAGGGAACTTCTCCATGGCAAGGGAAATAGCAAGTCCACCCATGCCATGGCCGACTAGAATGAGCCGATCATCCGGTGGAAGAAGCTCGACGACGTGCATCAACGGCTCCACATAGTCGGAGACAGACTTGACATCATCCGCTTCCTTATAATGCACGCCGGACGCCGCCAAGTCAAGAGCAGTGGCCTTGTAACCTAAGGATATTAACGTTGTTATTACCTTGTACCAACACCATGCTCCGTGTCCTAATCCATGCACGAAAACGAAATGAGTCTTCATTAAACTCCTTTGGCCTTTTTCCATAATGTGTAATTTTCTCTAAACAGTTAACAAAATGGCTAATCAAATTTAGCTATGAAGACTTCCTTAATTTGGAACCTTGAGCTCTCGGTTTCGTCTAAATTAATGACAGACTTCCCTTCTATTTGACAAAATTAAGAAAAGAAAAGGAAAACGACTGAAAAGATTGGGTATGAATAAATTATTTTCACGAATTGTTGAATAGCTGATTATTAATTCTTTGTTTACTAGTTAGTCGCTACGATGTGGTGTTATTCTATATTTTAAAATAATTATTAATCCAAAAGAATTGGTAACGTGTCAAAGATGAATTTAACAAGAAGCGATATATGACATATATATTTAAAAATGTTGATGAAAGTAATGGGATTATTAACGCCAAATTCTCTATCAGAATATGATACATAACTTTGAAATGGTAATAGAAGAAAACCCAAACGATAGGGGATGGACTACTTTGATCTTTGATACTAATAAATATAATGCTGAACACAGATAGTTCATAAGTAGTGGATAATAGGTTTGAACTTTATTTTAGTGGGTAATATTCCAATGATCATGCTCAATTAAAGTCCTAAAAAGATTAGCGATCACTATAAATATAATCCAGATTTGAATCCGAGATGGATCTCACAAAAAGCTCAAAACTTATAAGTGATATATTTCTATTACTAAGTAAATATAACTTGAACGCTTGTGAATAATGATTATTTTTATACTATAAATTCCTAAGTAATTGAAATAAAATAACCAACAAATTGAGCTGTCAACAATATCTTAATTTCTTAATCTCATTTGATTAAGAAATAATCAAGGAAACACTTAATTCCATCAGAACCCTGAATAAAACAGTTACCCAACAATATTCTACTCAAAAACCAAAGTAGAGAATAAAAGATAATCAATAAAATAAGAAAAAGAGAAAAGTTCACGAAAAACTCTTCAAAATAATCTTCGGTTGAAATTGATTCACGATTTTGCCAATTGTAAAGATGATCTCTTGCCTCCTTCGAGATGATGCTAAAAAGAGGGTAAAAGGCGCTTTTGTATGAGTTAATAATTATGTACAAGACTTTATAAATTTCTCCAAATTTATAAATTGAATACACAAATTCACTGATTTATTTTATTTCACCTTGTTGACTTCCTAAACATAAAAAATAATTATAAAGTCAAATCGGATCATTTTCAAATTAAAATCACTCGAAGGACATTATAAATCAGAAATAAATAATACTAGGACATAGATAAATATGCCAAATATAAGCAATGATGCCGATGATACTCAATAATAGTTAACTAATAAGATACAATAACGATTAAAATTTGATAAGGTTGAACATATTAATAGGATATATAATTATTTAATGTCTAATGAGTATGGCTAAATATAAGATATAAACATTTCATATTTTTTATATTCGAAATTCAAAGTCCCAAATTCAAAATTCAACTTTTTCCAAAAGATAAATCCAAAAATGAACCCATAATCATAAAATCGAATCAAGAATCCAAAAAGTTCGAATTCCAATTTTACCCATACTATGCCCACCCTTACCATTTGGACTTTTTTCTCACAATTGTAATATCAAAGATGTTATATGCCAATTTTCATAAAAAGGGACCAAACAAAAATATCATGCAAACCAAGGGTCGTAGAAACAAAAATCCATATTCTTGAAATTTAAAAGCCAATCCCAAATATAATGCCTTGGTACAAAAATCCAAGAAAACTCAAAGCAGTAACGCTTCTGTGGAAGGCATAAACAGTGTGTGTAAAAATGGGAAGATGTCTTCATTCATCCACAGTTTCTTCCTTGAAAATTTGTCAGTTACCCAGAATTCTTGTTCCTTATAATTTGCCATTTCCTAAAAGTTGTACCACAAATTCACAACTTTTCCAACATGGGGTTTGTACAAGTGGAGCCAAAACAAATGGAACATTTTGCATCAAGGTTGCTTTATCTGAGGTGGGTAACAAGAAAGAGTACACAAAGATTGGTGCTGACTCAACTGGAAGTATTCCCTCCAGTGAATTACTTCAAGTGGTTGAAGCTGCTGCTAAAACTGGTGCTCAGGTTTGGCTACCCTTCTTAATTAGTCTATTTCTTTCTGGTTTTGTTTATGTTATTGGTAAATTTGTGCTTAAAGATTTGATTTTTGAGTTCTTGGTTACGACTTGCAGTTTTTCTTGCTGGTGTATTGGATGATTTATTGAATTAGGATATACCCTTTGTTCTGTTGAGCTATTAGAGACAAGGAGTTTAGGTTGCCTAGAGGATAAGTAGGATGCTTATGAACGTGATGTTAAGCTTCATTGAGGAGTTAGGATGTCGGAGAAAGATAAATACAACCCATTACTCTACACAGTGGCGGAGGTAGGAATTTTACTAAGGGTTGTCAAATATAAAAAAGTAGATACACGTAGAAAATAAGGAGTCAACATATAGTATATATACATAAACTAAAATTTTGACCTAGCTAAACAATATAATTTTCCGGCGAAGGGTGTCAATTGACACCCCTTAGCATAAGGTGGCTCCGCCACGGACTCTACGTTGAAGTGTGTGTCATATTTTCACCATTCACCACACATTGTATAATCATTACCTTTCACTAATTTGATTTCTAGGAAAGGGAAAGACCTGCTTGGGGAGTGGGGGTGGGGGGGCTAGGATGAGGTTGATAACTGGTAAGTTTAGTAAGCAATGGGAAGAAAAAAATATGTTTACACATATATACATAGGTGTTTTTCATATATTAGCAGTTATCAAAAGATTTTACTTAATAGCAAGTCTTGTACTCATTATGTCTCTTACTTTCTTTAAGACTTTCTCTAGTTCTTGATAGCTTTCCCGTGAATCTATTTTTTTTAAAGAGATCTCTGTTCCAATTTTCTTTTACCTTCTTTTTGCTCCCTTTTCTGTTTACCTACTCTTGGCCTCAACCATCATATTCCTTGTGCTTTATGAGGTGTCCTCTGTCTTCTCTTCTTCTGCATTGAGATTATATTGCTGACTATGGTCATGAAATATCGATGTTTTACTTTTCTTTATATGGACAAATAAGAGATCCTGCAATTTCTTCTTTCACTACTTTTCTATCTCCCATTTGTATCTAGCCTTTAAATAATCTTTCTGGCTCCTAATCTAATACTTTGTTTTCCCATTTTTATTTCATTTGTCATTTTAGGTTGTAATGGATGCTGTGAATAAGCCTCGAAATGTTACCTATAAAGGGCTCACTGACCTAGTGACCGAGTAAGACCTTGTATTACTTTCCTTTGTTGGTGGTTGTTTGTTTATATCAGAACTAACATAGTGCTTCTCTTTCTTTTCTTCTACGCTGGTGTGTCAAGTTGATTTATAAGGCTGTCAAACGCCATTTCTGATAGATTTTCCATTCTTGTTGCGGTGTTGCTTCTCAGTTTCTGATGACAACACTCCTTGTATGATTAACAATAATTAGTGAATCTACTTTTATAATCATCACTATGTCTAGTTTTGTCACGAAAAATATTTTCTTTTCTTTTTTGCATATGCTTCCATTGAAATGATTTAATTCTTTATTAGGCTGTAGTAAATATCCTCTGACTTCCCTTTCCATCGTTATATGATCATTGGTAACTGATCCATGATATTTTTTTTCTTGCCCTTCTCTTGAGACTATTGCTTGAATTTAACACTAAACTTTGACAATGTTTTCTTGTTAGCGAGTATGTACGGCCTCACTTTTTCCGTTTACCTTATGCTTTTACAATTTGGTGATTTTATATGAGCTAACTTTTAGTTGCTCCTTAGGTTATAATATTCATTTTATTTCTTTATGCGGAGACTTTCATCATGTTGTGACAGTGGTTAATGTGTTGGTTTAAACTTATTGCAGCACAGATAAAAGTAGTGAAGTCGCTATCCTGGAAGTCGTGAGGAAGAATTTTCCAGATCATCTAATTCTTGGGGAGGAAGGAGGAATTATTGGGGACTCGTCATCTGATTATCTTTGGTGCATTGATCCTTTAGGTTTGTTCTACAGATCTCTAACTTCACGGCAACGAAAGTAGCTAGCCATATTAGCCGAACTCTCTATTGGGGTTAGAGAACTTATGTAGGTTTCCATAAGTAGATATGAATTGTCAAAGTTCCAACTGGTTTTAACTTGTAACTGCCAGGTTATTTTGGTTTGAAAGGGTCACATTTAACTAGTTCTGGTTTAACAAATACACAAGTCATTAACCTAAATTTTAGGCAGCTATATACTCGCAGATTTTAAACACGCAAAGGCAGATAATTGCACAATCAGTATATGGATGAATATTGAGCATCGTTCCACAATGACTTATAATGAAGTTGAGTTGACTGCGACTTCATATTGATTGAGAATTTGAAATGGGTGGACGTAAGAAACAATGAAGTAAAATAACTAAGTACTGATAAAAAAGGAAAGAAAATAACTATAAGTAGCTATGAGAAAATCTTGTGGTAGCAAGCCTGATGTTTCTGACTTCACTTAATTGCTTCGTTTGGACCCTTACTATCGTCTTGGATCTTACTGATAATGTGAGATATGTCAGGGTTCATAATTATTCAGGGATACATTCCTATGTCAAGTGAAGCTAACTTTCTTAAATAACCTATAATTTCGAGGGCTATTAAGATAAGGAGGATGCATGAGTTTAGCTGTATTTTCCATGCCTTTGGTTTTAACTATAACCCCATTTTACAACCGAATCATATCAAATTCATCTATTTGATTAGTATAGATCACAAGCCTTTCAATTCTCCATCTATATTAATAATCTCTCCCAAGTTCCTTAAGATCCAAAAGGATCTAGTTGTGGTGGTCATTCAATTAAAAGCATTAAATACAATATTGAACAAACAACTCAATTATTAGTAATAAAGAACAAGAAAGATAGTAATTAATCCAATCTACATGATAAGATTCATCGTAAATTGGAAAGAAAATTATTTCGTGCTAACAGTCTAGAACATCATAGAGATCTCTTATTTCGAAGTGGAAATTAACAAGTGAAAAAAAGAAACTCTATTTGGTGTTTTAGTTTCTTCAAAAGCTCCTTGTCTTGTGTCTGATTTTGCCTTGAAAACTGATTTCTGTTCCTTTTATGGTCTTAGAAGTTCCTTTTTTTCCTTTTCAAAAAATAAAATAAAATAATAATTTCGTCATAACCTTACGAAGTAAAATTGGTTCATGCTAAGAGTTGAGAACATCATAGATACTCAAGGAAGTGGTGTAGCAGTTGAAGAGTTGGAATGATAATCTTAGAACCAGGTCTAATCGCAGTAAGAGATGACATCAAGTAATTTGTTCTTTTCTTCCTAAGCATTCTTGGGGATATTTGCTTGATACCTATACTGGTAGGAGGTAGCAAGTGGATTGCTCGAGATGCAAGAGGCCTGAACACCATAGTTTCCCAAAAATAAAAGAGTGAAGAACTGAGAATATCATGAGAATCTCCTAAACATCATTATTCCAAAGTGAATTTCAGAAGTAGAAGAAAGAAATTCTGTTCGGTGTTTTAGTCTCTTCAAGGACACCTTGCTTGTGCTTGCTCTTACCTTTAAAAACTTAATGCTGGTGTCCCTTTTTTGTCTTGCAAGTCCCCTCTTTATATGCAAACCCGAAATCCTAAGCCAAGAAGGAAACACTTCAAATCTTGGACTCCCTGCATACGTCCTTGCAGCAGTGGAGGGTGGCTTGATATAGCTGTGCGATCACGCAGGCACAGAAACAGCCAAGTAGCTGCGAGAACTCTCTGAATTTGCATGAAGATACTTTCCTCTTGCAGGACAATGGGCTGATTGGCACGGCCATGCAGTCGCATAAGCACGCGGAGTGGCTAGTGCCACCAAACAAGACTTGCACAACTTTAGTAAAATGGTCATAACTTTGTTCAGGGAAGTCATATTACGAGCCATTTGAAGCGTTTGCGACTAGACATCAAGGGCTGCAATTTTACGAATATCATGGTTTAACTTGAGATCTATGATAATCAAATTACTTCTTGAAGTTTAGTCAAAATCTGACACACGTTCATTGCACAATTCACGCCTAGGGTTCTTCTTTCCCTAATATGCAATTACATTTTAAAGCAAGTGAGATACCCACGATATGCTTCAAAAACTTACCAAATTTTTTGCTAAACATACTTAATTTTATCTTGAAAAATCATCTTATCACATATATCTTGCATGTGTGTGTTCAAAAAAAGAATTATGTTACTAGAAGTAGAAACAAGCACCACATATTATCTTAAAGACAACTCAACCGATAGGGAGTGAATATTAATTGGAAACTTTGTCTTGCAGATGGAACAACAAACTTTGCGCATGGCTATCCTAGCTTTGCGGTCTCTGTGGGGGTTCTTTATAGGGGGAGGCCAGCTGCTGCTGCTGTGGTATATACTGGGATAGTTTCTGATGTGCTTTTTGGATTATTTACCATGGTTCAGTAGAAGAGCACTGTCTCTTATCCGGCAAGCTTGGTTTATGATAATCTTATGATAGTTGATTCTAACCTAATGTGCGAGAAGAGAATCAAAAGCTTAAATGATCACTAGCAACTTAAATCGTGTAGTGCTAAGAGATTGATATGTTATATTCTCTTACTGTCTAGGACGAATGACGAGGATTCTTATATTCGTCGCTGTAAGGGACCCAATCTGAGAGATACAAAAGGGGAAGGAATTTTCAGTGAACCTTACACTAGAATAGATGAAAAGTGACGCTTTAGTATTGCTATAAGATTTCTTTCTGAAGCTATCCATATTTTGTGTAGGATTTTTGTTAGTTGAACTCGAACAAGTGTTGCCGAATTTAACCTAGGCAACTCTACATTTCTTAATTTACTGAAGACTTGAATTAGCTGACCAACCAAAATTATGTGGCGTTTATCTAATACTCCCTCCGTCCCAATTTATATGATGTAGTTTGACTGGCACAGAGTTCAAGAAATAAAGGAAGACTTTTGAATCTTGTGGTCTAAAACAAGCCAAAGATATTTGTGTGGTTATAAATCATCTCGTTAAGCGTAAAAGGTAAAGTTAAAGTTAAAGTTAAGTTGTTGCCAAATAAAGAAATGCGTCATTCTTTTTGGGACCAACTAAAAAGGAAAGCATGTCATATAAATTGGGACAGAGGGAGTAGTAACTTTTATGTAGTATACAGAATCTCGGAGAAACACTGTGAGAATGAAAATGGAAACCATAAAGTGGAAAGACCATCAATGACACCAAATCTCTTGTTCTGATATCTTGTCAGATATGACATCTGAATTCCTCAACCTGAACATAGTATTGTTAACGTCTGCTTCTTTACAGGTTGAGTTTGTTGGTGGCCCTATGTGTTGGAATACTCGCACATTTTCTGCAGCTGCAGGTAAAGATGTTTATATATAACACGTCATTTATTCAACTGCAAATTCCAAAGATCTACTCATGGCATTATGCAATTTTCTTCTTCTAGGCAAAGGAGCCTTTGCTAATGGTGAAAAGATTCATGTCAGTGGAACTAACAAGGTGAGAATTTATACATGCAAATGTGTAAAACAGCTTAATTGCCATTTCCACAGATCCATGATTAGAATGAGAGTTTGATGATAACTTTCATAACATCTGATAAACACAGTTCTTGCTTGTCCTATTGCATTAGGAAGTCTGGTAAATGATGAACTCTACCTGCTCTGTGTGGCCTGTTATGCATCTATATCTATTTACGTGCATGTGTATTTGTTACTATTTGAAGTTGTGCTAGTTTTGCATCTTCTTTTTGGCAAAGAGATAATATATGGCTTGTCTTTGAAGTTCAAATTGACAATAGTGTTACATATATAAAGCTCACTAAATGAACGGTACACTTACTGTCAATCTTCTTTTCCCAATTCCTTTAACTCATTTGTTATTGTTCTTTTTTTTGTTTGGTTTGTGTGCGGGGGTGGGGGGATGTTTAGGTGGAACAATCTCTTCTAGTGACTGGATTTGGATATGATCATGATGATCCATGGGCAACCAATATGGAATTGTTCAAGGAATTTACTGATGTCAGCCGGGTAGCAACTCTATCCCTTGTCTTAATGCTCCTCGTATCTCTGTCTTAGTAAACTTTATCCCTATCTTTTTCTGAAATTTTGCACATCCACCCCCCTCCTATAATTGTTTTTCTTCCTGCTGTGTTCCGTATAGGGTGTGAGAAGACTTGGTGCTGCTGCAGTGGACATGTGTCATGTTGCTTTGGGGATTGCTGAAGCATATTGGGAATATCGTCTAAAGCCATGGGACATGGCTGCAGGAGTTCTGGTATTCTTGCTTTCATTATTGTCGATATATTTTAGACATTCTTCTACTCATCTTCTAGAAAATTATAGAGAGCTGAGTAGGCAGAGTTTGATGCTTACCAGGTCCAATCAGCAGATTGTATTTTCAGTATATTATCTTGTTGTTCTCTCTTTTCTATTAAGTAGAAAAAAGGGTTAAATGTAGTTTTTGCTGCATGTTTTCTTTTTCTTTATAGATTTGTGAAAGAGATTGTCAGTAAAAGAGAGCAGTATATTGTGTACTTATCCAAAAAAGAAAAAGAAAAAAAAGAGAAACAGCAGAACATACCATTGTTTTTTTTTTTTTGTTTGTTTGTGGATAAGTAGATCTAACCATTGTACAATAAGCAAGTAATGCAGTGCAGGAATGTGTGCAAGAGGAGTTAAGGTCTTATAACAGGAATGCCGTTGTTTGTTAGAATGAAACCTAAGTAGCAATATATAAAAGTTGTCTCATTTCTAAGTTTCCATATGATCCCATTGCATGCAAATTTTTCAAGATCAGGGTGTTGGTTTATGAATCGAGGAAGTGAAAGGTTCTCATCTTTTTAACTTGAAGTATCTGAAGTTGGTAAAGTCTGTAGTAATGAAATACCTCGGGGATATCCATTCATGAAAAGTGAGTTTAGCTCAATGTTGTCCTTCTCAAGTTTCTCTAAGTGGTTATTGCTAGTTTACGAACTATTAAGCAGTTGTATTCAAGTCCTTATGAAAAAACAAGTTGTGTTCAAGTCTTTATTTAACATTGTGGTGTATGTTTCATGCAGATAGTTGAAGAGGCTGGAGGGGCAGTTTCGTGTATGGATGGTGGAAGGTTTTCAGTATTTGATAGATCTGTCTTGGTATCCAATGGTTTGCTCCATGCAAAGGTCAGCTTTTACCTATGTTGAAATGAATTTAATTTGCAAGCGGTTTTTCATCTGCATATGGTTGCAGTTGATTTAATGCGTAGTACGTCAAATCCAGTAGGTCAATTTGTTTTATATGTTTGATAAGTATCTAGAGGATGGACTTCTTATTCTCTTACATTTTGGTAAAAATTAGAGCATGTAACTCTCTAGAGGAAATGTCTTGCTACTCATTATCGTTTCCATTAACATGTGCAGCTCCTTGAGAAAATTGGTCCAGCAACAGAGAATTTGAAGAGCAAAGGGATTGATTTCTCAGTGTGGTTCAAGCCAGAAAATTACCATACAGAAGTTTGATACGTCCCTACGTTTTGTTCTTTAGATGTCCCACTTGAAAGATTCTGCTACAATCAGATTTTGGTTAGGTCAGTATTTGCATTTGTATTTTCTAGCTTACATATCATTGTAAGGAACTGGTCAAATATTCGTTGGTATTAGGTAAATATTAATATAACATGTCTTTTAGGTAAAAGGATCTTGGCAACGGAAAAAAGTATATTCAAATTTTTACTGTATTTGTTCCTGTTATAGCTGGTTGACTTACTGGAAACGACATTGAGTAGCAAGCCATTTCCGTTAGTAGAATCAATTTTATACGACTTTTTGTCAATCAAATTATCGTATCTATTAACAATACAATATGTTATGATTCCCTTTTTTTTTTCATGTTACAGTAGAACCAGCAAACATATCCATTAAATGTTCGTATGTTACTGAGAAAGTGCAATACTGGCTCTTAAATATTTTCCCAGATAGTACAAATTTTATTTGTTCTGGCAAATACCCTGAACCTCAAACTAATGTTTTAATTGAGAGTTTTACTTTTTTATTCCGGAGGTTTACAGACCCATAGGTTTCTATCCCTGCTAGGGGGAAAGAAGTTATAGTTTTTATCTATTACTTTACCAGCTTAACACATGGTATGCAAGATTTTTCCTAGATAGGTTAACTCTTGTCTTTAGACACCTATCAGTTGATACTATTGAGTTCTGGGTTCAATGCCAAATGTTTGAGGCTTCAAACATATCTGCATAGCACATGCATCTTAATTTACAAATGTAAAAGAAAGAACGCTATCTCATGCTTTTTGCGGCTAGCGTAGTGCTCATCATTTGAAACATCAGCATGAAAAAGCTAAAAAGAAACTACAGTCGAGTAACCTCTAGCTGCATGCCACATTCATTTCATATGTCATAGGACTCAGGCTTTTGGACGGAGGACAGCACCTTTAATGACTAACCCCCTCTTCCAATTCCCACCTTCATATTCATATAGAGAGAACTCTATTTCTCCATTCTTCTGATCTGCTGATGTCATTAACTCTCCTGCTGGGATTTCTATCCATTTTTCTCGTGGTTTTTCCACCATATTCTCCGTATGTCCTTGCCTGCTACCATCTGGGAGAATGAGTCGAAGATTCACTGGATTTTCCCATCCATAAGCAGGATCCTTTAACATGACAATAAACACAACCTCATAAATGAGTCCTGGCGATAGCCTAACTGTATTGAATCTTCCATGGATTTCTAGCCAGCAAACATCTAGTAGTTCTGCTGCTGGAAGAAGCACATCACTGCATAAACAATAAAAAACATCATTTCAGGCTTTTTTAGTTTGCTAGTCTTCAACTACAGAAACCTTTAAGTATGTAGTACATGTTGGATTAGAATAGCTTCTAATAGGGAACGTGAAAGTTTTAGTTAGTTTTAACTGCTGAATGCTGATTATCATTTGGTGGCCTGACAGTTAACACATGTTTACCGATTTGTAGTCTCTTTTAGCACATTACTTTCCCTGTTCTGTTTTATACGTCACTCTTTCCTTTTTAGTTTATTACGAAAAGAAAGACTTATTTCTATATTCAAAAGTTAACTTTTAACTTCTCATTTTAGTCTTATAGCCACAGTATCATCTCATGTTTATGATCACAAGTTCTAAGGGAATTTTTGGTATGTGCCTAAAGTCTTTCTCTCTTAAACTCCATACCCTATCAAACACCACCATATGAAATGAAATGGAGGGGTTATTATTTTTCTGTTCCAGCCCTATGTGTGGTAAAGGATGCTTCCGATTAATTAATGCTATGGATCTACAAACTGAAATTCAACTTTAATGAGCCTGGTTTACTTTGTCAAATGAAACTTTTTTATTACCTCAACTCCTGTACCAAGGGCCAGTGCCAGAAACGGTTGTTTTCTGCCCAAGTGATTAAGAGGTCTCTTGCATACAGCATGAAGCAGTTGCTATTTGACTTCTTGTCTACCCAGTATTTCTGCATGAAGTGCAAATTAAGTATATCCATCACAGTAGTTATTTATTATTATGGAATAAAACTGTATTCAAGTGATTAGGCTTAATTGACTAGTTGAACTTGAACATCAGAATTGGTCCAATAAATCACAAGAGGACATTCTTCTCTTGGGGTTAAGTTGAAGGCAGAATTCTAAGTTTAACAAAAATATACAAAAAGAACACAACATAAACTCATAAAGTAGATATATGTTTCCATATAACATGTAACTGGAACCTGTATATCAACATCAAAATAACACTTGTAACAAACGTCTCAAGGAAGACCACTAGCTAGATATCCATTACTCCGAACGAATTTAGGTGCCCCTTTGGTTTGGACATGACTGTTAAGGTAAAAGTTGGAGTTCTTGTTAATCCTTTAAATGAAAGGGGGTTTAGAAATGGAGATAAAGTTGACTTTTTGAAGAATATGAATGTTTAGAGTGAGAGTAGGTTAAAAAATCTTTTTGATAATAGAATAATAAAGAAGTCTTGATAAGCATAAAAGAAAATTTCCTTTTTCAGAAGGGCGGACAGCATTTCAAATAGAGCCTTTCTTTTAGACTATATACTTGAACCAATGGAGACAATTTTTTCTTACCTTGCGCTTTTGGTTCAAAAATACTCCTGCATATAGCTGGTCATATAGTTTGTCCATGGAGGACCTATCAACAGAAGAATCTGCCTCTTTTAGGATTTCTTCATAATTATGTGGAAACCTGAGTACTTTGGTGGCTTCCGTTGTCTTGTTAGTCTCAGTACTCTTGCTGCTCTGTGGCATAATCTTTCTGGGTTCTTCATTGAGTATGGCGGCATCATTATGGTGTCTTTGAGGAGAAGCATTGCGGAGTTCTTGATTTTGTTGTGAATCCTGATCTTGTGACAACCCTGACCCCATTTCTCTGAAGAAAAACTCTTTGTGGATATTGGTTTATGTACTCTGGTAGAACTAATCAGTAATCACTCTCATGAATAGGGAAGCTTTTATTTTGAAACTCTCGTAGTTGGGCATCTTTTGATTTTATCTTTCTCAAGTGGAGTCGGAATCTATCTTTAAGAATCTATTCCTGTCGTCCACTGTGCACTTTCTATGAACATATCCATGCCAGCACACATAGGCCTTAAAAAAGTTATTCCTCTACGATTATACTTTGCTTGTGCTTATGCTTTGTCTTGAGCCGAGGGTCTTTCGGAAACAGCCGCTCTACCTACCAAGGTAGAGGTAAGATCTATTCTTAATACTATTACTTGATACAACAATTGTGTGGCTACTTTCAGATGGCCTATTCTTGTTTATTCGTTGGTGTAATGTTGAACATACTGCAGCTAGAAGTGTGAATTGCTTGTCATGCTTATTAGTGGCAGAAGAGTTGATCTTCTGATATGTAGTTAAAATTAAAAATCTAACTTAATAGCATTAATTCTAGGACATACCTGAGAGATAAGCTTCATGTTTATTGATCTAAAAGTGCTTTTTTACTTGTTAATTGCGTTGTTGTTGAGTTACCACTTTCTATGGTCAATAGTTTCAGAATCAGATGCTTGTCCTGATAGAAGTCTCAGCATACGGCAAGCTGCTGCTGAGGAATATGGCATCTCTAAGACCAAATTTTATTTTGATATGTCCAGATCAGTCCTTATCTAATATATATTCTGCATTTCCTTGAGATCATAGCACCCCAACCAATGCATTTCTTTTTCATTACTACCCACTAAGTTCAGTATTATTTCAGACTAATTTTCTGGCAGGACCGCGTAATTGTTGCTCATCGCACAAATGATCTTTGACCAATTCAAAAGAACTTATTTGAACGTATTCATGCTAAAAAGTAATTGTTGCTCATCGCACAAATGATCTTTGACCGATTCAAAAGAACTTTTTTTAGCATGAATACGTTCAAAGAAAGAGTGAGCAGAAAATCTGGGTTAGAATGAAGAGTAGATAGAAGGTCAAGCCCAGGTCTTTGGTCCAATGTAAGATTGCAATAATCGATGTGTGGGATAGACGTACATCAAGCCTAATATTTAAGTGGAAAATGACAGAGCGGCAGGTCATGATCTACCAAATTTCGAACGTAACAAACTTCATCTCCAAATAAATTACATAAGCTTCTTACTCTTGATTGAGAATCTCAGGGCTCGGGCTTTGGGACGAATAACAATACCTTTGACAACTAAACCTTGTTTACAATTCAATCTCTCTATTTCATACAGAAAAATATCGATCTCTTCCCTCTTCTTCCTCCTAAATTCACAGCTCGTGAAGAACTCTCCTACTGGCACTTCTATCCATTTTTCTCTATCTTTTACATTCATCAGATTTACTGTCACATCTTTGCTCGACTTATTTGGGATGATTAGCCAGGGTAATTGATTCCAATCTATCTGCATTTTCTTTTATCTTCACCATGAACACTATCTCAGACAATGTTTCTGGAGTAAGTGCTGCTGTATCAAATCTCCCACAAACTTCCAGCCAACCCACACTTTTTAGTTCTGCTGCTAAAAAATTCTCAATCACTGTAAAAAGTAGTAAAATTCAGAACCATTAGCTAGGTTCCCGCAACTTATCATGTTATAATATTTGTGTGGCTGCTTATCATTAAGGTTAAATAGGAATTTAAGTTAACTGTTTGTAAATGCAGAAAGGGGTCATTTTTTTGCAGACTAAAATCACATAAACTGAAACGGATATGGATAGAGTATTGTATATCTTCTTGTGGTTACCTTGTCTCTTTTACATCTACCCAAGTCCAGTAACTAGCGTCTTCTCTCCAAGTGATTGAGAGATCTTCTGTGTATAACGTAAAGCCGTTTGCTTTATTCGTGCAATCAATACAATACTTTTGCATATCATATCATTAATAGAATTAATATTATCTGTATTGCATAACACTGTAAACTACAAATGAATGAAGAATTATTGGAAGAATATTGTAACAGCTGTTCAACTATTTTGAAATGAAGGTTGCGGTGAAAATATGAAATTTTACAAAAGGAACCTGTTAGTGTTAAAAACAATCAAAATGAAAAATCCAACATATATTTACTCCGCCAGTAGATCAACTCACACTTCAAAGTTCAGTGGATAATAAACCCGTTCTCAATCCTTCTCCAAAATACCAGGCGTTCTCAATCCTTCTCCAAAATACCAGGCTTTCGTCAACAGTAAGGTTCAAACTTGTGACATGTGTTTAACTCACTCATCAAGCGTTGCACCCTTACCACTGAACCAAAGACTTGGGAGCACCAAAAGGTTGAATCTCAATGGATACTAAAAAAAAATAACAACAAAGAAAGCAAAATGAAATAGAGAGAAAAAGGAGGAAAACTTAAGTTGCTCTCTATATACCTTGTTATTTTGTTTGATGTGAACTCATGCTTGAATGTCGAGATCAGGGGACTATCCAATCCATGCGGCAAATCTGTTTGTGGTGGAAAAAAGTCATTATATAGCTGCGTAAGTCGATCTGTGGACGATCTATCTATCGATCTCTGGCAGGGAGTCTGCTTCCTTCAAGATCTCATTCAGATTATATGGAAGCTGATCTCTTATATCTGCTGTTGCTGCCTTTTGGGCATCACTACTCTTACTGCTGCTGCTGTTTTGGGCATCAGTGTCAGTGTTGCTTCTTTTCTGGTCTTAGCTTGCTTGGTTCTTCTGTCTTCACAGGCGGGATAATGAACAATTTTCACCCATCTTAAAGATAATGAACAGTTTTCTGCAAGTCTGGTGATATATTATATATAGAAAACAAGGCTTGATGTGTACTTGTTTTGCTATAAAGTTTGATGCTATATTCTGGTTTTTTTTCTTTATAAGTGAAACACAGAATCTTACTATCCAGGATTGTAGTGGGATGAATAGTATCCTTTTACCTTTAACCAGAGGTTTAAGAATGATTTTTTTTATAGTGAGTGTTTCTCCCTTTAACGAGCCTTACGTGGTGAGAATCCAAATTAGTTGCGCCCCCAAATCTTAGTTTAAATCTTCTTCCTTAATAAGTTCAACGCGTGTAAATTATTCTTCTTTAGATATTCTAGAAAGTCCTTTCAACTTTTGTAAGAATAAAATTAACCATCCAATTGTGGTTGTCTATTGTTTAAACCAGGGAGAGGGCATTTGAGGGGATGATTAGTTAAACAGCGGATGCTCATGATTAGTAAAGGAATTAATCAATTGGATTATTAGATTGAGTTTAGGAATAAACCATTCGTTCTTGTAATCAAATTGGCCGCTCTAGTTTAAATCCTTGATTATGCTTGTGAGAATGAATTTTTAAAAATATGGTTAGTAATATGGAACCCAAGTGAAATCAATTAGAAGCAATAAAAGTTAATCATTAATCTAGATTATGCAAACAAGGTCCTAATGCATCCCTCCAATGCAAATCATCTTAACACTAGTTTTGAGAGACGACCTTTGCAATCTAAACTCATACTTACTCGCAGTACTTGATATATACTTCAAATAATAATTATGCTTCAATTCCAAACAAGTTAAAAGCGTACTTGATATAATCCATTCGTTAGTTCGTGTAATCTGTGGATATGATCTATTCAATCGTCATTCTTCTAAGCGTACTTTATATAATCCACTTTGAACATAGTCATGCTAGCTAGCATAATTCTTCCTATGGTTTTCCTCAAAGTATAACAACTAGTGCTTTTTCCTATTAAGTTATGTACACGGAAGTGTAATTTAATATGCAATAACATATTATTAATTATTTTAGATTACCGATCAATGCTATTAAATAAACGGCAAAGGGTCAGACATGCCCATTTCCTATTATGTCATCTGCTAATAGTTTTCCTAATAGACATATTGTTTCTTTTATTTTTAAACACATTCTTTTCCTAAGAGAAATATTATTTTTTAAAAATTCTCTTCTTATTTCTTTTTTTTAAAGTAAAAAACTATGGCATATATAAGTAATTAAGTAATTGAGCGTGAGATCCAAATAAATTGAAAGACCAAGATATTTAATGACTTAGTAATTTGAGATTTTGATTCGACATAAAGCAATGGTATTTGGAGTCCTGGCGGAGAGAACATGGGAGAAGAATGAAAGAAGAAAAAAAGTGAAAACGGGGTTAAAAGAGTGATGGAAAACGTGGGGAAATGAAAGAGAAGAAAACAAACGTGTCAATAATATGCCTGTGGCGTATTGTAGCACATGTAAAGCATTTCAACTCATGAAATTGGTTTAATATGTTCTAGGACGACCTATGTTACATTCGAACAAAAATAGAGTGTTAATATGTAGTAAGTATCTTTTCGGGACAAGTTGAAGTATTTTTCACTTCTTATAATGAAACTAGTTAAATTGGATATATGTATCACTCAATATCGGATAATGTGATTGTGAATCATAATTTCATTCATGATGTGCAAGTAATACAAATACAAATACAAATATATGTAAGAAAAACACACTCAAGCAATATAATACAAATACAAATATATGTAAGAAAAACACACTCAAGCAATATAATACAAATACAAATATATGTAGGAAAACACACTCTAAAAAAATACATTAACAAAAACAAAACTTTTTACTTGAGCTTCCCTCTCCTTTCACTCCATCAGCTAAATTATTATCTTCTCTCTATCAAGTTTACACACTGAATTTCGAGACCTCCTTTCCACTTTTTGTTCCAAACTTCATACAACCCAAAACAAAGTTTATCATCAGCATTATTCCCCTTCCCTTTGTTATTGTAATAGTTTTTCGTATCATCTTTTTGTCATTCTCAGTTGTTAAATTCACCTTTCTCCATTGAGTATTACCTCCCCATTTAGCCATAATATAAACTGGTGAATTATTCCAACCAAATGCATCAGTCATTAATGACATTGTAAACTCAATGTCGTATGATGTTTTCTTCTCTACAATATTGTCAATGCAACCAGTTACCTCCAGCCAATTTACTTGTATAAGTTCTGCTCCGTCATTTCTGTAATTCAAATATATTTAATAACAATGTTAGCTCAAACTACAAATTATAACATGTGGTTCTACAAGCTTGTAAGGTAATACGTAGTAACACATTTAATTTCTATAAATTAATTAGATTTGGTACGTCCATTCTTACTCGTATTTGGGTAACTTCTAGGGATGGCAGGTGGGTATAATTTTGCGGATTCCGTACTGCACCTACCTCAGTTGGGACGGGTATGGGTATAACTTCGGCGGGTATGGGTAGGTGGTGGATTTGCAGTTACCCCGCCTGCCCCGCCCCGCATCCAATCGCCCGCTCCAAATCCACCCGTCCGCCTTATACCCGCCAACTATAATTTTATTTGTACAACTTTATATTTATCTATTTGACACACATAATTTTAGCAGCCCATAAGCCCAATAATAATGAATTTTGAGGCAAAACCCTACTCACTTGGATGGTGGAGCGGGTGTGGATTTAGTAATATATCCGCATAGACGGATATGAATGTTTAAGATGTACCCGCCACGGATGACGGGTATAAAATTTTCTGGCGGGTACAGGTGCGGGGGAGTGGTACCCGCACCCGCCTGCCCAATTGCCATCTACATTGCCTCTCACACGGTCAGTATTATGTTAGCTCACATCTTCCACTTTTAGACCTCTTTTTCATTGCCTTTTTTTATCGACTGTCACTTGATTCTAGTCAGCCCAAATTACCTCGAGCGAAGTCACGCTTTCTAAGTTCTAGAAATAAGTTGCAAGTTGTAGTCTAATTAACTATTCTTAAATTTAGAATGACGTTTTACATTCACTTTTTTCTTCAGTTGAAGGAGGACATGACCGTAAATATGAAGATATGGAGGTGGAGAATTAGGGTAGAAGGTTAGTAGATAGCTAAGTGTTATTGTACTTTTAATAATATGATTTAGTTATCACGTAGCTTCTTTTTCGCTAATGTGTATTGATATATGTTGCTACACTTGTTTTGTACATTTGCTATTTTGTTATCTTTTTCTTCTTCTTCCTACATTTCTGCATCGTTTGTATTTCTTTTGAGCCGAGGTATATCGGTTACTTTTAGTATATTGTTGTTTGTTTGAGCACTTGATATTTGGTGATAAGGAGCCAAATAATCAATTTATGCCTAAGCCGACAGAGAGCATAATAAGTGAAGGGCCTAAGTTGGACCAAAGGGTCAAAATTCCTCTTATTAATTAAATGTTGCATTCCTATTGCTTTTAATAACGAAAAGAGATCTAATGTGGAGTTCCTTCAATATTTGCCGGCATACACACACATATATATATATATATATATATATATATATATATATATATATATATATATATATATATATATATATATTCCAAAGCAAGTGTGATAGTTTAATGAATACAAGAACAATAGACTAGTGGTTTAAAGATGATGGCTCCATTAATTCTAGAGAACACTGATATTATAACTAGTAACAACGTTCATGAGAACAATAACAATAATTTACTTATCTAATTTATTTCCCTATGTTAATGTTGAGTTTGATGTTGTGACATTTGACCCAACATATCTTTTAAAGGATTGATTTGAATGTATAAAAATGTTGGAACAAATGTCACAACATTCGGGCCAACATTTTTCATAACAGTTTTGTCTTACTTCACGTTAAGCACTAATTGTTTTACTGAGTGATAAAAATGACTTAGGTGCGTGAATTAGGAGCTGTGTAAAACGTGGGAGAAAGAGTTAAAGCTTGAGGAATAAGTCAAGTGAAGAACAAATCAAAGTTGTTGAGAATTTCACTCCTTAATCATCTACCACAAGATGTCCACCTTTCTCTCAACCTCCACAACCGATTGATGAGCTTTTCAAGGAAGACTCTCTACTATAAATAGAGAGGCTACTGTAGTGTATCAATATCCAGAATCAAATTGCAAAAATATCAAGAGAGCTCTCGAGAATTCATCTCAGAAAACTGGATCGCTAGTGTTGCCTGAGCGTGTCGACAACATTCTGTTCAACATTATAATTGCTGCTTAGATTCTAGATTTGTTTTTCATTGAAGCAATCATAATGAGATGTTGTCTATGTCTATTTAGATAGATTTTTCAGGCAGAAGTCATCTGCGACTTCAACTTTTTAATTCCTTTTGTATTATCCTGTAATATTGTAAAAGAATAAATTTATTTAATTGTATATAAATATATATAATACTTTCGGTCACTGACCGTCATATGTTATATAATCTATATAACCTATTTAAATATTAAACATTTGTGTCTTTATTATTTCCGTTGCATTTTACTCTTCAAAGGTTTTTCAATTTTATCGAAGTGTTGTCAATTGTGACATACAACATTATTGCCGACATTTACAAACTGCATTGACATTTAATTTGTTTTTACTTTCAATTTGTTTTTATTGTTCCATAGCATACCCTCGGGACCAACACTCTATGGGCAAATCAAATTAAAGTTGATGCACTTTGTTGTTTGACTAATTGACATAAATACCGAGTACTTGCCTCCATTTTCCTATTATTTCTTATAATCCGTGATATGCTTGTTACTTCCAAATTCCAATTCATTTTGCTTAACTATATTTCAAATTTTGGACGAATTTGTAACTTAAACCAAAGGCAAAATGTTAATGTCACGGATGATCATTTAAATTTTATTTTAAAGTTTTAAAATTAAAATTTTATAATAAAAAGTTTATTCAACTTTACCTACAATCAAAAATCACCAAAACTATTCTTTTGTAATAAAAAGTCATTCAACTTTATCTTAAAAAAAAGATAAAAGTTGGAATTAGAAAACCCCTCATATTTTTTAGGATACATAATGAATTTTATCTTAAGATACGTTTATTATTACTCCATCCATTTCAAAATATTTGTTTTACTTTCTTTTTTAATCCGTTTTAAAAAGAATGCATCTTTCCTTTTTGGCAACTCTTTTATTCCAAATTTCTAAATATTTGTTTTACTTTCTTTTTTAGTCCGTTTAAAAAAGAATGCATCTTTCTTTTTTGGCAACTCTTTTATTCCAAATTTCTACATGACATGTTTAAGACCACATAATTAAAGGACATTGGTGTGAGTTGGGGAAGAAGACACAAAAGATTAAGATTTAAAATGAAATAAAATACATTAAATAAAGCCGAAAAGCATATTTTGACGCTAGAAGGAGGGCTTGAACCTCCGACCTTGTGGTTAACAGCCACACGCTCTAACCAACTGAGCTATTCCAGCTTTGTGTTTTCTTTATAGATGCTTCTATTTGAACGTACCAAACAAATTGTCTATTACTGAGTAAGTTTATTAAGAGCATGTTTGGAAAGCCAGACAGAGAATTGGATTTGAGTGACTACTTGGGACATCTCACACTAATTGTCTCCTCCTTCAACTCTGAACACACCACTGCTCCCCATATCCTCTTGAGTTAATATTTATGCTTACTTACCGAACATCAGAAAATAAATTAAAAAAATATTTATTTTTTGCATGAAACATTTTCGTTCCAATCAAACACATCCATAGTCATACACATCAAAGTTTATTTACTTATTCATCTGAAAAAAGTTCATTTTATTTTTTACTTAACTTTTATTTTGAAATAAAGAATATCGATTTGTGTAATTACACTTATACAACCAAACACGACGTTAGAAATTACAATATGATACACAAATAGTTTTTTGTAATTACTATCCTAATAATTACACAGTAATTTCCAGACACACCCTAACTTCTGGTTTGTGTTCCTTTGATAATCATGAATCTTTTGCGTTTTACTTCTGTTCATTTTTTCAGAACCGTTGAGTCAACTATACTTTTCTATATAAGAAAAATAGTTGTCAGATGATATATTTAACAAGTCCAAACAAAGGAAGGAATTATCATCAATTCGAACTCTTCGCTAAACATTGTCAACTTCACTTTCAACATTTGATAGAGCTCATACATCACTCATCAGTCTACATGTGACAATGTAGTAAATTCATTACTCCCAAGGATGTTACATAAATGGGTATAAATCTATGACTACACCTCAAGAATGCACAACCTTACCGAAACGAAGGGATTTCGTTGAGATATAAGAAATACATGTGTTAATATGTTCTCGCTTATACATATTGGACAAATGATAGACGGGGTCCTGATTGTATAGATACATAATGAAGAATGCTTTCCGTAAACTGGTAAAGAGCATAAACGAGCTCGAATTGTACTGCTCCATGTGGAGGTTATATCAGCACATTGATCAATTCATTGCTCTAACTCTTGATCGATTTACGCAGCTTCGAGGTCTTCAACACTGACTGGTTGGTGCAGCTGCATTGATGAAAGCAACTTTAACAAAGACTCAACAAAAGACTTCATCACTAAGTACCCAAAGCAGTGTAAATAAGCATGCAACAATGATAAAGAGTCCATACAACTCCTACATGGATTTCGTCTATATGCTCATGTCCAACATTAGCATTCATAAGCATTTATCAGATAAAAGACAACTAAAACAACAACGTACTCAGTGTACTCCCACAAGTGGGATCTAGGGAGGGTAGAGTGTACGCAAACCTTACCCCTACCTTGGGCGAGGTTGTTTCCGAAAGACATAAAAGACAACTAAAAGAGAACCGAAATTAGCCAGACATTTGGTTGTAGATTTGAGACTACTGGTGCTCATTTGATGCTCCTCCCCACAAAACCAAGACAGTCTTCAATTCATTTCTACCTAAGAAAAATAGTCAAACTTCGGAGAAGTAAAATACACTCTCAAATGTTTAACCACAAAACTAGCTGACTCGGTGATGCATGTTTCGTCATGAAAGCCACATCCCGAAAAGCATTTTAGGTGGCCGGGCAGGTACCATAGTCAGTAGAAACTGCAATTGTCCAAAGAGCAGCTTTGATATGGATATCTGCTTAGCAACTTTATAGATAATCTAACAGATAAGAGCAGGAAAGGCATCTCCTGGTAATTAGCATCAAGAAGAAACATACTGATGTTGCAACAGAAAATAGGTGGAAGGCACGCAAGGAAGCATCATTCTCTGAGGGAAGAGAATCATGGTTCCACAATGTTATGTTTTGGAACTTTGCCTTCATCTCCCAGCAACTTGAATCTTCCTCGGACCTTTTTCTTTTCTCATCAGGCATTTTCTTTCCCAAGACAAACCCTGAAGAAGCAAGTCAAGAGGTTTCAAAAATGAAAAAGTTCAGAAGATTAAGGTCCTGGTATAAATTCAAACTACAATAATCATCGGACTTAAGGTGGTAGATGAATAATGAAGGCAGTTTTACTGAAAATGGGAATACGTGAGACATTTAGAAGTGTGTATCACAGAATTAACGTATCAAAGTTGGGATGGGAAGATTAGTACTTCCAGTCCACCAATACAAAAGCTGTAAGACAACATACTATGATTAAACAAGCATATATTGTAAGTTCATCTGGACATCTTCCTTCCAGACCATTGCTCTAAGATTGACATAAGTGCCTAATGAAATTGGAAGCTTAACCAGGATGAAAACTAGCTAGAGTGAGCTCTTGAAAGATGAAACAAGTAAATAGTTCACCAGTCGAAGTAGCATTGTTTTTGGCATGTGATTCTCATAAAGTTCATACCAATTGGTGTTGGAACCATCCGGTAATTAAGCTTCCTAACCAACTATGCTGGATGGGCAATAATATCAACATGGAAGTGTTTCCCCAATATTATAGCAAACCTGTATGGGTACTATGGGCGGAGCCACCTTAGGTGAAGGGTGGTCAGGTGCACACCCTTCGCCGGAAAATTACGCAGTGTACATAGGTTAAATGTTAACTATTATGAGTATATGTTTAACTTTGCATACCCTTAACACAAGTAAGAAGAAGATTTGCACACACTTCGCCAAATTTCAGGCTCCGCCACTGATGGGTACCAAGTCAACAAAATAGTCATGGATGCTTATAATCCAAGCTGCAAATATTGAGACTTAGATCCAACATAAGAGTTCGGGATTCCAATATTTAGCTCTGAGTTCTGCTCCCCTTAATTTCTAACCATTCTGTTCGCTAAATTTTAGTTTAAAAGGCAAGCCAGTCCGAAAAACATTGTTATTTTTTGAAGAGGAGAGAGAGTTTACCAGAATATCCATGAGGAATTGCAACAGTAGTTCCCTGAAGCTTCCTTCCTCTAAAATTAGCTTCCTCCACACTTAAACCATCAACAATTACACCTTCATTTCATTCACAAATTCAAACACCGATTATATAAATAAATTAATTAAATAAGAAAGTTCTTTCAATAACTAAGTTTTAATACCCAAAAAAATTAAAATTCAAGTAGAGTATGAAATTGTCTTGAATAAATAGAATAATATACCAGTGGATTTGGGTTTGAAGTAGTGCGAAACATCAGATGGACCATTGAACTTGATACAACACGGCAGCTGGTGCACTTTTCCGGTGAGATCCTCCACCTTTGCCAGCGGCAGATTGCCGTTTAGATCAATTGTGACTGAAATTCCACTCTCCATTCTCAGTTGCTTTGGTAATCAAAAGAAGCCCTAATTTTAGGTAACCTTCTATTTTCCCTCGCTTTTTCATGAATTTATATTTATTTATTTAGACCACTTAAAATTAGAAACAGAAAAGCTTGGAATGTAATCTTTAGATACAAAAGTTACCCATCGGTTCCAATTTATATGATCTACTTTGATTAGACATAAATTTTAAGAAATAAAGAAAAAATTTTAAATCTTGTGGCATAAAATAAGTCAAAGATATTTATGGGGTTACAAATCATCATTAAGCGTAAAATGTAAAAGTTGAAATTAAATTATTACCAAATAAGTAAATGCGTCATTCTTTTTAGAACCTACTAAAAAGAAAATGTGTCATATAAATTGGAACATAGTGAATATAAGATTGTTAGCTTGTTTAGCCAAACTGACTAAAAAGAAAGTGTGTCATATAAATTAGGACAGAGGGAGTATAAGATTGTTAGCGTGTTTGGCCAAACTTCTACCAAGTTAAGAATGCTCAACTTTTTTTTAAGAAAAATGTTTAATTAGAAATTTAAGGTGTTTGACCAAATTTTTAGAAGAAAAAAAAGTACTTTTGAGTAATAGCAGAAGTAGTTTTTCATAAGGTGAAAAAATAGTTTTTCCCCGAAAACACTTTTGGAGTCTTAGTCAAGCACAAATTGATGTTCAATATTTCAATATTGGAAAAGTGTCAAAACACAAACTATTGTTCTTCAATAATACTTTTTCGATAATTTTTATTTAAAAATAAATAAATTTGGGAATAGAGAATTACAAAGTGGGGAATTAAACCCTCGTTAATAAGATAAAAGTTGAGGTACCAACTAAGCTATTAAGATTTCCACTTTTTTGATAAATACTTCTGATGAAATGCATTTTTCAAAATAAGTAAATTTTTGAAAATTTGGCAAAATAGGTAATTAAGTAAATTTGGAAGGATAAAATTTAATCTAACCCAATATTTACACAAAATTGTATTTATTTGCCTCGATTAAGTGATAAATTTAAGTGTAATATGCATTATTTAAATACGGTTTAATGATAATAATATATCTGAATATACATGTTATGTATTCATTGGATTTAGCGTAAACATGAGGGTTGAATAAACTTTTACCGCAAGGCAAGTGGTAGGTGCAAAATGTTTTTAACTAGGAGAATCCACAGTTTGGAGAGGAGAAGTGGCCTTCTAATTACTACACACACATTAGTACATAGCTTTAAGTGTACAAGGCTCTAGAACACTCGTCCAAGGGTGTTGGTAGTTTGAGGCTAGGAGGCTTAGTTGATGAATTAAATTAGTAATCTGCACAAGTTGGAGAAGAGGAGAACATGTATAAGGAACTATCTGAATTCTTCATAACAGAATCTTGCAGCAGACAACCCTTTAATGCCTATAATTAATTGATAATGTTGATTTGAATACAACAGAACGGACAGCCCGGTGCACTAAGCTCTCGCTATGAGCGGGTCCGGGAAAGGGTCGGATCACAAGTATCTATTATACACAGCTTTACCTTGCATTTATGCAATAGGCTGTTTTCACGGCTTAAACCCGTGAGCTCCTCGCCACATGGCAGCAACAGAACATGGGGATTAATAACAGGTACTTCATTTCTTCTACCATCCTAACCTAACACATGCACTTGCAACAGATACAACTTTTAAATGCAAGTAAGTAATTAGACATCATTATTTAACTGTCAGGATCAGAGAAATCCACAGGGCTATCCAAATCACCCATTTGTGCTGAAGCAAATGACTCAGAACTATCTGCACTTGAGAGGGAAGAAGGCGATCCATCAGAGTCCGACATCCCCCCATCATGCATAATGATGTGATCATCATCAATCTCAGATGCATCTGATCCAGAACCACCTAGGAGAAGCTTGTTTATGGCGCCTTTTGCAGTTTCGGTGAACCATTCGTCCTCAGGTAGGGCACTGATAAGAAAGACATTTTCAATCATGAGTATACCTAAAGAAGGTGACAAGCAGTACGCTAAGTGAACAAGGTATACCTTTGTGGATCTATGCCCCTGGCAGAAAACGTCCTGACTGCACGTGCAATTATGTCTGATGATATTTGATGCACATGCCTTGATGGATAGCCCGCAAATCGTGCGATTTCAACAGTGAAGTGCATGTCAAGAATTAACTGTCAACAAAAAGTTGATATAAATATAAAAGGAGGATTTTATCAGAACATCAAATTATTTGCTTAACAAGGGAGCATTTCATGTTGAATATCACAAATCTGAACGTTATAGCACAGTCCAATCGAGGACTAAGGTATCTTTTTGGTATTCACCAAGTTAATGGCTAACAGGAGAATACTTTAAGCTCTTAAAACTGTCAACTTACCTATTAATGTCTTATACCGATTGGCCTAAGGAAGTAATAAGGGCATGGACAAGATACCCTAATTTTTAAACACCTAGACACCCAGAAAGTTACTTTTAGCAAAAGGTAAGGCACAAACGACTGTACTATGCCAACTACATATCCTTGAAAAATGTCCATCCAGGAATTTCTAAACAGTAGAGCCATACAATTTATACTTTTGTGCTACTCTTCATACATAGTTCAAATTAACAAAGCTATAACAGCTCCTACACCCTATTCCAGATTGAATGAAAATCTGGGAAGGAGGCTTGATGTCAGCTGATAAAGTGAGAATTGTGCCAAAACTCTTAATATATTCAGGTAGTACAGCTAATGAAAAGTTAGTAGACATAACAAAATACCTGCTGCAAACCCAGCGGCTGCAGAGGAGCTGTCTCATCCTCTAGAACACTCCAAAATTCTTGCTCATCAGACAACCACATTACCACAGTCTCTGTCAGCCTGGCAAGCAAAACCTTCTGTATCTTCTCTCTTCCTAAAAGAACATCTCCTGCCACAGTTGCTAATAGTTGCAGCTTACCAAATAATGCCTACAGATTTGAACAGTTGTCACCTTTAAGTCGTATGACAGGATCGCTAATATAAGCATTTTATAAGGTTCTTATTTAGCAGAAACTCTTGAAAGCAGTAACAGATGACAGAATATTTGCACTTGGATAGGTTGATAAGAACTGGCAAACAGTTGTAAACAACTATCAGAGAGACAACAAAAGTTTGTGTTTTCAGCGCACAATGGTCCAAAATCTCAAATCCCAGGGATCATCCACTGTGGAACTTTACAATAGCCAAACGAGCATCTGCTGAATAGTAGGATGAATGAAGGTCTAATTTAAGAAGACTTAGGTTCTCCTTAAGGTTGCTGCTATAAAGCAGTGATAGATGACAAGCAGAAAAACTGGAATTGAAGGTTTTGAAAGGGATGTTACATACTAACAGCTAAGCAACACCAATGATGAATCAGAAACTCAATAGAAACAGAATTAACCGCTTGGATAAAGGGATATTACACATTTGGTTCTCCCAATTCACAAAAAGGAAAACATAATTAACCTTTGGACAGTTTTAGTGAAGGGGAAAAAGAAGAGAACAAACAAAAGATGAGCAAAAGAATTAACTAGGGTGTGCTATTCATAGCACCAATAAGTAAGGATCATTTTTTGGAAACTAGGACACAAAAGATTCACAGTACCTGAAATGGCAATGAAGGTAGCGGATCAGTGTCCCAAATTCTATCTTCCCCGACACCACTCAAATAAATCTGTGCATCTAATCGTGCATCACCATCTCTTGAGTATATGAAATTAACAACATATTGTCGACAGAAATTATCTCTAAGTTTGTCCAGTGAATGCTGAAGTTGACGCCTCCAGTCCTTGAGTTCTACAGTATTGTTTGCGGCAGGCATCATATTTTCAGAGCCCACTTCCTTGATTTCATTAAGAACATTCCAAATTCTAGATACAACCATAGGCAATAGTTCCTCAGCAATGGTAAATGCAGTTCCCAATAGTGCAAGCTGCTCAGAGTCTGTTTCAGCTCTAAAAGGAACAGGTTCTTTCAGCTCATTGAGATTATCATCCTCAGAAAGACCAGGTAGAGATTTAATCAATGAATCCACATACTTGTCAAAAAGATGTGAAATTCTGGTCAATATATTAGCTCCAAAATGTAGAATGACTAACTGGGTGAGCTTCTCCACTATTTCCTGCAGAGGAGGCCAAAGTTGGAACAAATTACTATTAAGCCATCATTAAAAGAAACAGACATCTGATGCAGTGCTACTGTTCTTGTCTCTTTTTTTCCACATGTTGCAGTTCAAAGCAATCGCAAGCATCTATCTATGCTCCTACTTGAGAAGTGACAAATACTTGAGACATCTATTTAAGTCGCACCGCATTGAAGGTCATCCTAAAATGTAGCTAGCAAAAAATAGTTGCACACCTATAAGCCAAGTTAAAAATTGCTAAAAGGTCATCCTAAAAGGTTACAAATTGCTTAGAGTTCCTGCAAGAATAGTTGCACACCTATAAGACAAGTTATGTAAAAGAACTAGCAATACAACTATAACAAGGGGAGGGAGGTCCTTATCGAGGGGAATAGAGTTCTTAGAGTTATGCTTAGAGTTCTTGCAACTATGCTTAGAGTTATGCAGTGACAAATAGTTGAGACACCTATTTAAGTCGCACCGCATTGAAGGTCATCCTAAAATGTAGCTAGCAAAAATTAGTTGCACACCTATAAGCCAAGTTACAAATTGCTAAAAGGGCATCCTAAAAGGTTACAAATTGCTTCGAGTTCTTGCAAGAATAGTTGCACACCTATAAGCCAAGTTATGTAAAAGAACTAGCAATACAACTATAACAAGGGGAGGGAGGTCCTTATCGAGGGGAATAGAGTTCTTAGAGTTATGCTTAGAGTTCTTGCAACATGCCAAGTTATGCTTAGAGTTCTTGCAACTATTGAAGGTCATCCTAAAAGGTTACAAATTGCTTAGAATTCTTGCAAGAATAGTTGCACACCTATAAGCCAAGTTATGTAAAAGAACTAGCAATACAACTATAACAAGGGGAGGGAGGTCCTTATCGAGGGGAATGAAAAAACAAGGGGAGGGGGGCAGGAGCGCAAATTTAAATCTGCACTGTGCACTTCGTGAAGCTAAGTGCATTGAGGGCAATCAGATGATCAAAAAACATTAACAATAAGGATTAAGACCTTACTTTGACTACATATATGAATCTCATTCCACTTTCAACAAGCAGAGTATCAGATGTAGTTGCAAATGTAGTTAAAGGAGATGCAAATCGAGGTGACAACTGTTTCCCTTCATCACTTGAAGCAAAATCAAGAACCACTTTTCTGGCTCGTATAAAGTTCAACTCAAGGACTTCTTCCATATATGGGCGCAAAAGCACCAAGAGTAATTTTGACAGTTTAAGGCCCTGTTTCTCCAAGGCATTACAGTGGTTAAGACTGGCCTGAGCACAAACACTTGCTGCATGTAAAGCAGGAGCTCCATCAGAAGGCGGTGCATGTTCTTTAACCAACCGTACAAAGTATTCAATTTCCCTTTCTGCCCACTGAATAATTCTGTTGCTATAAACAGGATTGTCACCAAACATCGCACCGGATTCCTTAGTAGTCAAAGAAATGGTAGAGAATACAAGGTTAGATAGTGTGGCCGAATATGTCTCAGGATAACAAGGACAAAGGGAAAGGAAAGCCTCAATACTTTTCTGGAGGCGAGATCTGTACGACTTAACAAGTAGCTGATGTGCCAAAGAACCTTTCCCGAGCTTGAGCAAACCAGACAAGGCCTTCTTAAGTTCGACAATGCTAATTGAGGGTCGTTCAGTGATCTCAACCAGCTGATTCTCGAGCATCTTTTTTCTTTTAGACAAAGCAGATTTAAAAGTAGATGAAGTGTCTCCTGAACTTTTCAGCTCAGGATGACTTCTTTCTTTAGCATATATTGCCTCTATTACTTCTTCAATCTTGTGCTCAGCCAGAAGAACATCAATATTCTCCAAGAATAACACATTTTCATCTTCCATGTCATTCATGAAAGTATCACCATAATCAGAGCTTCGGGAACTTTCATTAGCTTCTTGGACATCACCACTAGCTAGGCTCCATTCATCCAATTCTCTGCATACACCATTCATGAGATCTTGAACAAGAATCCCCTGGGCGGATATATGTTTTCTAAGCTCATTGAGCTCGTGTTCTGTTTCCACAACTTCCTCGGACAATCTACAATGACAAGAACAGATTAAAAGTTCGCCTTTGCACGTAAAGGGGTCACATACCATCACATAGATTCATTTAAGGTTGTGTATCTGATAAGAGTGTATATAAGTATCCGATACGTATATGTTTTGACCAATTATCCAGTGTGCTTTAAAGAATCTGCACAAAGGACCTATATCCACGTCGCACCCATTTGGCATGGGTACATCAAGGTGAATGAAGGACACATATAACATAGATCAGGAGATTAAGTTGAAGGTGATAGGTAGACAAAAACTACATAATGCATAAAGCAGCCCGATGCGTAAAGTAGCCAGTAATGCAATAACAGCTGGACATGGAATGTTCAGAAAGACTAGATGCAAGTAACGGGTCTAACTAAATCTATGGAGATTGTTAACACCGTCTACATTTTCATCTAGAGATAGTAAGTTGAACAGTCAGTAACTTTCTCTTTCAATGTGTTTTTTCACCTCTTGTGTTTTTGTCGATAAGAAACTGTCTTGTAGCCTTCTCGAAAAGCTCCCATATAATAATTAGGAAAATAAGAAGAGCAATGTGATGCAAAAATTACGTCACATCTCTTTGAGGTGGTAGTACCTGTATTTGTCGTACGATTATACACATTTACTCATCTAATGTAAAGTTTTAAGATACTTTGCTATTGTGCCCTAGGAAGTTTATGTTTTTAACAGACTGGTAAGCGCAGCTTCCGTAGGAAAGGCAGGAAACAGTTTATGAAAATGTGGCATTGAACAGAATTATCTTCCACTTTCTTCTGGTCTAGTAGAAGAGTTTCATCAACCAATACCTCAAGAAGGCCAAGCACTTTGTTCGAGTATTACCACACAGGTTCTCCACCGCATCCTTCAAATCCAAAAGCTCAAAACAAATTTTCCTAATTCCCTGCACAACTCAGAAAATAAACTGGGGAACTCATAAGAAAGACAAAAAAATGACAACCAGCAAGCACTCCAGAAATAGCGGGAAAGATAGACTTCTTTGATTTTCATACGTGAAAGAAAGCATGACACCATCATATCCCAACTTTTTGAACACGGTTTTAACCATCACATCCCAACTAGAGAAACTTAAATCTCAAAACCCTGGTCCAAAGACAAGACCATATTGCAGCCTCCAAATAATATCCTAAACGGAGAAAGGAGGAAAGACCTAGAGCAACACTACCTTCAATACATTTCTACTCAAGGAAATGGAGAATGCATTTTTTGGAAATAAAAAAAGGTAGAAGTTTGGCACGTAACCACTTAAAAGATGTTTGTACTTCCAAAAAGTTTCCTATCTTAATGGTAATACCGAATTCAATATCCACATTACAGAGGTTGTTGTGCTTTGCTATTACAAGCTTGTTGACAAGTTCTCTTCCACAAGGGGAACAGGTCCAAAAGGAAATCAAGTTCCCTTATTGCAGCGAACAGATATAGTTCCACATCAAAAAAAGATGAAGTTAAGGGAAGTAAGGGACTAGTCTTGAATATAAATGTCAGAATATACTGTCAAAGATAACTATACTGTCAAAAATAAATAGAGAAGAGCTCTTATTGAATTAGTTGAAGATGTATACAAGAGAAGCTCTAATACAGGAATGTTAGTCTACCTATAATAAATGAGTAATTATTCTGTATGTGCAATTAATATATTCTTTTGGATATGGGTTGTGTTAGGGTCAGTTTGAGCGTAATCGACTAATGCATCACAAACCTGTCCAGTCTATAGGCCATGGGTACAGGTTATCAAAGCAATTCTACCCAACAAGGCTGGAGCATAGACTCACACCAAGTGCTGTAGTGGGAGACATGGGATCTCTAGGTTGTTACTAAAAGTATATGTATGTCCTAGAGACAATCTATATTAGGACAAATGTACTTTATACACGTTCGTATTATTATTAATGGAGATTAATATTTTGGCATTTGCAATTATTGAATTATTAATTGATTGTTTGTTATTCTATAATATGCATCTCTAGAGGTTACGTTGTTATTAATAGTGTGAGCTATTAATATTATAACGTAACTCTTAAAATAGTCTCGACTAATGATGATCGAGAATGAGATATCGATGATATGTGATAAGTCGACATGTGGTCTGCATCACATCCTTAGAGGATGTAGCATGTCTCACCTGCTACGAGTAATGACTACTAGTGATGGACACATGGATACTTTGGAAGTATTGGTATACCCTGCTGATATACTATTTGTTGGAAATTTGCCTTTGGCGGGAGTTGCGACCGACCAACTTTAACGGCTTAAACACTAGTGTTACGTATGTTGGAGAATCCGGTTCTTCACACATGCATGATCTACTAAGTACGTAGATAACCGTAGGGCCAAGAATCGTCAAATTTCATTAAGAAATGAAAGAGATATTGGTCCACGAAGTAAGGTGTTTGAAGCATGGAAAGTGTGGTATTGTGTTCAATTCTCCCTCATCGGTAGAGGAAGAAAGAATTGTTGTGTATATAAGACTCGAAATTGGTTTGGGGTTTGGGACCCCAAGGGGTATCCCATGTGTTTAAAGGAGGAGGACCTAGATGTGCTTGATTCAAGGAAAGACCACATGCTGCGCCGCCCGCCCGCCGTCCGGTCCGGTTCAGAGTTAGGGTTCACGGTCCACAGACCCGCAGGTCGTGGGTGGGCCTTCGATATTATCTTTTGGGCGAGAGAACTTTGCCGAAATGCAGTTTGATCCCGAAGTTCCGGATGTACGATTCGGTGTCTGATTGCACTGCATTCTTTCGGATGTACAGTTTGGTCCCTGAAATTTCGAACGTCGAATTTGGACAATCAAAAGCGAACGCCAAGCTCTCAATTCAGCCATTTATTTTGGCTGAATTACTCCTCCTATAATGGCCAAATCCGTTGGTCTTTCACCATTTATGTTGGTGACTTTACTACCTCCATAATGGCCATTATTTGGCTATTATGGAGGCAGTTTTTCAGCCCCTCCATCACCTATATAAACACCCCCTTACACCATTGTTGAGCACTAAGAAACTTTTCTTCTTCCTACAACCTCCAAGGCATCATTTCGTTACTCAATATTCTTCACGGTAGCTCTTCAGTTTCCTTTGCTCAAGTGTTCCATTATTGTTTTATCTTGGGAGACAAATTGTCCAGGACGTATAAATGATACATACGGGGCAATATTGTCTTAAGGACAGAGTGCCACACTCGACTCAGCAAAACCAGTTTCCATTTTTCCGTCTTCAACAAAATTGTAATTTCAGTTTGTGATTATATTGTAATTTTCAGATTACTAGTTGAATTATTGAATCTTTGTTTATCCTTTCGAATACTTGTAATAGTTATATACTTCCCGTACTGCTTTATAAAGTACCATAGAGCAAAAATACCCAACAACTTAAGACAATATTTGTATAGTATTACTATTAGTGTTCGAAAGATGTCGGTCAAAAGTTGTGTGACCAAATCGGGATATGGAAATGGTTTTCTGGTAGAAGAGAATGATGATGATGAACGTATTCATAGTGTCACCGCTACCAAGACTGGTGGGAACAAGCGCTCTCGAGAGCCTGAGGATGTCAACTGGGACAAGAGGAGAAGACTGAAGATGTGCTTCTATCTTGCAGCAGAAGGCCTGTATCTATCCCAGACAAAAGATCCGAATAATGGTAAGAAGGAACTGGACACTCACATTCCTACACATGATGATTTTGTTGATATTGAATATTTTCCTACAATACTATTAGATTTAGACGAGGAACTATTTTCTGGAACTCAAGAAGACTTTAATTTAGACGATAATCTAGATGATACACCCACTAATGTTGATGACAACACACCCACTAGTGCACCTTCAACTAAAGTGTCTCCCTATTCCCCCTAGTATGAGACAAGGTCCAGCAAAACGATCATTAAAATCAGATGCATGGATATTTTTTGATAGAGACATAGAGAATCAAGTAGCTAGATGTAAAATTTGTAAAGATGTTTTAAAATTTAAAACTGAAAAAGGTCACGGTGGGACGGGGGGTTTAATGAGACACGTAGTAAGGGCTAATCCAGCTAGGTATGCCCAATACGAGGCTTCAAAACAGGGTGCGCAAACGCCCGCTCCGTCGGGACAAGGTTCACGGACTGATACTGTCCCGGACCAAGTACATGGTCAAATTAACTCTATGACGAGGGGAATTGTAGGCCCTAAATATAATAAACATAGAGATAGGAAAGCAACAGCAAAATTAGTTGATGTGGAGGGTTTGCCTTTTTCATTTCCTTCATCTCCCGGTTTTATTCATTACATTAGAGATTTGTATAATTCTACTTTTAACGAATTTCCTAGATCAACTGTTAAGAGAGATGTATTTAAATTTGCACATGAATATCAACAGTATTTATGTTATTCATTATATCATTTTAATGGCAAAGTGGCTATCACTTCTGATATAGGCCGTAGTACTAACGGCCATGATTATTTAACGGTAACTTGTCATTGGATAGATTATAAATAGTCTATGCAAAAACGTATCTTAGCGTATAGATATATAGATGATAGGCACACTGGTAATTTTATTACAGAAAATATTTATCAAGTGTGCGATTATTACGGAATAACCGATAAAATTATGACTATTACATTAGATAACACTTCTTCTAACAATTACGCTATTACAATTTTAAAAAATAGTTTAACTCCGTCTTTTCCAGATCATTTTCATATAAAATGCTCGTGCCAAATATATAACTTAATTGTAAAGGATGGTCTATCACTTTTTGAAGACATTCTTATTAAATACAATTTGCTATAAACTTTATTTTTAAAAATAATAGAATACAACGAAGAAAAGAATATAAAAAAACTTGTCACGATTGTCAACTACCTTATAGAAAAATTCCAGAAGAAGTACCCACTAGGTGGAATTCTTTATACGAGCAACTACTTGTTGCTTATGACTATAGAAAACCTATAACTTTATTTTTTAACTCTCATAATCAAAATCCAGCTTATATGGTTGTAGATAGCGATTGGGTAAAAATTTCCAAACTTATTGTATTTTTAGAGAAATTTTTTCAAGCTACAAAAGAATTTTTTGGTATATATTATCCTACTATTTCAACTATGTTGTTTTATATAGCTCTAATATTTTTATTACTTAGTGAATATATGGAAAAACCAGCTTATATGGCAGCTATTAAAAAAATGTTTATCAAAATAAAAAAATATTTTATTCCTATTCCCACTATTTATATTATTAGTGATGTATTAAATCCGACTATTAAAATAGACAGTACTAAATCACTTATTGAAACTATTTACGATTGTATAGAAGCACTATCACCTCCAAGTCCCAAAAATCCAAATCACCCACCACCTATTGAACAAACTAAAGAAGAAGTGTTGTCTAGTGTAGAAGACCAATGCAAAAAAATATATAGGTTTTACCAATAAGAAAATGCTAGTAACCTTCCGCTTCCATACCATTTTCTTCTTCTTCAACACCTCACAAAAGACATGTTGTTTCTGCGGCTAGTATTGAAAGCCTCAGAAATAGAATGTGCGGCCGTACCGCTACTAACTAAATTAACGAGTTTGATATTTTTGTTTTGCAGGGTTCTGTACCGTACCAAGCAGTTCTCAATGAAGAATGACGTGAAGACTTGCTGAAATACTGGAGGGGGAATGAGAAGACCTTTCCGACACTTTCAATGATGGCCCGAGATGTTTTGAACATTCAAGCGTCATCAACTGCGTCTAAAAGCGCTTTTTCTACCGGCAGATATCAAATAAGAGACCACATACACTCATTAGCCAGAGACAGCTTGGAGATTGTAGTATTATTCAGAGATTGGATACGAGCGGAGCGGAGAAGGTGCGGTCAACCGGAGATCAACGAAGAAGAAGACGAAAACTACAACGAAATCTTATCCGAAGGTGATGGAAGTGACGTGGATCAATTTGACCAACAATTACCAATTCCAACCGAAGAACCACGGGAAGTTATCAAAAAACTAGAACAAGTTATTTTAAGAATGTAATTTTTTTAATTGCAATTTCATTATGTAATTTGCAACTTCTGGACAACACCACAAAGTTGCTATTTCAACAACTGTATTTGTATTACAAAAAAATCATGTCTATTAAATAATATAAGAGACACAAAAATAGCCTTGGAATATTTTTATTACACTATCTTGTCTTGTTTAATTATTGAGTTTTAAGTTTTTTATACATATGTTATTAAAAAAAAACGCCCGAATCCCGCCCCCGACCCGATGACGGGACTTAGGCAAATCCCGCCAAACCCGATCCCGCTTAACCCGCTAGCCCCGATCCCGCTCCCTTCACCCGACCCCGCCAAACCTGGCCAGCTAGTCACGAGCCCGGCCCACTGGCCAGCTCTAGATAACACTATGTCAATTGTTTCTTCGATCTAAGAGTGTATTGAGAAAGTGTTAAATATTCGATTTGGAATCGCGATATTTAAATTAATAATAACTATGGGATAATTTCTATTTGATAAAAATTATTTAATTAAGTTAAGATTGGATTTTGGATTTAATTAAAATGTGCTGAAAATATTTTGTGAAATGGGCGAGCGCCATGGCTAATTGGGCAAAGAGCCAAATCAAATTGGCTCTTTGCAATTGCTTTGGGCCAGGCTTTGAGCCCAACCCAAAATCTGAATTTCGCCCTAATTTCACCTATATATAGAGCACCTCCTCATTCATTATAAGACACATTATTCATATATTATTTTAAGTCTTAGAGACCTAGAATAAAACTCTCTCTTGAACCTCTGCTGAATTTCCTAGCTGTTCGAAGGAGGTATACATCGGAGTTTTTGAAACTTGTTGTCAAGGATCAATTGCGTGCGCACCCTCGGAAATTACTAAAAGACTCCAGAGTTTCCAAACCGTAAGTATTCTATCAAAGTATTACGGTTATATACATGTTATGTATTGACGTGTTATATATTACTACATAATCATCCTACAGTTCGTCGCTTGTTGAGTTTGAAACATAAAAATTTCAAATTCCGCTGCGTACACGAACCCAACTAAAACCTTTCAGTTACTGCCATGACGCAACCTCTGAGTCATCTCCTTGTGGACAATAAGAGAAGTATATTTTCTCACAATCAAGTAGAGTATACTCCAGAATATCATATGGAATATTGTACAGAACATTCTTCACTTCAAGTTCAATGAACTATACACGTTATGAAATAAGACATGTATAATATCATTAAATTTTTAAGTTTCAACAAGCCTTCTCAAACTTAAAGTGGTAAAATAACTTGTGTTTGCCAATCAAAACTAGAAAATCAAGTCGAGTATGCTCAAAGAAATTACTATTTGATAACGTGACACTGATGAATGGACATAACGTGGTTGTCAACTAAATGGTGATGTGGTGCTGACTGGACAATTATGCTGCATTTATTGGACATTGACATGTCATTAAACGAGAAAGATGATGTATCGGCTGACTGGATATATTGACATGACGCTTGACGATTACGTGACGTTGACTCCGCACTAAAATGTTTTCTATGACGATGGCAACATCACACTGACATATTGACAAGCGCAGTTGATTAAACATTAATGTGTTATTTAACTGGGACACTGATGTATCAGCTGACTGGGAAAATCAAGTCAACAGACCTAGAGTGCGAAGGTATGATCAGCGGGAAAAACAGTGGTACTGCTAGTGCAGTCACATAAAAGAGGCAAAACTAGTAAAATCATGATAAGATAGAAAAGCTTTAACTGGAACTTTGTCGATATTGCATTGGAACAGAAATGGAAAGAAGTATGGTACAACATGGTTACCAGAAGGAGGTGAGGCTAGTAAAATCATGACAAGATATAAAAAAATTAGTCCGACAGGCAGCGTAAGGTCGCCCACAGATAGGCGAAAACTTCTTATGTCTATACTAAGATAGTGTAAACCTTAACTCTAAGAAAATAGAAAAAAAAAATAAGGGCATCTCGTTGAATCTTTTATTTGTGGAGAACACTGATTTCAGCCTTGCAGTTGTTGACAAAGAAGATTTCTAAGCTCCCCTGCCTTCTTTTCCCAATCAATCCCTCTTAATTGGGTCATAATTCCTCACCTTCTACGAGCTGCATCACTAACTATTCACCCTATTTTAACATTTACCCTAATGATGGTTGCAAGCATTCTGGTATGAGCCACTACATTTGCTCGTTTTAACTCTCAACGAATGTTTGGAACTATTCTGGTCAAAACCAAGAACAGACAGTTTTCCAAACACTAGTATCATTAAAGACATTGTAAATGTACTCAATTAGGATAAGGTCCTCATAAATGTACTCCTATTGACAAGAATCGTGTCAAACTATATCTAGAGAGATCACACTAAGAATTATCCACTTGAAAGACGATTTGAAGAAATTTACTGAATCAACATTTAATAAAACTAAAGAAGGCACTACTGGCACATTAATACATCAGTAAATTTTAGTATAGAGATGTTGAAAATTTTCTTGTCAAAAGCATAAAATCCCTGGTTATATGGAAGAGCATCCACCTAGAAAACCAAAATGAATTTGAACTCCCAAAATGAAGAACAGCTACTTAACTATTCACACCATGGAAGAACTAAACTTTAGCGTCTCTTCAGCATGTAAAACTAGATTTTTTTTTCTCTTTCACTATATAAAGGGACACCCAAAGAAACCAAACTAAATAAGAATTTTAAAAAATAAAAATAACACCTAGAAAAACTCACAAATTTAGCTCAGAAAATAGATCAACCTCAAGGAAACGATAAACACACTTCCACGTTTCATCTAAGACCACAAAAAAACCTTTTTTTTACTTTAAGTGAACACCCAGCAACCCAAATTGAATTCGAACTCCAAAAATAAGGAAAACCCAGATTAAAAAGTGACAAACTTAGTTCAGAAAATTGAGCAAAATCCAAGAAAAAGAAAAACCCAACAACAGTAAGAACAGTTGAATTTGCTATGACACCTATTTCCTCAGCAATGGAACAAAATGGGGGTGAAAAGAAAGTAGAGAAAAGGCAAAAAGAGAGTACCTTTTCGGTCTTGGACTGGTAAATGGAGTCGATCTTGGACTGAGGGGTAACACTTTCAATATATGGGAAATCATCTTCTTCTTCACTACATTCCATCCTCATTTTACAACACCACCTCAAACCACTAGATTTTCCGCTTTGCAGCTATGAAGATAGACAGAGTTCAGTGGACTTGGCATTTGAAAATGTAGTCTTTCTATATATATGGGCGACTGAGTATTCACTCTGTGTCTCTGTGTGTAAGTTTTTCTTTTCCTTCCTTGCAAATGGGGGTGTTCAATAGAAGCGCGATTATTTTTTTTTTATTTTTTTTTTACAGAAATATGGAGAATTACAAAAAAGGAGTAAGTACAACAAGAAGTCTAACAATAACATAATAACCTATTGCGCACAACTTACCTCTACCCTATCAGTTACCGCTCAAGATAAAAAGGAAGTAGAAATAAAAAAATCACTTTTTAAAAAAAAATTGAAGTTGGAGTAGGAATTGAAGTTGTATTAAGTTGTATTTGAAATTTTCATGATCAAACACACTTTTGAAAAAAGTAAAAAATAAATTCAAAAAATATGAATAATTCTTATGATCAAACGAGTCATTAAATCTCACAAAATTAATACTCCTATTAAAAATTGTTCTGCGAACGTAGGGGTATATATATCCCGAGATTAAATGTAGATAATATTTGAAAATAGAGAGGTAAAATTCTGATCTTTTTCCTTTTTATTTTATCAGTGAATAATCACAATAGGTCATTTCTCCCGAACACACAATACTTGTAATATGTATTTACTTTTTTTTTTCATTTTATTATGTTAGTTTGAGTTTCTGTTGTTAATCTGATCTCATGTGTTCTATAATTTGATGTGAAATTTTCCTTTTTTCTGAGATTTCTGAATAAAATTATGTTTAGTGCATAAATAATAGTATTTGCCCATCATTTGGATTAACTTCACTATCTTTTCCATTTCTGTAATAAAACTTAATTATATATCCTATCCTTCATCTTCTTTAAATAGGTTAAATATATTGACAAAGATATAAAGTAAAATTTGACATAAAATTTCTAAGATGGAAACAGAACGGTGGAAATAAAGAGGCTCCACGAGAAGTATGCAGTACTTTATGAGAGGATGGGTAGCATAAAACTAGAGTAGAATCTGAATTAAAATAACAAAAAATCGTGAACATTTAAGTGCAATTTAATCTATTTTATGCAAAATAGTTTGGTTATGTAAACATTAAAAGGGGACCTTTATATAATACTTTTAACTATAAAGATTAGAGGATAGGTGATGCATGCCATTTCTTTGTTGAATGGTTACCTACTTTCTGCCTTAGTTCTAAGATGTCAAAAATTTATTTCAATGTAAATAATTTCTCAGCTCTTATCTTTGTGAAATTATCAAGTAAACCCAAAGATAATGCAATACCACACATGCTTCCATTTAGAAATAGTAACAAAGTTTTGATTTGCTTTCTTCCACAATAAAACATAATGGAGGAAGGGGAGAAGGAAATCATATGCTAACAATATAAATAAAAATCTTTTGTATCTTCAAAGACAATGCACTGACTAAGATAACACAATTTGAACCGCAATGTCACAGGTTATGGGATTTTTCAAATTTCTACAAATATATCACAAGAATAATTAACTTAAGATAACGACATCAAGTGCGAGTTTGATCACAACAGCAAACAAGAACAAAGTACAATTCATTGATAATGTTTAGCACAATTCATATTAATGTTACAACATTGCCAAGATTGGCAGGGTACTTCAGAAGAAATACATAACAGATAAGGAAAACACTTCCATTGATAATTAAGATCGTGTGACAATTGCATATTACAAATGTTGCGGACAAATTAGGAGGGGAAGAATATGAAGCGTAAAATGTTATTATTCCCCAAGTCCAGAAACTTGAATCCTATTTTGTGTTTAATTGAAGAACTAGCATTCACATTGAGGCGTCAAGGAAAGCATCAGAGACATCAAGTTCGACGTTCAGGTTTCTGGCTGAAGGCAATCCCCCAACCACTTCTTCTTCAATGCCACACTCGTTTGTTCCTCTTCTGATCTTAAAGTAGCCATCCTGCAATGAAGACAAATACACAATTGAGAAGAACCTTATAAAGATGTCCGCTCTTCTCAATTAGAACAACTTCAAGAATTAGCATTCACCACCCCCCAACCCAAACCAAAAACCCCAGTAGGAGAGCTCCAAACCCCCAGTGAAAGATGCAATCACCCAAAAATGCACATGTACAAAGTATTAGCGAGGGATATTGAGCATTATGAGTCAAGTGTGTAAAATCCAATTAAGAAAGAGTAAACTACTGGTTCAACGACTTTTAATAATTTTCCTAGAAGGAGGAATTATTTTCCTCGAGATGATGAAAGAAGAAGGGTTAGATCAAGACATACATCACCCCAGCCTCTGTTCCACTGATTGGCAAGAAGCTGCAAAGCCATAAAATGATTATCAAATTTAGAAAGGACGAAATGATTTTGAAGATCTTAATGGCACAATTTGAAGATGTAAGCAAACCCAATAGTCCTCTCCATCCTCAGAGGTTCCCCATCCAATGAGCTTAACAGCATGGCCTCCCATTACATCGCCAGTTACGTGCTTGTAAACTCCAGACTTGTAGTGCGCGAAATCCTGTGCTTGAGAAACAGTTTGTCATTCAGTACATGGAGGGCACAGGTAAATATAGGAAACAATAACAGATAGAATAAAGAAAATAATCCAAGTCAGCAAATCCTAATTTCACCAGAATGCACTCACAAGGACACCATGCTGAGGCAAATGAAAGAACAAAATAAGCATCCTACCACTTAAGTATGCACCGACAAACAGTACATAAAGAGTAGCCCGGTGCACTAAGCTCACGCTATGCGCGGGGTCCGAAGAAGGGCCATGTATACACAAATATCCCAGACTAGGATATTAGTACATTTAAACAATGACCTTTAGATATTACTACATATTATCGGACATTCCAACTGGTACTTCCTCATTGTCATGGACATAATTATCCTGGATCACTAAACCTCTACAGATCATTAATTGGCACAATATTTCCACAAACATGGTTGATGGTAACAGTAGAATTCAGAAAGGTAGAGTTGGTGACCAATAATTATTTTGAACTCTGTCTAGCAGCTTATCAACAATTATTTGACAGTTCACCAAAGAAAGAAAGTAATTTCAATGGAGTAATATTTTGCTCTTGAATTCAGCCACACATTATTATTGCCCTCACATATGCTTTGTGAGGAAATCACATATAAATAGAAAAGTGTATTTGTAATATTTAACTAAAGTTTCTCAAAGTATATTAGAGTTAGCCTGACATAAGCCTACCCAAGCTGACAATATTATAGGGTAGATAGAGAATTGCAGTTCAATCTTGTTTGAGATTGAGGCGTAGTTGTTGTTATTGTTGTTTAATAGGTTCATGCAACATCCAACTTTATATCATATAATACGAACGCATTCCAAAATTCAGGATCAGAACTTGACTTTCTTCCTCAATCATTCTTACCTCGTAAACAGTAAAAGAGACCTCAACTGGTCCATTCTTGTAAACTTCTGTCATGATACTGTACAGATCGGAGCTGATCACGTATGCATTGACACCGAAATGCTTGGACTTGCTCCAGAGCAGATTCTGTTTAACACACTTCCTGTGACACTTGGGTGTGGGATATGCAGGTTCACATCCAGGGTGGGAACATCCCTCGTTATCAAAGTAAGGGTCACACTGCCAGAATATATTATATATTAGTTGAGTATAAGGATCCATTATATCTTTTTTTTATCGGTATAAGGATCCACAATATCTTAAAGCTGTAATTTCTCTTAAGTACAATAAGTCAAGAATAAAACTATATACATCTTCTGTGACCACACCCTTGCGGACAAAGTATTTCCAAGCTTGTAATGGATATCCACCATCACAACCATCCCCACATAAATAGCCACAGCATGCTAAGATATCATTTGCTGACAGAGAGATATTCTGCAACACACATTAAAATTGAATATTAGTGATCATAGCTAGAATAAACCTTGCAAGTTTCTGCACTACGAAATGAATTTACCAAGCCATAATGAATACAAAAACGATCAGACAGCGACTCAGCAGCACCAAAAGCCCAACAAGAACCACAGTGTCCCTGAAATACGAACGATCAGATTATTAGAGTAATTGGAAAAAGCAATTATCAAATTTAGGGGGAAACACAAATAAGTGAAACTATAAGTCACCTGATCTGCGACGCAAAATAGTACCAGCGCGTGATATCAAAACATGGAAAGCATTAGCACCCCTCTGTTGAATTATAGCACTAAAATAAGCACAAAAGTGAAGAAACTAACCAAGAATTCTCCCAATAGTGCTACAGTTAGGCCAAGCCACTCGTGCATCAAACTCTTGTGGTAACTTCGAAAGTTTTGGATGAGTTAAAATAGGAATACCCTTTAAATCACCCTTTCTTGTGGGCTTAACTCCAAGAAGGCGCTTAAATTGGGAAACCTGTGAATGAAGGGTGCACGTACTCTTGAAAGGAGTGGTGAAGGATGTGGCATTGCACAAAAGAAAGTGCAACTAAGTTTGTTCAAACAAAATATACAGCTTTACAGAAATATCACCGTTAAATTAGAGAATCGAGGGTTAAGTGCAGCTTTCCATCCAGCTTTTTCATTTTCATTAACCTGTTTAACGATTGAATCCTGTATGACCATTCAAAAAGAGTCCGTCACCTTTTAGTTAGATCAGAGTACAACAACAGTAATATCTTCTCTACCATGAAGGAAATCATACCTGAAGGATTGCAGATTCCCCTTTAGCTTGGGATATTGGATTTTCTGCAACAACCTGCTTGCCGTTCAAGAAAAGATGATGTATTCAGAATACTTAATCACACATTACCATAACAGCCGAAAACAAACAATATAGGATGATTTCATAAAAGGCTGAAAAGTTATCAAAACAAGAGAACTAGGACCAGAAAGAAAACTATATTTAATTAGACCAATGTTGATAACTTGATGTGGTAAGTAATGTTGAAAAGTAAGTTTTAAATATAAAAACAAATGTTTTCATTTCTTCGTTTGGTAATAGACAATAGCTACAACTAATTGTGCTGAGTCTGAGTGTTTATGCTTACCCCCAGGATGCCACTCACAAATTTATTTATCAGCACCCAAATAAAAATAATTTTGAGCGAAATAGCATCAAATTTAGTCTCTGCTACCATTTGACAATTTCCACTCAATTCTATACTCAAGGAACTTAAAGAGTGGATATGAACCAGCAAAGAATAAACAGCGGCCTTGCAGCGCATGGAAAAGTAGGATTTGTCTCCGCATGGTTTCATTTAGATTAGAAGATAAACCTATCACGTGTGTTTACTCTTTCTACCGTAAATTGATTTTATTCCCTTGACAATCACTCAATTAACTTATACAATGAGTAGAAACAAGAGAGTTCCTAATTGAACATTTCTGCTACGGAATATTTTTGTTCCTTTCTTAGGAGTTAAGACCTGGGCAGGATAAGGGCGAGGATTCAAATCGGACAGTTTCTTGCTACAAAACATCTCTTTTTCGTTCTGTAATCTTAGAAATATGTACTGCAGTAGATTTTCATCTATTGGCTCTTGATTCATATACACCTTAAAGTTTATGGTATGTGAAAAACAGATATACACAAAATACCATTACACCATCCGGCCCCCTCCCCCTTTCCACACTGTCAACCCAACATACTTCCACTTCGTTTGGTACATAATATACTTCCACTACATGTATACATACATATATATTCCAGGCAACATCTACACATACAAGACTACCCCCCCCCCCGCTCGAGGTAAAACAAACAAATAGACCCAAGCACACCTTCTCCTCATGTATTGCAGACAACATAAACTGAAGCTTCAAGAAACATTAAAAAATTTCCCTTTTAGGAGTACATACATATATACATACATATAGACAAGTCCTTGTGGTTCGGGAGTGGTCCGGCCTTTTCACAGACCTTGCGCATAGCTGAGATCCTTTTATTAGTTAATCAACTAATTATTATTATGATTACCAAGAAAAAGCTCAAACCTAAAGCTAAAGAGACACAAAAGTCAAATAAAAATCAATAGACCGGGCTTTGGTCTGCTACAATCACTTAATCCTATTCATCTAAAGCTATAGTTTAAACCAAATCCATCATCCAAAAACACAAAAAATTGAAGAACCAAGAATCAAACCTGTAAAATAAAGATAGAGACAGCAACCAAAAGCAAAAGAGTGGCTAAGGACACGTGATTCATCCCCATTTTTTGGAGTTCTTCAATGATGGTTTAAAAATGGAGGAACCCCAAAACTAAATATATATAGATACAGGAAAAGATAAATCAATTATTGGCCCCTCTTTCTTGACGTATTAAAAAAGTATATAGAGATGATTATTATTGATCTCACTTTAGGATATTTCGAATTAAAGAATTGGATAATGGAAAAGAGATTAAAGAATTTGGATTAAATTAGTAGAAATAGTTCAGTTTCCAAGGTCTGACAAACTAAAGGTGTCCATATTGAGGACCACGTGTGATTTTGTTATTGGATAAAGAGAGTTACTAATTTTGTAATTTTCATGATAAATTATTGATTGAGATCTATTATCAACGTGTTTGGGTGAATTTGAAAAAAAAATTCCTTCAAGTTGGAGTCCATTTTTTATATTATTCCTTTGAAAAGAAACTATCCACTTGCTGTTTAACATTTATTGGAAGAATGGGTGGTAATTTCCATTTTTGTTGTTCATAACATAAAATATAGAAAAGATAACGTAGTGGGTCTCAGATTCAGAGTAAATAGTACTACTCCCTTCGTTCATATAATTGTATTTGACATGCATTTTAAAAAATAAAAGAATTTTTTAAAATTTTATGATCTAAAATAAGTTAAAGATATTTATATGTATATAAATTATATTATTTTACGTAAAAAATAAAGTTTAAATTTAATTATTATTAAATAAAAAAATATATTATTTTTTTATGACTGAACTAAAAAAAAGTGAGTCATTCTTTTTGTGGGAGAGATTATATCTTTAGCATTTGAATAAAAGAAAACATCTTGCAAAACAAACCGTGTCTTATCTTTAAATCTCTGTAGTATAAAAAGAAAAATATCTTATAGAAAAGACATATGATTATAACAAAATCTTAAAGTATTACAAAACAAAATGATTGATTTTTAAAAAGTCAAATATTTAACTAAACTAGAGAGACATGAATATTTAATTAGTTGAGATTACTGCTCTGTCGAGTTGATATTTTTGCTTATTTTAGATTCAAACAATTGTAAATGATTCATTTGTTTATGCTTAATGAAAGTCTGAAGAAATAATTCTTCACTTTCTTATTATAAAGTGTGTTTATTTTAGAGCAAAGTCCACTGAACCCCCTTAATATTTTGTATTTAGGAAACAATACCTGCTTTACTTTTTGAATAAGATAATAAAAAAAAGACAGTCCGGTGCACTAAGCTCCTGCTATGCGCGTATTCGGGGATGGGTCATATCCCCTTTCTTTTTGTTTTGAGATTAGGATTTCGTTGTGATGTCATTCCTTTTTCTTTTTCTTTCATTTATATCGGAACGATTGAATTCATTAGATACCGATTTCTATCGCGAAAACGTATTTTCTCCTCTTTGATTTTCTTAACTATCTTCTATATGAGACTTTTTTTTATCCAATCAAAAATGATAAAATCATTTCGGAATCCGCAATTCAATATAGATGGATATATACACTATATGGCTCCTTATGAATTAGTAGGGTTTTTGTTTCCGCCCTTACTCTATCTTTGAAGTGGCTATCGAACCTACAAGGGTCTGTTGTACGCATGCTTAACTTGCATTTCTGTTAGAGATTATTTTCACAGCTTGAACACATGAACTTTTTGTCACATAGCATCAACTTTATCAGTTAATCCAAGGCTCCCCTTCAATAAGATAATAAATCTCTTAATTTTAAATCAACGGCTAGAAATGAATAACTATTGGAAACAAATAAAATTATTCTTACGTCATAAAATTAATAACATAACTGAAAAGTGACTATTGGAACAGGATTATTTATTTATGAATGATACGGATTAAATCGACGAGATAAATTAATATGCAAGTACATAATTTTTTCTCGTCCCTATTATCATATTATTATGTAGTGTCCTGTTGAAGAAATACGAGTAGCATTTTATTTTGAGGCATCAAGGAAAGCATCATCAACTTCCACTTTCAGATTTCTTTCTGAAGGCAATCCTGCCACCACATTTTGTTCAATGCCACACTCATTTGTTCCTCTTCTGATCTTGAAGAACCCATTCTGTCAATCATGGAGTGATATACATTCATCAATTGGAGAAGAATAGAATTTAACTTCTGTAGGTTAAGATGACATACAACATGTAACTGTCTATAGTAATCTTATTTTAGTAACTTTAAAAATGCAATCAATAATAACTTTAACCTGTCTACTATATAACAATAATAATTTAAAGAAGAAACGAAGGTACCAAACACCGACGTAACGTCGACATGTAATCGATGTTGAAAATTAAAACTTTGCTCAATGAATGATCCTCAAGCTAATTGTCAACTTCACTCGCAATTTTTTAACTTTGATATAATATTTAATAGTAGGAAGATTTGTAGAATTGTAGAGAGATAAATTGAGAGATTAGAGAGATGGTAGGAAGATTTGTGAGAAAAATGAAGAGGAAAATGAGTGATTTATAGTTGAAAAATAGGGTTAAAGTGTAAATATATTAACTTATTGGTTAAAAATAAATATTAAAGGGTAGGGGGTTAATGGGGGGGGGGCGGGGTTGGTGGGCAAAAATGGACGTTATAGCCGTTGCACAACAGTCAAAATCAAAATTTGGTCGGTGTTGCAACGGTTATTTTTGCAAAGGGAGAGGGGGACGGGTCGGGACGGGACGAGGTCGGGATCGGGACGGGCAGGACGAACCCAGGCTCCGTCCCGAGTTCGAACCCCCAAATTGTTTTTTACTTTGGGGGATCGGGACGGGTCGGGTAGCAGGACGGGTCGGGTAGCAGGACGGGCCGAGTCGTGATCGGGCCAGCCTTAGTTAATATTGTCCTTAATAGAATTCAATGTCTCTTAACTTCCATTAATCATTGGATTAAAATGGATATTTAATTTCATCAAAACCCAAATATGCTTAACTAAATAATAGAGGAACTAAGACCAGAATAAATTAATAACTCATGGGTAAATATGAAAGTGCTAAACTTTGTAAAATTAAATGGATATTATATTAAAATTCAAAATATCTCCCTAAATTAACTTAGAAATCGAAGCCTCCCCAATCTTTGATGGTGTGCCCCAATTTTTTCTTTGTAAAATTATTACTACTAATTAGTGATTTTGTAATATCACCGGAGGATGTGGTACAAAGAATGGGAGTTGCTCCTCTCTTAATTAGAGGTTTTGAGTTCGAGCCCTGAGTATAAAAAAATTATTGATAAATAGCGCTTTCGCCGAATGGGCCCTACACAACGCGAATCAGAATCATTTTCTTGCGCGGACAGTCCTTTTTTTTTTTGGACTGATCTTTAATTTTTACCCCTCAAATCGGTGGTCTTTAATTTTTTTTCCATACTTATCATTTAATAAAAAATTATGGGCCCAAATACCCTTGTTCGCGCGTATACAAAATCAAAGATTCAGATTTGAACCCTAGCTCAGTAAAAAAGAATATTTTCGCAAGGTAAAAGTTTCGCGCATAGTTATGTCTTAACGCATAACTTCCGCAGTTCTAAGTTATGCCTTAAGACATAATTTATGTAGTTGTGGGTTCGAATCCCAGCTCAGTAACAAAAAAATAATTTTGAAATGCAAATATTTCGCAAAGTTATGCCTTAAGGCAGTACTTCTGTAATTCTAAGTTATGCCTTAAGGCAAAAGTTATGCTTTAAGACATAACTTCATAACTTTTGCCCTAATAGACATATTTTGCTACGAAATCTTGTCTTGCGATTTTTTTTACTCTACTGGATTTGAACTCAGAACCTCAAAGATATTTTCGAACATATTTTTAGGTGAATGACAAAAATTAAAGACTACTAATTTAAGGGGCAAACATTAAAGATCATCACAAAATAGGGGCAATCGTGCGAATTACACAATCGTGATTAGTCACATCTAAATGCAAATATCAGATACCGGATGACAAATCAAAAAGAAAATTAGTAAGGCCTTCTTTAGAAAAAAAAATCTATTCTTGACTATTTAACTTCTATATATTAAAAAAATTGTTCCGTTAAGGTCATAAAATGCAGTAACAAGCTGGATAAACAATTTGATAAAGTGAATGAAATGTAAAACTACATGATATTTAACCAAAAACATATTTGAAAATTGGACTGATATTCTATTCTGAAAATATAAATTATTCCAATTACTCAAGTCAATCAATCACGTGAAATTCTAAGGGATAACACGTGGCTTATCTGTAATTGTGAGATGTGACAGAAGACGTAGTATATTATTAATAAAATAATATTATAAAATTTGATTAAGCCACATAAAAATAACAACATATCCAGTGAATCTCACAAAGTGTGTCTGAGGAGAGTAGAGTGTACGACCTTATCTTTATCTTGATAGGTAGAGTGACTGTTTTCGAGAGACACTCGGCTCAAGACAGAGCATAAGCACAAACAAAGAATAAAAGATAAACAAAATTTAAAAAATACAAAAATAGTGATATCAAAAGCGAATAAATATAGTCTATTATGAAAAAAAATAATAACTAACGCAGATAAATAAAGTTAGTGATATACAAAAATACAAACCACGTTTTGTTTATGATTTTATTTTTGTTTCCCTTGGTAGGTAATGGAAACGTGAGTCTGGTTTACAATTTTCTTTCACACAGTGTGCTTACATGCCGTACTAATTATTCCCTCCGAAAAAATTGATTGTCATATTGCAGAGTTAATAATTCAAAATATTTTTTTTATAAAATTAATACAAGTAAAATTTTAATTTATATTACTTTTCATATAATTTTTAAATATTTAAATTTTAATTATAAAAAATAAATTGATCTAATCAAATTTTCTCCCTTTTTTTTTGTTGACGAAGGAACCCGCAGCCGCTACTCTCTCGAGTGCACACAGGACTGACGCAATAGCCTACAAACCACGTCAGTCGATTAACCACACTTGGCAAGCCATGTGTGACAGGCTCAACCAAGAAGGTTTATGCAGGGGATCGAACTCGTGACATTGCGATCCCGCGCTCTACTCTCCCTTTGACTCATATTATATGGTGTTTTTAATTTGGGTGACCTCTTAAGAAATTCACTCACCCTTATAAAGTAGAATAAATTTCTCAAAATATCACTCAATTATGAGTAATTATATAGCAAAATCATAACTTAGATTTGTATCAATTAAATCACTCAACTTATGACTTTTCTCTTAAAAAATAACTCAATTAGATTTGTCATACAAAAAATCAGACATGTTAAGATAAATTAATTTTTTTTACAAAAACTTGCGTGGATTTCCCTTCATACGGGCATGTCTTTAATTTTTGCCCCTACTTCTCATTTAATGAAAATTTGTGGGCCAAAGTATCCTTTATGCGCAGGTTTACTAAATCAGAGATTCTGGGTTCGAATCCAGTAGAGGCAAAAAAAGAGAAATATTCGCAAGACAAAATTTTCATAGAATTTAGGCCTATTCGGCCAAAGTTATATAGAGACTATACCGTGAGGCATAGTTTCTATGTAACTAGCCGCAAGGCATAATCTTAATTTTTCAACGAAACTTCGCCTTCAAGCATAGTTACATAGAAATTACGTCCCCTAAGGCATAATCTCTATACAACTTTGGCCGAATAAACATAATTTCTATGAAATCTTACCTTGCGGTTTTTTTCTTTTTGACTCTGTTGGGATACGAACCAGAACCTCAGAGGTATTTTCGGAGGCATAGGCATAATTTCTATACAACTTTGACCGAATAGGCATATTTTTTAATGAAATTTTGCCTTGCCAATTTTTTTTTACTCTGCTAAGATTTAAACCCACAACCTCAAGTATTTTTGGTTATTTTTTAGACTAAAGACAAAAATTAAAGACCACCAATTTAAGGAGCAAAAATTAAAAACCACTTTAAAATAATCCATTTTTTATACTATGTGGATATGAACCTCACAAATATTAAAGAAGGCACATATAAAAAACCAGACTCATCCACCCACAAACCAAAATGGATAGGTGGGTAGAATCTTTGATATGTGTCATCTCTAATATTGTATTATTTGTGGGTCCATGTCTACGTGACATAAAAATGTTGGAAATTTGTTTTTGGTTGGAGTTGCGTCCACCCATCTTTAATAACTTAAATATTAGGGTTTCGCATGTTGGAGTCTTTGATTCTTCACACGTGCATAATCTACTAAGTGAGTAGATGACCGTAGGGCCAAGGATCATCAAATTTCGTTGAGAAATGAAAGAGATATTGATCCACGAAGTGAGGTGTTTGAAGCATGAAAATGTGGTATAGACCAATTCTCCCTTAACAATGGAGAAGGAAGATTTGTTTAGTTTATAAGTCTCAAAATTGGCTAAGGGTTTGGGACCCCAAGGGGTAACCCATGTGTTTGAAGGAGAGAGAACTTAGATGTGCTTTGGTTCGAGGCTAAGCCCACACGCGTGCCGCCTGTCCGGGCTTTGGGCTTATATTATCTTTTTGGACCCAAATTGCTTCATATTTACAGTTTGGTCCCTGAAGTTTCAGGTAAGATAAAATTGGACAGAGAACTTGTGCTTTTGTTGTTGGTTTTGGAACGTTAACCTCCATTAATCTGCACATCAATTCAGTCATTACTTGGCTGAATAACTCTCACTAAAGTTCTAATCTGTTGCACATTAATTCAGTCATTTATTTGGCTGAATTACTGCTCACTAATTGCCATTACATGGCCAGTAACATCAATTAGTTGGGCAGTTGACAAGTCCCCTCCATGCACTATATATTGAAGTCTTTGGCTCAATTGTTGAGACTACAACACACAAACGAAAAAATAGAATTCTTCCTACTACTTTCCAGCATCATTTCATTACACTAAGTTCTTCAAAGTAACACTTGAGTTTCCTTTGCTCATTTGTTGAGTTGTTGTTTTATCTTGGGAGACTATTGTCCAGAACATAGAAAGGATATATACGGGGCAATCTTGTCTTAAAGACATAGTGTCATCACTCGACCCATCAAATCAAAGTGTTTGTAATCTCAGTTTTTTGTTTTCAGTTTATTGAAATTTCAGTTGTTCTAATTTCATTTTGTTGTAATACTTAGCAGTTACTTATTTCCCGTTTCCTGCAACCATTGTAATCAACAAAAAATAATTTATTTTGTCATGCCAGATTTTTTTAATGACAAATTTGGCTAAATGTTATTCTAAGTTGAGTGATTTTATTAACATAAAACTAAGTTAAGTGACTTTGCTATATAATTCTTCATGGTTGTGTCACCTTTTGAAAAAATTTCCTACAAAGTTAGAGGTGTATTCCTACAAAGACTAACATTCCCCAGTGAAGAGTTGCCACCTCTTTAGTTTCATACTCCTTGGAAATCAAATTCTCTATGCCACTTTCTCCTCACTGTGATCTTCTCTCTTAAAAGACAACCTATGCCAATATTTTCGGCTTTAATTCTCTTCCCATCATCCTCTTTTTATTATACTCGGAGAAAGTTGATGTTTAATTCCCAAGTAATTGATCGAATTGCCGAAACTTGCTTTTGCCAAATGTAAACACCATTCATCAAGTTTAACTTTCAGTTTGAGACAATGGAATTCCAAAATGGCTATAAGTAATCATTGTTGGAGTTTTTCTTTCTCTACTCTAAAAGTTCAGATTTTGAGTAAATTAATATGCTTACAATTCATGGGTTTGATGCAAAATTTCATTGTATATTCCTTTTAACTTAGTTGTGTAATGAGTTTGTATTCAATTATTCCTTTGTTTATTTGGTTAACTTCAATATTTTATGTTTGGCTTTAGGATCAACAAAACTATTTGGTTCTAACAATGAGAGATTTAAACGCTTGGCATTCTTAAACTTTGGGCAAAGCATAGTTTGCTTGGTATTGTCATTTATAAGATTACGACAGGTTTGATGATTTTCTGTTTTAATGTGTACCTGAGAATACGTGCGAGTTGATAATTGGTTGTTGAGTTTTCATGATAGAAGAAATTAAAGAGTATATACATTAAATCTTGGGGGATAAAATCTGTTGGAAATTAGCCTTTGGCGGGGAGATGCGTCCACCCATCTTTGATGAATTAAACACTAGTGTTCCGTATGTTGGAGACCTCGTCTCTTTACACATGCATGATCTACGAAGTGAGTAGATGACCGTAGGGCCAAGAATCGTCTAATTTCGTTGAGAAATGAAAGAGATATTGGTCCACGAAGTAAGGTGTTTGAGACATGGAAATGTGGTGTGGGACAAATCTACCACATCGGTGGGAATATGAAGAATTGCTCTCTATATAAGTCTCAAATTGGTAAAGGGTTTGGGACCCCAAGGGGTATCCCACGTGTTTAAAGGAGGGAAGACCTAGATGTGCTTGGGTTCAAGACTAAGCCCACACGCTGCTGCCGCCGCCTCGCCCGTCTCCGTCCGGCTTTGCCCGGTTCACTGCCGCTGGCCTTTCGATATTATCTTTTTGGACCAGAGAACTCTGCGGATGTACGATTTGATCCTGAAGTTTCATATGTACGTTTGGACCGTAATTCTTTATATGTACAGCTTGGTCCCTGCACTTTACGGAGACTTTTTCGCCTACCGTTGTGGATCGCTTTTTGAGGCATTAATCACCTACTGATTAACTCCTCCATTAACACCATTACTTGGCTGTTTTAATGCCCTCCTAATGGCCATTATGTACCATGTTTTGGCGATTGGACAACCCTTCTCCTTGCTATATATTGAGCCTTATTTGGCTCAAATCAGCAGCAGAAAGTAGACGAAAAACTGGCAGAAAATAGATGAAAAACGACCAAAAAACAGGCACAAATCAGCAAGAAAAAGACACAGAAATCGATCGCTTTTCAGACAAAACAAAGGCGAAAAACAACCACCAATTAGCACAAACTAGTCGGTGAAATTCAAATAAATTACAAAGGCAAAATCGATCGAAAAACAAAGGACCAAACCCTCACGTATACACAAGATATACACTACAGAGACACACTATATACACAGAGACAAAAGAGAAGAGTAGAGAGAAACTCTTCCTTCCTATTCCATATCTTCAGCAAGTCGAGTCATATTTGTTTTCTTCGACAGGCTCAATCTATTGGCTTTGTAGTGTTGAGATTAAAGTGTTGTTTTATCTTGGGAGACTATTGCCCGAGAACGTAAAAGCATATATATACGGGGCAATCTTGTCTTAAGGATAGAGGGCTATCCCCGACTCAACACACAACGTTGTAACCATCCAGATTTAGTTGTTTCTTGATTTCAGGTTATCAAGATTCAAGGCACAACAAACTTGCGGCAGTTCTCAACATTGGCTTTGCAAGGTGATCAAGATTCAAGACATAACACACATGCGGCAGTTTTGAAGATTGACCATTTATTTATCCTTTCGAACATTTGTAATAGTTATTACTTTCCGTACTGCTCTATAAAGTACCATAGAAATACCAACAACTTAAGACAAGAATGTATTGTAATACTATTAGTGTTCGAAAGATGTCGGTCAAAAGTTGTGTGACCAAATCTGGATATGGCAATGGTTTTCTGGTAGAAGAGAATGATGATGATGAACTTGTTCATGGTGTCGCCGCTACCAAGACTGGTGGGAACAAGCGCTCTCGAGAGCCTGAGGATGTCAACTGGGACAAGAGGAGAAGACTGAAGATGTACTTCTATCTTGCAGCAGAAGGCCTGTATCTATCCTGCATAAAAGATCCGAATAATGGTAAGAAGGAAATGGACACTCGGTCGATGAAGTGGGAAGTGAGCCGAGAATCCGAAATGGGATAAGTAGTCTTTCTTACTTGTCAAGAATAAAGATTAAATGAGGTCTGATTAAAAATTGATTAAAGTAAGGAGGAATATGAAAATAATTTATATTCCTTACGCTTTAAAAATCGTAAGTTTAATCTCATCTTCTTTTCCGCTTAAAGATTGGATTGTAAACGACTTAAAAGATCCGTTCTTTTAAGTGTAATTGTTAAAGTATGTAAAGTATGTTCGCACATACGATGGAGAAAGATCCACTAATCGTATAAAATCATTACCACTCTTAAGTAAGCGCCAAGAATTATCTGGGCACCAATCTTAACGGAAGGAGTCTAAAAGTTAAAGACGTAGAACCTGTCATACTATTTGGCAGAAGATCCTTCATATGATGATATTGGACACTCAGTCATACAAAGCCTCCGGGCGACTAGAGTGGGCCAAAATTCCTTTGATATGATGATATTGGACACTCAGTCATACAAAGCCTCCGGGTGACTGGAGTGGGGCCAGAACTCATTTCATAGGAAAGTAATGGACACCTAGTGTGGTGAGCCAGAGTTTCCAGGTCTTAATAATCTGAAGGCCTAAAGAAAGGCAGTAAAGAAATTGGACACTTAGTCTGCCAAAGTAACTGAAGTGGGCCAGAGCATCGAGATCACATATGATCCGATTACGCCCTAACCACGGGCAAGAGGTTGTTCATGTGAAGCAACGCCACCTCTAAAATCAAAGGGGCTGGAGAGGTTGTCCTCAATAGGACTTCAAGGAATGGATCACTCTAAAAAGAGGTGATACATGTTCCTAACTTGGTTTAAGGGACGTTGTTGGTCAAGTTGGTTTGAGACTAGTCCAACAGGTCCGTAATAACTAAGAATGGTACAGGATGTTTGTAGCCAAATGAATGATATATTTGTAATCCGTGCATCTATGACATCATAGATTAAGACACGTTAAATAGCAAGTCATTCAAAAGCTAGCGAAGTTGAGATTGTTGCCTTCTTTCTACATAAACCCTCAAAATGAATGTGAGGTAGATGAAGAGGCAAAATCACCTTTCCAAATTCCGTCAAAGGGAATAGCGAAAGAAGCACCGCTCCTCTAGAACTTAGTCACACCTACTTGGGTGATTTGAAGTTTATACAAAATAGAGGGGGAGACAAGTACGTTGTGATCTTCATTGATGATGGTACAACGTATGGAATCCTTTGTTTGTTAAAAAGCAAAGATGAAGTTGTTGAAGCGGATAAACGCTACAAAGCAGAAGTTGAAAATCAACTAAGCCTACGGATTGAGAAATTCGTAGTGATAGAGGGGGAGAAAGTGAAGCATCGTTCATTAAACGACTGTTCATTTCTCACCTCAGTCCAACGGTGTTAGCCAAGCACAAAGCTCGTACGCCCAAATTATGTGGGGTGGCTTGGTAAAAGTTGAAATACTGAAACAGGTCAAGTTGTACCTAAGACTGTAGATTGCATATCTGTCAGGATCTGCAAATAACAGTAGTGTTGATCGCCTCTTGGCATTAAAGAATGTTGAATTCTTTGGAGATAACTTTCCTTGAAAAAGGAAAAAGGAGTAATTGCTCTAGGTTAACAAGAACCCGCGAGGGTTCGATCGTCTGAACTAGACGCCCGTATCTACAGGATCATATAGAACCATACTTGCATAATGGTTGATCTTCCTCCTAAAAAGAACCTTTGGGTTGTAAGATGTGCTCCTCGTGAGTAACTTCACATCCAGGGCCATTGCAGTCTTGCGTGGCATGAATGTTGAAATGACCTTTCCAACCTGAGAGTTGGAAGAAGAGGATCGAGTTGGTTTTCCGGATCTGGGCTTTTTCTGAACTTTCATCTTGGTCACTCTAAATGTTTACATTTTGGTCCTGAAAGTTTCATATAAAATGTAAACAATGAATCGACCACGTAAACATTGACTCTACGAAATTAGAAAGCCAACAGTTGGAGAATCAACACCAAAGTAAAAGTCATATTGAAACAAAGTCTCGATATGAAAGATATGGGTATCAGATGGCATCTTAGGAATTGGATTTCTAAGACATCTAACGGACCGGTCGAGAGTTGATAGCCTCGTTGAAGCCACCTATGGATATGAATCATAGAACTGATTGGAATCATGGTGCACCCATAGACAAGGAGCGATATACACGTATCATGTGTAGTTCAATGTATTGTACACACTACACCGATCCGTATCGTCCTATTTAATGCATCGATTGAACTAAGGTTCATCGATAATTTTAATACATGATCGGTAGAAGGCGTTAACTGATATGACGATATCCGAAAGTTAATGCTTATCTACAGATTATAGTATTCGATGTCCAAATGTTACGGGAGAACACGATGATGCAAACCGACATCGATCTCAAGAACACCAAAGCCACAAGTAAATGTGTATGGTGGGTCTTGGAAAATCCTCTAAGCAAACTTGCATCGGCCGATTCATGATGGAATCGAGTTTATCGCTTTATACAAAGCATGAAAGAAGTTGAGTAACTTCACGGTTCCTTAGAGGACGTCCCCTTATCGGGAGATACCCGTGTCTTCGCAGCTTATACATCGTGGCTTGCCGGTCGGCCGGGAAGGACACGGATGACGGCGTCTGAACATATCTTTTAGGATCCGCTTGAGACATAAGACCGTATGGCGCTTGATCATCACGGATGTCACATCCTTGTTTACTAACTAAGGGACTACCCGGATCAAGTGTTACGCCTGTCTAGGGAATTGGCTTAAAACCCAAACAATACGAACCTTTATGCGGTGGAAACCCAACCATACTGATTGGAGATCCCAAGAATTTGGTTCAATGGGAAAACTAAGCGGCAAAAGGTTCAATGAGCTGCGTTTGGTGGAAGCAAGAAGCACTTCGGATGATGATTTCAGACGGAAACACGAGTCCAAAGTCGCTCCCGCGATAGACATTAAAGTGTCACTGCATGGTGGGTAAAGGTTAAGCTTCCAAACCTTTAAAAGATCCTCAAACGGTTGAGGTTGAGGTTGGGGAAACTTTAATGATTCCTAACACTTGAGAAGTGGGGTATAGCAGGATACCTTGTAGGAGATCACCTATTTAAGTGCGAGGATGGCCGCTTCAAATGAACGCACTTAAGAATCCAAGTGTGTCCATGGCCACAACCACGTAAACGTAAGAAGGAAAATGAATAAGAAGAGTTATTGTGTTGATATCGTTGTCTTGGCTTACACTAAACACCGACGGTTCAAGACATCACGCTCACCGCGCAGCAAGTAAGTCCGATGGTATTCAACTAGGGAAGGTTCAAAGCGTAGCTACCTATCCCGATGCAATATCTTTCACTGAAAGATTGCTCAAATGTAGGCACCTTGTGTGTGCGCCACAATCTCTCTTTCATAGAGGATTGTTGGAAATTAGCCTTTGGCGGGAGATCGTCCACCCATCTTTGATGAATTAAACACTAGTGTTCCGTATGTTGGAGACCTCGTCTCTTTACACACGCATGATCTACGAAGTGAGTAGATGACCGTAGGCCAAGAATCGCCTAATTTCGCTGAGAAATGAAAGAGATATTGGTCCACGAAGTAAGGTGTTTGAGACATGAAAATATGGTGTGGGACAAATCTACCACATCGGTGGGAATAGGAAGAATTGCTCTATATAAGTCTCAAATTGGTAGTGGTTTGGGACCCCGGGTATCCCATGTGTTTAAAGGAGGAAGACCTAGATGTGCTTGGGTTCAAGGCTAAGCCCACACGCCGCCGCCGCTTGCCCGTCCGTCCGGTTTCGGGTTTCGGGTTCGGGTTTGAGTTTGGGTTTCGGGTTTCGTTTGGGTTTGGGTTTCGGGTTTGAGTTCACTACCGTGGGCCTTTCGATATTATCTTTTGGACCAGAGAACTCGCCAGATGTACAGTTTGATCCTGGTTTCATATGTACAGTTTGGACCGAATTCTTTTATATGTACGCTTTGGTCCCCTGGTTTCAATATTTACGCTTGGTCCCTGCAATTTTGGAGACTTTTTCGCCTACCGTTGGGACTATTTTGAGGCATTAATCAGCCATTACTTGGCCGATTAACTCCTCCATTAACCCATTACTTGGCGGTTGGGCAAGCTTTTCAATGGCCATTAATAAATATTACTTGGTCGCTTTAATGCCCTCCTAATGGCCATTAACATCCATGTTTTGGCAGTTGGACAGCCCCTTCTCCTTGCTATATATTGAGCCTTCTTTGGCTCAAATCAGCAGCAGAAAGTAGACGAAAAACTGGCAGAAAATAGATGAAAAATGACCAGAAAACAGGGATAAATCAAAGAAGAAAGACAGAATCGACTGCTTTTTCAAAGACAAACAAAGGCGAAAAACAACCACCAATTAGCACAAACTAGTCAGTGAAATTCAGCGAAATTACAGTGCAAAATCGACTGAAAAACAGTGACCAAACCCTCACGTATACACAAGATATACACTACAGAGACACACTATATACACAGAGACAAAAGAGAAGAGTAGAGAGAAACTCTTCCTTCCTATTCCATATCTTCAGCAAGTCGAGTCATATTTGTTTTCTTCGACAGGCTCAACCTATTGGCTTTGTAGTGTTGAGATTAAAGTGTTGTTTTATCTTGGGAGACTATTGCCCGAGAACGTAAAAGCATATATATACGGGGCAATCTTGTCTTAAGGATAGAGGGCTATCCTCGACTCAACACACAACGTTGTAACCATCCAGATTTAGTTGTTTCTTGATTTCAGGTTATCAAGATTCAAGGCACAACAAACTTGCGGCAGTTCTCAACATTGGCTTTGCAAGGTGATCAAGATTCAAGACACAACACACATGCGGTAGTTTTGAAGATTGACCATTTATTTATCCTTTCGAACATTTGTAATAGTTATTACTTTCCGTACTGCTCTATAAAGTACCATAGAAATACCAACAAAATCTTCATTAAACCATTTGTCCAGTGTGGGAAATAACTATCCTCCAAATAGTTTTCAAGATACGTGCTGCCTATGTTCCTCGCATGTTTTACATTAAAATTCTCTCAGAAATTTTACTATTTTTAATTATTTTCTAATAAATCTATAAGATATTCCGTAGTGGTGTTTATGCAAGTGGTGGTGGAAACATATATACAAAAGAGGCAGTATATTCAGTTGTTCAAGCAAGATTTTTTGAGCTATTTTTTTTTATGTAAGATAAGAAGTAATTGAGTAAATCATTGATTACTTAGCTATTAAAATGATTCTGTTTGGATAATATTTGGTTGAAATTTGAAAAAGGCAGCATTTACAGTTAATATAATGGTTGAAAATAAGTTGATATTGTGTTCGACATGAACATCACTTCGAAAAGAAATTAGAACTTTTGTGGGTGAAAGTGAAACACTACCTCATTTTAGCTACTCAAACAAACTTTTCAGTATTAATTTTTTCTATTTTAAATTGAAATTGAAATAATCGATAAAATTGCAAAATAAACATCGATTAGCAAACAATATATGTCCCAATACCTTTATAACTAAAACATGAGATTTTGAAATATGCATATGGCTACAATTCAACATGTTATAATAGAAACTTTATGATAAGGACATGAGATAAACGTGCATCGCACGTTCAGAGAGACTAATTATCATAAATTAGTTAAAATTAAGAAATAATCAATCTTAATTATTTAGTATTCATATTTTAATATAATATCTTAATATTCATATGTATATTCAGACGTCATAATCTTAAAAAATATCTTAATATTCATATGTATATTCAGACGTCATAATCTTAAAAAATATCTTCATATTCATATATATATATATATATATATATATATATATTCAGTCGACTTATTTTTTTTAAAAGAAGGTCTAAGAGTCTTTGAATTTTGTAGGAGATTTGTGTGTCTGTAAAAAATGTAAAAAAAAAACTTCTAGTTTTAAATGCCTAAATTATGTAATGTTGGACAGAGGTGGAACTAAATCGAGCAATATGGACGCATGTATTCATATAATGATGAACAACAACTAGTTTTCAAAAAAATAAAAAAGAAAAACTACAACTAGTTTAGAATTGTCTATTAAGAAACTTTTGTATAAAAAATTCAAATATATATCTTTCAAAACTCCTAAACGAGAAATAAACACAAAATACTTAAGAAGGTAGGGAGTATTTCACATTTTGTACACATAAGACATGTTTATTCTCTTTTAGAAATCTTATAAAATTTTAGTAGAATTACCATTTGTCTAATTTAATTAATTTTTTTTTTCTAACTTTGGGTCAAAGTTGTTATATAGAAAAATTGGGTAACTTGTGTGGACAGCTCGGATGGGCTGGTATGGCAAGCATGTCCACTGTTTCAGCTCGTAGCCTAGTCCCTAAACCTAATTATGAACAAAGAAAATTATTCTCAAGTCATAAAATTGAAAACCGAAAATAATAACATGAATGAAAAGTGACTATATTGGAAAGTATTAGTGAATATTATTTAAATATTCACTATATCTCATGTAATTATTAGTGATGTATAATTATGGTAGAAATAAGATCCATATTGTATTAGCATTCCACATTGTATACACTATATATATTTGTATTAATGAGAAACACTCCTCAAAGGAGATTAATACAATTCTACATGGTATCAGAAGCCAACAATCTTTTCCGACCCAAAACATAATTTCGGCCGACCTCTCCCCTCTTTTTCCGGCGCCTAACCGACCGTATACCACCGGTATACTGTCGATATACACTAAATATACAACTGCCCAACCCTCCAACTCTGTTGACAGCCCTGTATACCCCTGATATATTGATGATATACAACCCTACCTCCTTCTCTATCTATTCAACAGGTGGTAGACCCCTTGTATACAACTTATATACGTCGATATACACTCCGTATATGATAGAGTAACTCTCTGCCACTATATACTATTCATATACCACCCCCTAAGACGTTATACACCCCATATATGGTTGTTTTCTGCCTCATATACGTGCAGTATACGTCCCAAAACTCTCCCTTATTTTTTTTCTCTCCTACCCGATCTCCGGTAGTCATCATGGCTGGAAACCACCACGAACATGGCGGGGGACAGAAGCACAGCAATGGCAGCAAGGGTCGAGCTGGGAACTGGGCTTTCAGCTTGAGCCCAGCAGTTGTGGCCACCGGACTCAGCCCAAAAGTTGCGGCCCAACATCCAGCCCCAGACCAAATGTTGGGCCACGGCCATCCGGCACACAACCCCTCAACCCAGTAGTTTGGGACCACATCCGATGACCCATAGAAATCAGGCCCACTTCTCATCTCACTAACAATTCTGGTAATCTTCCTCAACTACGTAAGTTACATTCTCCACAATCTGTTATGGTCAGTAATGGCCATCGCATTCTAATTCAAGGATTTGGCCATACCCTTACCCCACCACCGCATCCCCAATTCTCTCTTAAAAACGTCTTTTATGCCCCAAACATCATTAGAAATCTAATCTATGTTAGAAAATTTGCCACCGATAATTCTGTCTCAATTAATTTTGACCCTTTTGGATTTTCTGTAACGGACCTCTGTACCGGGAAACTCCTTACGAGATGCAATAGTGAGGGGGGCCTATATCATTTCCTACCCACATCCGCTTCTAGTGTCACTCCTACCACCGTCTTAACAACCATATTTCCATCAACGTGACATAGTAGACTTGATCATCCAGGTTCTGCCGTTTTTTATTCTCTTAAAAACCGAAATTTAATCCAATGTAACAAAGGGAACCTGTCTCATAGTTGCTCCTCTTGTCAGTTAGGAAAACACATTCGACTACCATTTACGACTTCCATGAGTACTACTTTATCTCCATTTGATATTATTCACGTTGATTTATGGACATCTCTCATAACTAGCAACTTAGGCCACAAATATTATCTGGTATTTTTGGATGATTTCTCACACTTTCTTTGGGTCAATCCACTCAAACTCAAATCTCAAGTGTTCTCCAAATTTGCTGAGTTTCGTACACTGGTTAAAACACAATTTGAAAAAGACATAAAAATGTTTCAATGTGATAATGGTCGTGAGTTCAATAATTCCATGTTTCATAAATTTTGTGCAGCTAATGGCATGATTTTTCATTTTTCGTGCCCCCACACCTCCCCTCAAAATGGTAAAGCCGAAAGAATTCTCCGCACTATTAATAATATGATTTGTACCCTCATTTTTATGCGTCTCTCCCCCTACCTTTTGGGTATATGCATTAAAAATGGCAGAAAACATTCTTAACATTTTACCTACCCGTGCGATTCAAAATTGGACACCCACAGAAATTCTCTACCGTCGGATCCCTACCTATGAGCACCTTAGAATTTTCGGTTGTCTGTGTTACCCAAATATGACATCCACGACCCCTCACAAATTAGCACCCCGATCTACTCCGTTCGCCTTCCTAGGTTTTCCGTCAAACCATAGGGGGTACTTGTGCTATGAGCTCTCCACCGATAAAATCATAATTTCTCGCCACATCACCTTTGTTGAGTATGTTTTTCCGTTTGACAACATTAAAAAATTCCGAGTCACTGATTACCAATTCCTCGAAGATTCGGACCCATCACCACTTGTCCAACAAGCATTTTGTCATGCTGCCACTATTCCGACGGCGGCGGCCACACCAAATTCCACCACTGGCAGTCCAGCCTCGGTCTCCTCTCATCTTCCCCTCGGGTCTGCCACCTTCGGCAGCCTAGTTGTCCCCTCCACAAAGTGTTCCGTCGGCTCTGCCATCACCGGCGGCCAACTACGTAAGTCCATTATCGTAACCCCGTCAATGCCACCATCCGCTGCCACCTCCGGTAACATTTCTACGTCTTCATCACCGCCGATGTCTTCATCTCAGACAACGTCGATTGCCGCCACCACCGACTATTTCGCCGGCTCCAGCAAACCCTATAATTGACTACCCAGTCAACAATCCCTCCACCAAAAACCTATCGGTCACTACACCTCCGATCTGTACATCGACACAACCCCAATACAATCTTAACCCACCACCGTCACCATACCCGACTTCGCCCAACCCACACCACACCTCTCTACCAGACCCACCATCTCATCCACCAAAACCGCCGACAGTCCCGGATACCACTCACCCACTACCCTGTCCCGTCGACCGTCACCATCACCAGACCGACACCACCTACCAAACCAGTGACCAAAATCCACCAACCAAACAAAATACCGAAATTGTTCATGTACCCACACACCGTATGGAAACTCGTTCCCAATACGGAATTTTCAAACTCAAAGTCCAATTTAACCTCTCCACACAAACCATATCCCCAATTCCCAAAAATCCAAAGTTAGCCAAACTTGACCCAAATTGGAACGCAATCATGCGTGAGGAATTTAATGCTTTAACGAAATAACACACTTGGGATTTGGTTCCTAGACCACATGGGTTGAATGTGATCAGATGCATGTGGCTATATCGTCACAAATTTAGAGACATTGGTAACTTGGAGCGATACAAGGCGAGACTTGTGACTAATAATACTAATCAGCGGGAAGGTATTGATTGTGGTGAGACATTCAGTCTGGTTGTTAAACCGGCTACTATTCGCACAGTTCTGAGTATTGTCATGGGTAAGCATTGGTCGATCCATCAGCTTGATATGAAAAATGCATTTTTACATGGGGACTTAAAAGAAACTGTTTACATGCACCAGCCGCCAGGTTTTGTCCATCCTGCAACCCCTCTGTATGTATGACATCTTTGTAAGTCACTTTATGGTTTGAAACAGGTTCCTAGAGCATGGTATGACCACTTTGCTAAGTACATTCTGCATATTGGATTTGTTTGCAGCAAGTATGATAACTCTCTCTTTATTTTTCATCGAGGTAGTGACATTGCTTATTTATTGTTATATGTGGATGATATTGTGCTCACTGCCTCATACGATGCTTTGAAAAATGAGATCATTGCACAGTTTAAAATCAAATTTGACATGACTGACTTAGGGAAGTTGAGTTACTTTTTGTGGATATCAGTGACTCGATCTGCAGATACTATGTTTCTATGTCAGCGTAAGAGGAGATTGTGTACATGGCTAAAATGACTAATTGCAAGATCATGTCTACTCCGATCGACTCTAAATCAAAACTAAGTGCTATTGATGGTAATCTAGTATCCGATCCGACACTCTATAGGAGTTTTGCAGGTGCACTTCAATATCTTACTTTCACTAGGCCTGGCATTACATATGTTGTTCAGTAGGTGTGCTTGTTTATGCATGCCTCCATGGAGCCTCATTTACTGCTCTTAAACGTATCATTCGATACGTTAAGGGCACACTAGATTATGACTTGCATCTATACAGATCTGCACCGACCAAATTGTTGTCCTATACGGATGCAGATTGGGCAAGTTGTCCGGACACGAGACGCTCCACCTCCGGCTATTGTGTGTTCTTAGGGGATAATCTCATTTCATGGTCTGTCAAGAGGCAAACCACCCTATCTCGTTCGAGCGCAGAAGCAGAATATAGAGGTGTTGCAAATGTTGTTGCTGAGATCTGCTGTCTCTGAAACCTTCTTTTGGAGCTTCAGTGTCCCTTGCGTAAGACGTCTTTGGTATACTGCGACAACATATCCGCTATATATTTATCGCATAATCCAGTTCAACATCAGCGAACCAAGCACATAAAGATGGATATACATTTTGTTCGTGAGAAGGTGGCTATAGGACATGTTAAGATATTGCATGTGTCATCATCCTATCAGTATGCATATATCTTCACTAAAGGACTACCTAGACAACTATTCCTAGACTTCAGATCCAGTCTAAGCGTCCGGCCCTCCTCCCGCTCCGACTGAGGGGATTAGTGAATATTATTTAAATATTTACCACATCTCATGTAATTATTAGTGATGTATAATTATGGTAGAAATAGCATCCATATTGTATTAGGATTCCACATGGTACACATTATATATATTTGTATTAATGAGAAACACTCCTCAAGGGAGATTAATACAATTCTGCAGAAAGTATTAATTATGTATTATACAGATTAAATCGACCAGATAAATATGCTAAGTTCATAAGTTTTTCTCGTCCCCAGTATCATATATTACTTTGCTAGTATTATGTAGTGTCCTGTTGAAAAAATAGCATTTTACATTGAGGCATTAAGGAAAGCATCATCAAGTTCCACATTTAAATTTCTTGCTGAAGGTAATCCTGCCACCACACTATGTTCAATGCCACACTCATTTGTTCCTTTTCTGATCTTGAAGTATCCATCCTGTCATCATGGAGATATACATACATTTTAGCAAAGAAGCTTATACAAAAAGAATTTAACTTCAGAGCACTGACAATATATGGTTTGTCTAAACAATCAAGTTAAGATTACCTATAACAACATGTCTGTCTATAATACTAACTTAGTAACTTTAAAAATGCAGTAAATAACAACTTTAACTGATTGAAATCCTATCTATATCGTCAGTGTATATAAGTTAAAGTTGTACATGTGTCTGTTAGTGCGTCTTCAACAAGAAGTTAGGATGTTAATGGTTAAGGAGTTTTTGTTCATATAAAGTGGTAAAAGCATAGGAAGAAAATCGAGGACATACATCACCCCAGCCTCTATTCCAAGAATTAGCAATGAGCTGCAAGAAGATATAAAGGTAATTAAATTTTGACAAAAATGATGTATGATTATAAATACAAAATAGAAGGCAATAACTCGAGCACATCAACATACCCAATAGTCCTCTCCCTGCTCACTAGTTCCCCATCCGATAAGCTTAACAGCATGGCCTCCCATACTTTGCCCTGTTACGTGCTTGTAAACTCCTGACTTGTAGTGAGCAAAATCCTGTTATATATTGACAAAAAGGTTTTTAAGTCATCAAGCACCTAAAGCGTTGCTAATAAAAAGAGACAAAAAAGGTTATCAGCCCAGACGGCAGACAATGTCTTATTTGAAAACTGTATGACATAATACTGGAACTTTTGCTCTATTGCTTCTCCTTGTTACCTGGTACACAGTAAAAGCGACCTCAACTGGTCCATTTTTGTATATTTCTGCCATGATACTGTGGGGATCATGGCTGACCTTGTATGCATTGACACCATAATGCTTTGATTTCCTCCATAGTAGGTTCTCCTTGACACACTTCCTATGACACTTTGGAGTGGGATATGCAGGTTCACAACCAGGGTGGGAACATCCAGTATTGTCAAAGTAAGGATCACACTGCCGAAATAAACTTAATTTGTTAGTCATTGATCATAAAGAGCCACATTACTCTAGATTTTTTTACAGAAAGCTTTAATCTCTTTGAGGTGACAATAAGTCACCATTTACCTCTTCTGTGACCACTCCCCTACGTTTAAAGTATCGCCATGCTGCTATAGGATATCCACCATTACAACCACTCCCACATAAAAAGCCACAGCACGCTAAGAGATCATTTACAGACAGAGAGATACTCTGCATTACACATTAAAAGTTGACATCAGTGGACCATAACTACAGTGAAATTTCACAAGTGTTTTGTGCTAAGATGAGGTGGTGGTCATGTGGAAAAGAATCAAGCTTGTATGTGAGAGAGAGAGAGCTGAAGATATACATGATTCATTTCTAACAGTTTAAGTTAGGCAGTCACGTGGTTCAACAGAATTTACCAAGTTATAATGGATACAGAAACGATCTGACAGCGACTCAACCGCACCAAAAGCCCAACAAGAACCGCAATGTCCCTGAAATATATAGGATAAGACCTCTACAGTGAACCTGGAATGTGCCATTTAGCACATTTAACGGAAAGAAACTAAACTAGTAGCAGAATATCACCTGATCTGTGATGCAAATTTGTTCCGGTGATTGATATGCAAAGACGGAAAGCATTATCATCCCAATTGTAGAATTATAACTCGAAAGGACCGAGCAAGAAAGTGAAGTAACTGACCTAGAATTATTCCAATTGTGCTACATTGAGGCCAAGCCTTTCGTGCATCAAACTCTTTTGGTAACTCCTCACGTTTTGGATGAGTTACAACAGGAATTCCCTCCAAATCGCCTTCTCTTGCAGGCTTAACTCCAAGAAGGCGCTTAAATTGGGAAACCTGTGACAACCAAATATGGACCTAATTTTAAATGCATGTTTTCGGTGTATTGGTATAAACTTGCCTTATTTCAAGGATACTGATCCCACTTCTTATAGAAAGTTATCGGTAGTTATCTTTTAGGTGATATGATAGTGTATACACAGTCAGCGGTGTGATGGTCTCACCGTGAAATTCGATAATTGAGGGTTGAATGCAGCTTTCCATCCGGCTTTGGCATTCTCATTGACATGTTTGACGATCGAGTCCTACATTATCATCCAAAAATTAAGGAGTCTTAGTTTATATTTGACCTGATCAGTACAATGACAATAACATCTTCTTGAATCATGAATAGAAGAGCATACTTGAAGGATTGCAGATTCAAGTTTAGCTTCAGATATTGGCTTCTCTGCAGCAACCTGCTTTTCATAAGAACACATCAATTCCATTCATCAATAGTTAACTTAAAAGCTTTTAGGAAACAAAGTGGCAACTCCAGGAACAAAAGTATGACACTGTGACAAACAAAGAACTAAAGGTTTCACTTTAATCAAGATGAACCACTTCCGTGATTCATGTTTTCAACATCATAATACTCTTAGCCTGAAATATTTTAAAGAAAATATGTCGAAAATGCATCATATGTCTAAAGCACTATAAAATGGGAAAAATATGTCGAATCATAGAGCAAGCAGAAGTTGTGACTAGTCCATTATATCTCCTCTTTTTTCCCCTTTTTGTATTTTCTGTTAAGCAATACTTCCTCTCATATAGTGGCGGAGCCACCCTTATACTGTGTAGATAGGTAAGAAAAAGCTTCATGTGTTAATTTCTTTATATTTCAATATCCTTTAGTGAAAATTTTAGCCTCGCCGCTATATATAAAAAAACGTGTAAGTTAGCTACTTAATACATAAGTAACCATATACTGAAGCTGCAAAAACATGTCTTTACTTCTCTTTTTCCATTAGGTAATCAGAAAATCATTAAAATTCATTCTGCTCATGATCTCAAGTCAACGCTGAACTAAAGCACATGAAGTCCAAAATACCCAACAATTTTTTTTATCTTTCTCAAGAAATACCAAAAGGGTAATCCATTTAATCATCAAAAGCTATATAAACTAAACCATCCGCTAAATCCATCTAAACCAGGGCGGAGCTACACTTCTACTTATATACGGGCATAACCAAGTATCTTTGACTCAGACCTGTATTTGTGTTAAGAAATTCACTTAATATATAAATAAATTATTCAAAACTCAAAACACTGTTTTTTCTAGAATCTAAAACTCATAAACTCAAAATCGCAGCTTTGTTTCTAATCTAAACAAGATCATCAATTCAATAGCCAAGAACTCCCATAAAAGATCATAAGAAATACTATAGGCAGGTTCAGAAAATGAAGAAACAAACCTGTAAGATAAGGATAAAGAAAGTACCCAAAAGCAAAGGGGTTATTAAAGACTTCAAAGTCATGGCCATCTCAACTTCTTTTTTTAGCTCTCAAATTGTGGTGTGGAAATGGAGGAATCTCAAAGGTATATATATATATATAGAGGAAAAATAGGAAAGCTGATATAAAAATCAATTTTATTGGCCCATTCTATGACATATAAAAATGATGACTTTATTAAACAGAATATTATGGCTATTGGTTGTTTATAAGATATTTTTGGATAAAAGAATTTGATTAAGTTAGTCTGTTTTACCTTCCCCAAAAGTATAGTCAACTTGGAATGTTAGGTATTCTAGTTGGACTATTTTACAAGCAATACTCCCCCTCTGGGTCCACAGTGGTTGAGCCGGAAATATTAGAAGGGGAATCAAAATATAATACACTAATATTTTCCTCTATATAAAGAAAGTTCAACAGGTTTATATATATATGTGATTTTTTTAACCTATATAAGCAGGACAATTTTCCGATGAATGATTCATTTGAACCCCTTCTTCATATGTAGCTCCGCCAAAGGTAAAATTAAAAGACTTAATTTTTGTAAAAAGTAAATGGATATCATAGTAAAAATCAACATCTCTTCCTAAATTGACTAACTCAAACGCACTAATTTTTAATTTTTGCTCTTTATATCTATGGTCTTTAATTTTTATATTTGCTATTTTTGTTATGAAAATATTCAGATCTACTTTGCAAGACACATTTTTTATAATACTTTTTTCTTCGAAAATTAAATTTTTGCCTCGCGCGGTATAAATTAAGTTATGCAACATAGTTTTATAGTAATTTTTAAAATTATTGAGTGTTGGAAATTATGCCTTATCCGGTATAATTTGTGTGGATGTTATATTAAAAAAATTAAAATTAAACGCTAACTATGTCTGCTGAAATATGAAATTATGTCTTTTTATATTATGTTGAGTGTTGACAGTTATGCCTTATTCGGCATAATCTGTGGGTTGTGTATGATACATATGCCGAAGATATAACACTAATTATGCACAGTAAAATTCTAATTATACCGCACCAAATATAATAAAGGACAAAAATTAAAGAACTCAAATTTAAAGAGTAAAAATTAAAGGCCACCCCCAAACTAGGGCATTTGTACGAATGACCCTTGACTAATTGAAGCCACCCGGATCTTTGATGGTATGCCCCGATTTTTTCTTTGTAAAATTATTTGTTTATGTTTTAATTAGTGCGTTTGAGGGGAGTGGTTGCCTGATTGGTTAGGTTTTTGTCATGATTTTGATATCATATTTGAGTTTTGTTTTTTTTCTTCGGGAAAAGTTTATTATCATAATTGTTTTTACTTTTGATAAAAGGAAAATATAATTTTCGTCCATATTTAGCCAACCTCTTTCTTGGAGGAAAAGATATTGGACCTCTATAAATTGAACACTCCCTCTCATACAATAACAGATATAAAAGTATCATTAATGTAGTCATTTATAAAGTTTTGTTTAAGGGGAGATTTATTCTCTCAATAGCTTTAGAATATTTTTTATATTAGTATTATCATATGTAGGTCAGTTGACCATACTCATATCATATAATAGTCTTTTTATTGTTTTTCTTTGTTGTTTGATTTATCGTCGATCAAGGTTTGCAATTGTGAGCTTTCACATGACGCCCTGATTATTTTGATCCTCAACATTTAGGTGGATATTTTCCGAAAAGTATTTTTTACCAACCAACTGAACATGAAAAAATAAGTAAGAAACTTAATAGTTTTCCATTAAGTAAACGAACATGAGAAAATAAGTAAGAAATTCACTTATTTTCTAAGAAGACATTTTTCAGAAAAATATTTGCCTCTGTACCCTGAATCATTAAAAAAGAATCTCGTCTTGACTATTTTGAAATTGAACGTCTATATATTAAAAAAGTTAATTTTTTTGTTTCGTTAAGGTTATAAAATGCAGTAACAAGCTGGATAAACAATGTGAGAAAGTGAATGAAATGTAAAAATAAATGATATGTATTTGAAAATTGGACTGATATTCTATTCTGAAAGTATAAATTATTTCAATTACTCAAGCCAATCAATATCGTGAAATTCTATGGGATAACATCGGTTTTGCTTATTTGTAATTGTGAGATGTAGCTAGTTGGGACATAGTCACTAAACCAAAAAATGAGGGGGGCATTGGACTGTACAAAACTCGTTTGAAAAACTCATCCTTCAACATGGCGTTAGCTTGGAGATTTAAAGAATATGGCTTTGATAAAGATCTGCTTAGCGTGTGCTTTCTCGGATGCTACTTAGAATAGAGATAGTCAGACTCTAACTTGAGAATGTTATAGCGTTGTGAAATAAGGACATTCTGATCGACCCGATTGACTCTCGTTCTGATTTGGCGAAAAGGTTAAAAACACAAAATCTTTCTTCCTGGTTGGTGTACTAGGGCGAGGCGAATCCCAACCCCTTCGTTAGCTAGCTTAGTTTTCCCTCTTTTCAATCTATATCAGATCCTCCATTACTTCTTCGCCAATACCTTTTAGCTTTCCTTTAGCTGCTACTTTTTCCCAGTCCACGCCCAATCAGAGTAGTCAGTGTGCTTGCTCCGTCCTTCTTTGACGAAATGGATGTTGTAGGAGAGGTTGGGAAGGAGGGACTTCGCTAAAGATGGTCTGTCTGTGCGCGAGGAAGGTCTTTTTCCTTTCTCCTTCCATTGCTTGACTAGGTTCGCTACCAAAATTCCCTCTTGTCTCAGCTGCTTCTAAATAAATATGGAATTAGGAATAGGAATAAAAGAATTGCAGGATCCCATATTTAAATAAACATTACTAGAGGTTCTAGAATCTAAACTTTGTGAGGATGACATTAAATGGAAAATAGAAAACGGTAGAAACATTAATGTTTGGCGAGATAAACCACTTAGAAATATGATTTATGGTCGTTTGATGACCTAACGATTGAGGATATTATGAGTAATGGTAGCACTAACACCAATCTCCTTACAACAAAATACCTCTGATTAGTCAAGTGATGAACAAAGCCTTGGAATATAAAAATAACTCCAACAAAGCAAGAAGCATTATATATATTAACATAGATGAAGCATGCCGTTCTAATCCTGGTAATGGCGACAACAAAATGTGGGTGCTAGGATTCAATATGGGTATTCACTATGCTACTAATATTTACATGAAAGCACTTGCGCGATTAAAAATTGCTAATCGAGACCGATTGCAAGAAACTTATTTGTATGCTCTCTAACAATTCTTGTTCCTACCAAAATTTAATTGATGATTACAATTTACAAGCAAGAAGGACATCCATCAAGCATATTTTTAGAGAATAACGGACCAATTAGCAAAGAAATTATGTGAACTACATATTTTGAAAGCTTGATGATGTATTCCAATCCCCCCCCCCCCCCCGCTTTTGTTATTTTTAATTTTCAAAGAGATAGAATGGATATTATATTGCCTAGGCTAATCTCTCTATGTAACGACTCTTGAATAAATTCTTTATTACCAAAAAAAATTGTGAGATGTGACAGAAGACGTAGTTTATGCTAACATCATAGAATTTGATTAAGTCACGTTTCATCATTCCCAAATCTACTGATATTGATATACTCCCTCGGTTTCATAATAATTACTCCCTCTATCTCAAAATATTTGTCGTCCTTATTAAAAATATTTATCTCAAAATACTTATCGTTTTATTTAACAAAGATAAAATTAACTAATTTTTTTCTATTTTACCCTTACATTAATTAGCAACATTTAAAAGGTTCTATCATTGATGGAGTAAATATTTGTTGAGGAGAGATGGTATGTTAATATGGTAAAATAGTCGAAATGTTATCCTTATGAATGTTTTCTTAAGGGGCGTGTAAATGAAAAATGCGACAAGTATTTTGGGACGGAGGGAGTAATTTTCTTAGCTTATACACACCCCTTAAGAAATTGTTCACTCCTAAAAAATCAAGTGTTTTTACTTACTTACCCTAATTAAAAGCCTAGAAAAGAAAAGCTACTTAATGATTCTTGATTATGTAACAAGTGTAATTTTGAAAGAATAAGATCAATTTCTTCTTGAAATCCTAAATCATCACTTATTTTGAAGTAAATAACAAGCCTAAAACACCATTTATCTAGTAACGGAGTACAAAAATTCAAACTAGTTTTTGTTTATGATTTTCTTTTTATTTCCCTTGGAGTGTAGTGGAAACGCAAGTCAGGAGTACAACTTTCCTTCACAAATTAGTGTGCTACATGCCATAGGAAATTAGGAAACAACATATAGCCCTTTCCACTAGTAATACTTTTTCTTTTTCCTCTTCCCTTTATTGGGTACATCAGAAACGCTAAATAAACATCTTAATATCTTTCATAAGATATACGATAAATTTCATTTTCTTGAACGCATCTTTCCAGATTATCAAATCTTCTTTATAGTTATGTCCTTCATTCACCAGAAAGTCGCCACATTAATTTGCTTCCTTTCATATATTGTTTGACGGGTAATGTTATATATCCTCCTTTGTGATAAGCTTAACAACAATAAACAGTGTGATTTCACTCCCCTTTCTAACACTTTGCTAATGTCTGTGACTTTAACTAAAATCGTCTATTAGTAATATATATATGAGGGCTGGTGTTTTCTTGTCTTATTTTACATAAAATGGTAGGCAGAAATAACTCTCTTAAGTTTATAAAAGGTGAGCAATTTTTGTCTAATTTAAAAAAAAAACACAAACAACAGATTTTATAAAGAGTTGAACTTTTTATGTAAAGGCAAATCCAAAGTGCAGATTCTGAATGTAGAGCTAATTAAAGCTATGAGATGAAGATGTAATTAATAAATTTTTGGTCTCCAATCTTATATACTTTGATAGTATTATGTATTGTCCTGTTGAAGAAGTAGCATATTAGTATTACATTGAGGCATCAAGAAAAGAAGCATCAAGTTCTACATTCAGATTTCTTGCTGAAGGTAATCCTGCAACCACATTAAACTCAATGCCACACTCATTTGTTCCTCTTCTGATCTTGAAGTAACCATCCTGCAATATACATACACACACACACACAAATACACTAAGAGAAGAAGCTTATAGAGATATTTAAACTCTATTGCTCATATAAAGTGGTGAAAGTATAAGGAATAAATCAAGGACATACATCACCCCAGCCTCTGTTCCAAGAATTCACAATAAGCTGCAGAAAAGAAAAGGATTATTAACTGCTGATAAGTTAATCTTAAATAGATAATAGTTACAACATACCCAATAGTCCTCTCCTTGCTCACTAGTTCCCCATCCGATGAGCTTAGCAGCATGGCCTCCGACATAATTTCCTGTTACGTGCTTGTAAACTCCCGACTTGTAGTGAGCAAAATCCTGTCATCGTCGAAAATTTTAAAGTCATCGCGTAAAGGAAAGCCTAGCTAATTGTTTGGTAATTGTTGGAGTTACACAAAGCAAAGTGATCCGTGTATGAGGTTATTTACAATGACTAATCATGATTATTTTCACATTTAGTTAACGTTTCTCAAAGTATATTAGTGTTAGTCTGATAGAAGCGTTGCCAAACTTTATATTTCATAACTAGAATAGTTCCACAAAATTCAGGATTTGAACTTTACAATCTTTCCAACATCCTTCTTACCTCGTAAACACTAAAAGCAACCTCAACTGGTCCATTCTTGTAAACTTCTACCATGATACTGTATGGATCCCAGCTGAGTCCGTATGCATCGACGCCAAAATGCTTGGACTCACTCCATAGTAGATTCTCCTTAACACACTTCGTATTACACTGTGGGGTGGGATATGTAGGTTCACAACCAGGGTGGGAACATCCAATATTATCGAAGTAAGGGTCACACTGCAACAGGAAGTTTTATTAACTTATGAGTGGTTGAGCATATCTCTCTGAGGTGACAATTTGTCAAGAAGAATATTATTTACCTTTTCTGTGACCACACCCTTGCGGACAAAGTATCGCCATGCAGAAATAGGAGATCCACCGTTACAGCCATCCCCACATAAAAAGCCACAGCATGCTAATACATCATTTACGGATAGAGATATATTCTACATCACACATCAAAAGCAATCATCAATGATCATTGTTGAAATGAAACTTTGCAAGTGTTCCTTTGATTAACATGAATTTACCAAGCCATAATGAATACAGAAACGATCAGAAAGCGACTCAACAGCACCAAAAGCCCAACAAGAACCGCAATGTCCCTGTAATATAAAGGATCAGACCACTATAGAACCTGGAAAGCGCATTTAGCTTATTTAAGAGGAAGAGCAGTCACCTGATCTGAAATGTAAAATATGGAAAATATCAGCATTCCTCTATCGGAATATATAGCATAGAAGGATCAAACAATAAGATGAAAAAACTGACCGTGAATTCTTCCAATAGTGCTACACTGAGGCCAAGCTGTTCGTGCATCAAACTCTTTTGGTAAATCCATAAGTTTTGGATGAGTTAAAATAGGGACACTCTTAAGATCACCCTCGCTTGGGGGCTTAACTCCGAGTAGGCGCTTAAATTGGGAAACCTGTAAAAACAGGAGTGGGGAAGGATGAGATATCTGTCTAAAAAGAACTGCAACTGTTATTGGTTAGAAACAATATCAAGATCTTACTGTGAAGTTCGAGAACCGAGGGTTGAATGCAGCTTTCCATCCAGCTTTGGCATTTTCATTAACTGTTTTGATGATTGATTCCTACATGATAATCCAAAAATCTCTCTCAGTTTTAAAATTGAAAGAACAAGGGCTATAAGCTATAACATCTTCTTGAATCTTGAACGGAAGAATATACCTGAAGGATTGCGGTTTCACCTTTAGCTTCAGATATTGGCTTCTCTGCAACAACCTGTTTTAATTTCCATAAGAACAATTAGATATCACAATTGTGTTCATCAATAAACAACATAAAAGGATGAACTTTATGGAAACAGGCTTGCAACTCCAGGTCCACTAAGTAACACACGTGTAATACTTTGACAAACCAAGAATAAAACTTTCATACTTCTTACTACCAAACTTATAAATACCTTTAACCTGGAAGTTTAATAAGAATATGTTAACAAAAGCATCATAGGTCTTAAAACAGATTTACATAGACTATCTTTTTGGTTGAGCAAGCGGAACTTGTACACAGTCCACTTATTTCTTCTCCTTTTTCGCCTTTTCCTATTTCTCCTACTTGCCAGCTTCAAGCAAATATCACAGCAGTTCTAACTCTAGGTTATTTTTCAAATAAACTTCTAATTTCCTAGTCATAATACTCCATAGCTCTTTTCTTCCATATAACTGATTAAACACATCTTTTTCTTTTTTCTTGTATTCATCAACCACATAGCCACATAGCCTAACAGGTGAGTAATGGGCCGGAGTAATTCTTGTCTTACAATTAATTAGCTACCAGTAGGGCATAAATGTTAGATGTAATCACATTTATTCAATTACAGTATTATACAAGAGGAGAAGAAGAGCCTTGGAGTAACGGTAAAGTTGTCTCCATGTGACCTATAGGTCACGGGTTCGAGCTATGGAATCAGCCATGATCAGGGTAGGTTGCCTACATCACCCTTTGAGGTGCGGCCCTTCCCGTACCCTGCGTCAACACGGGATGCTTCTTCCACGGGGCTGCCTTTATTATTGTATTATACAAGAGAATTTGTATTCAACCAAAAAAAACCTTTACTTAGCTCAGGCATAATCCCTGAAGCTGCAAAAACAAGTCAATATTTCTGTTTTACACCAGTAACAACAAAATCATCAAACTTCATGATTTCCCCCCCATGATCATGCTCAATTCAAAGCTGAACTAAAGCATAACAAGTTCAAAAATAGACAGCTGTTTTTATTTCCTCAACAAATACCAAAAGGGCAATCCATGTATTTATCAAAAGCAGTATAAACTAAGCCAATTTGTTAAATCCATCTAAATAACATGCAAGAAATTTCCATAAGAGATGGAGACAAACCTGCAACATTAAGATAAAGAAAGCACCCAAAAGCAATGGAGTTGCTAAGGAAATCTTGGTCATGGCCATTTTTACTACTACTTTTTTTTGAGTTCCAATAGTTGGAAAATGGAGGAACCTCAGAGAAATATAGTAGTAGATACAAGAGAATAAAAAAAACATGGAACAAAAATCAAGTAGTGGCCCACTCTTTGACATACATAATTATTGGCTATATCAAGTAGAAGATATGATACTGATTGGTAAAGGTTAATTTTAGATATTTTTTGGGATTCTGTTATACTCAAGAAATCAGATTAGCTATACTATTTTACTTTTACCTTTCCCAAGAGCATGGTTAAATGGAGATGCTAGGTATTCAAGCTGGATTATTTTGTGTGAAAAATTGAAATCTCCATGTGACATCCCTAGATGAGAATTTTTTGTTGGAAAATTAGTGAGGTGTTCCAAAAGGAAGTGTTCCTAGTCGCTTAGGAAAAGTTTTCTTCTTCACAATATATATATGCTTGAAAATTGTGGGCAGAGGCCAGCGGGTGCACAAAGCATCCCGCATTCGCAGGAAGGAAAGGCTGCACCTCAAAGGTGTGATGTAGACGGTCCAATATAATACAAATATTAATGACTTCTTCCACGACTCAAACCTTATAGATTACATGGAGATAACTTTATCGTTGCTCCAAGCTCCCTGCGTCCTTGAAAATTGTGTCTATTTCTAAATTCATTTTATTTTATCTTAAATTATTATTCTAGATTGCTTGACTAGCTTGTTGAACTTTTATGTCCTTCATCAAAGTTGTTTATAATTGTAATACTAAAATTGTCTTTCAATTCAAGAAAAAAATATTAAAAGGTAAAGTTGCCAATCAACTACCAATTTGATAATTGTTGAATTGGGGAATGGTTGGGAGGATTTTGATTTCTAAATCAAAGATATGAGGTCTATGATTCTGCTCGATAATTACATGTTCAAAAAGTTCTCTTTTCTTATTCCAAAAGGTGGAATCTCCCACCCCAGGAGCCCCCACACCCCGGTCCGACAGGTCTGTGAAGGAGGTAAATCATGGTGACTCAATTGATTTCAAAGGTTAGACCAGTACCACGCCAAGGCACAAGGGCCCTCCTTTATTTCAAGAAGAAACCCCCACACCGCCGCCGACGGATTCGATCCTTGGTCTCTTATTCCAAATATCCCCTTGAAACCAATTGAAAGCCTTCGGACAAAAGCGTGGTAGGGTAAACTTTTTAAAGTGACTGGTCCCACCGCATTACGGCCCCATACCCCGTAAAAACCCCACCTCCTCCTGGCCCTACTGGATTAGTATACACCGCTTGGCCCTACGCGTATGGAGGGATTTTTTGGGAACACAGTTCACTCTCACGATCGAGAGGACTCGAACACCTAACCTCAGACAAAGAATACTTAATGTATTGGCCACTGGGCCAAACACTTTGGATAAAAAAAAAAAAAAGTTCTCTTTTCTAAATGAAAAGTAATGGTAGTGTTGGAAATTAGGTTTAGTTAAACACAAAAAATTAATAGAATGATTGATATTGAAAAGGTCAAGCATACCTAATGCAGATTTATAGAGCAAAAAAGGAATAGTATAATATCATCAATTCATCATTACTTTATTTAAAGGACCGAAAGCAAAACGTAAACTTGAAATGATGGGAGCTGCTACTTTTATTTCTGAAACAATTTTTTACAAAAAGGAAAAATTATTGGAAATCGCCTGGAAAAGAAAAAGAATTATGGGATATTGAAATACATACACAGTATAATTTTATTACAATTATAAGCAACTTTCTAAGAAATTATGCACACTCATTATTTATTTATTGGAAAAAATAAATTAATATTTTGAAATTCAAAGGAATAATTAAACATACTTGTTCATCGTGCACCAAACTGTCTTAAATTAATAATAAATCAAGGTAGACGAACATATACGTTGATTAACTACAACTCGGTGATAAATTCTATACAAAATACACACGTCGTGCTGATGGCATAACAAAACTTATGCACATATTATGATCACCTTATTTTAATGCAAACACTAGATGTGGATAATAAATATATATTTTTTCACAATTTAGCATAGTTTATCTGTAATTTGTTTACGAGATGTGAGTGAAGATTGTTTATACAACAATATTTGACATTTTCAAGTTTTCCTAGGCCACAACTCAATCGAAATACACCTAGTTTTTAAAAGTTCTATTACTATTGCTTTTTCTTTTTTTGACCAAAAAAAAGGTATCATTATTTTGTTTTTCTTTTCTGTGCTTTTATTTGGGAAGGATACGGCAGAAACGTGATTGAGATGTACAATTTTCGTTCACAAAAAAAGCGTCTACGTGCCATAGCGGACAAAGCAACACGTACCTTATCTTTATCTCTTTTTCCACTGGTAATATATCTTATTGTCTCCCAGTTGGAAGGGGGGCAGGTGAAACTATAATGCACATTTATTAGTCTTGAATTCTTGATCATGGAGGATGAAATTATATATAGTAGTACTTGTGTTAGCGACGAAATGCCTATATATGTAATCTCCAGTGAAATGTTTTTTCAAAAAAGTTATACTTGTAATGTGTTTATAAATAGTGAATATAATGATGCTCAACTTAAAATCCTAAATAAGAGACGTCTATGAATTTCGTCAGCATTTGATTTACTATGTATTTCAATTTTCCCTTTGGAATGCCTTAGCCATTTTGGTGACAAAGACTATGATTCAATTAGTGAGAGGTTGAGATAAAAAAAATATATTTTGCAGTACAATAAGAATAATACTTTAATGTAGTTTTTAAAAGAAAAAAACATCAGCTAACGCTCTCTCTGCATGATAATTCATCTGGTAATAGTTCTGAACTGCTTTAAATAAATTGCGTATTAATACAAGAAATAGGTATAGGATAATTCATCATTCATAATCGACAATGCTGAAATGACGAAACGCAAAAAGGGACGATCATCTGGAAATTTTACAGCTATAAAGATTAAAGAAAGATCTAATCAAGGCGATTGCACCACTTGAAGAAACAGAACTAGGTAGGGTAAAAAAGATGCTCAAACCTTAGATTTTAAGGCCAACTAATACTGCTAAGCACAAAATCATTAATTATCAGCTTTTTCATTGGGTGCAGCATCTGCTAAACCGGGATGCTTTATACACCGGGCTTCCCTCTTCTTCTTTTTTTTTGTTGCAAATGTCTCGTTTGTCTGAGGTTCTTTTTCCTTCTCTCTTCTTCTTTTAAGATGCACCATCTTTATTCCTTTTGTTTTTTGGGGTTTGGAGGGAGAGGGGGGGGGGGGTGCTCAATTTTTTTTACAAACTATTACAAATAGGTAGGATGGAATGAACATGAAAGACAAATGATGACCTTATGTGCTAATCTAAAAGTATGAAATTAACCAGCCATCAACTTGTTTCCCATTGAAATTTCATATTAGGATATTACCAAAACAATTCAAAGATTGTTTTGCAAGAACTACTCGGAGCTGCAAAAATGACTTACATATCAACTGTTTGTCATCCTTGATTTCATCGGTCGCAGGTGCAACAAAAGAATTTGCAAGTGCATCGTCGATGATCAATGTCCACGGTTGTTCCAAGCTCAAAAGCTGATGAATGATTGAAATGCAAACCAAAATATATATCAAATAAATTAATCTTGTAATGGAATTATATAGAGGAAGGTTAATAGGAGTCTTGTATCTGAAAATACGGATTGTATCTTTACATCTCTGTCATGGACCAAAAATGGTTACAACCACCTAAAATAGCTCCTCTGAAAAAAGGTTAGAGGTAATTGTGGCATATGGTAATTATTTACCATTAACATATTCGTAGAACCGGATGATTCACATCTCATAATCTTGAATAGATATGAAATTCTTAATAGATAAATCACAGATAAGCTTAACCTTATCTGATATAGCACGTAAGGGGTATCTCTCCACATTTACCTTGTCTAGTCTTGCTCGAAAATCCAACCACTTGCTCTTCCTGTCTTCAGGAAGACTGTCACCAAATGTGAATCCGTGTACTCTCTCAAGACCTACATTTAAAACAAAAGGTTCATTCAAGAGGATGTTTAAATGACAGAAATTAAAAAAGATCAAAAACAGATACCACAAAAGAGTAGGTCATTCAGATTGAAAAGGACGACTCAATAGTCCATGTAAGCTAATAAAGAGTATTTGCACAACTCAAGATAATGATTAGACAAATGCCATTTGACACAAAAAGTCGTTCAGTTAACAGGTGCAAATTAAACGAAAGAAGAAATCAGAACATGTAAAGAGTCTTAAATACGACGACCATAGATTCAAAGAAGTTCAACTGAAGCTCGACCTTGGATGAGTTTGAAAATTCAAGTATGCCTCATTGCAATAATCGATGTACTGAGTATGCATCCGAGATATTGTAGTCCAAGAAACTGAAACAAGGAAAAGGAGACGAAACCAAGGTAAAAGAAGATACTCACTTTCGCTAATCTTTGTGACTAAACCCTCAACTGTCGTCACCATTCCACCCAAAGTGCCACTAGTAAGCTCTAACTCAAGCTCAGGAATTTCCACTCCAGCACTATCCGACTGGTAAATATAAAACAACAATTTGGAGTCAAAAGAATGCAAAGAAACAGAGTGGGTGGAACTGTTAAATGGCTCCAAGCCAGTAAGAAAAACACTTTTCCTATTAAAAACATGTGTAATACAAGCAGATTCAAGACAATTAAGGCTCAATAGTTGGGATGAAGGTACTGCAAAAGAGAAGTATGATACTGTCAAGTAGAACTAATTAAAGAAGCTGTGCTTCTTCGAATCTTTTTTATGCATCAGATGAAGATGCCTGCTCTTGAACATGATCTTCATCCTGTTATCTCAGTCCAGTTCTTATTCTTTTTATTAAATTATGAGCTTCTCGATTGAATACAATCAGTATTAAAGCACAGAATTCACAACAAACCACTAATATAAGGAGAAAGGAAATGGACAAAAATCCTGAATAACCCTAGTCATGGCAACAGAGAATCAGCATATAACTAGTGGGCCACTGCAAGAAAAATACTAGGTGGAACAAGAAGAAGCTGCAAAAAAAAAAAAGATGAAGGTTAGAAGAAATAGCAGCAAAAAACGATTCTCTCTGATCTGATGTTGGAAAGTTGGAAAGTTGGAACTTGATATCGTTTGTTAATTAGGTTTTCTTTGCCACCCATCACTTATTTTTTCGCTTTTTACTTGTGGCTCCCTAAAAATAAGTACTATTACAATTTTGGGGTCAGAAGCATGAAATGTATTCTGAAAAATTCCATTTTCAGAACTGTGTTGTCTAGGTTCTTCAAGTATGTTCTCAATATAAGCAAAAAGTCCCAACTTTCAGACAAAAAAAGTAAAATCATGGCATTCATGCCAACAGGCTGGATATTTGTCATCCTTGCACAACTTTGCTTTCACTGATCATGATCTTCAAAGTTTGAGAAGTACGTTGCATGAGTAAATAGAGAAGTTTTTTTTTTTTTTTTGAGAAAAGTAACAGCAGAGTAAACAGAAAATTTATTAAATATGATCTTCGAAGTTAACAGTATAAGAGTAAATATAAAAGTAAAATCAAATGTTGCTCCTACAAAGAAGTTGCACAATAAATGAGAGCACCAAAAATAAATAAAAATAAATAAATAGAAAAAAAAAGTTAGCTAGTATTTCTGCTAAATATAGGCTGGAGAGTTATACCTTAATCACATCACGGCTTAGATCTTTAATGTTTTCCACATGAAGTGTAATTTTCTTTCCCTTATCAGATATAGGACCACCAGGTTTCAGCTACAAAGACGAGCATAATCTCATTAATAAAAATTCCATAAGCTATTCTTTTCTAGCACATAACAGCGATTACCTCAGAGTTACGATAACCACAAGCATCACAAGAGGATGCCATAACTATTACTTCTTGAAAGTATGGAATATCTTTAAGTGGTCAAGCTCAACAGTACCATAGAAGCAGAATAGCTTGCAGCCGATGACAGTAGGAACTCTTGTGAAAAATGCTAAATCACAATGAGAAGTAAATTAAAGGCAAACTACATAAAAAGCACCATAAGCTGGTACAAGTTATGTGTTGAAGAAAAACACTAATAAAGAGAGTATGCAACTCCATTAAATAGAATTACAAATCACAATAAAACTTTCCATGAGGAACAAGACATCTATTAAATCTCTTGAGTTACATCTAATCACTCTAAAGAAGCTGACAGTCTTGGAACATAATCCCATCTGGATTTTTTAACTGTTTTAGGTTGTCCCTCTGTTAAGGAGATTTAATAACAGAAACATTGGGTTCGTCCAAGAAATGAAAAATATTAGCTAATACATTTAATCATTTAACTCATACAATTATCAATGATTCCAAAGTCACATGATTAATTAGAAGCAGATGTCCTTGTAGAACAAAATAAATTTACAACAAATATAAATAAACAGATGGGCAACAATTGCAACTATTAACATTGTCTTCTATTAACAGCAACGGTCTGTGTGGGGGAAGAATGGGAAATCTTGAGGTTATCTATTGGTAAATGTAGAAAAGGATACTGGTAACAAACATTTTACAGTCACACTTCGCAGCGCATGCTCCACAAGTTGATGGAAACATCATCACCTGTCAAAAAGAGGAAGCTATCAGGAGGAAAGTTTAAAAGGGACAGATATGTATGTGAGAAACCCCAGCAGGACGATGTACCTCTTCAGGAGCTGAATATCGAAATAGGGCTTCAGCCATTTCTGCACTGTTACCCTGAGCAATAGCCTGACGTCCAGCTCTTGCTCCAACTGATCCATGTGGTTCCTTTAGCAGTCGATGAGGAATATTATTTATCCCCTCACTTGATACCTCATAACTTTGTCCTCCAAGCTGTGAGGGGTTAGCAAGATACCCTAAAGCCGCCTGTTGTTCAGGAGTTCGATCATAGAATGTGATTATCAATGAGGGATCAGGAGATGGAGCTAACCTGTGAGATAGGCATTCAGCTGAGCATAAGGTTAACAATAAAACAGAGTGTATCCAAAGTAATCCTACTACTCGTACATTTTATAAATCACATACTAACAAAGGTGCTTTTGAAGTGAAATGGACGTAACTTAATACTATTTTGCCATCAAATTAACAAACACAGATCTGAGATGAAATTGACATTAAAAGGGTGGATTGGATACAGAGTATTCATATAGCCAACCTGCATTGAGCCATAGTTGATTAATTGTCGACTTACGAACAAGGCAGTTTATATAAACCAAGCTACACACAATTCTGTTTCTTGTTACCAAAAAGAGAAGAGCAATGTTTTTACATAAAGATGCCTTCAGATAAGTAGTGGCAAAAGATCAGCGACATTACAACTTAAAACTCAAATATTAGATGAAAAAGTCATTAAGGCGTAAAAGGTTGCACCTCAAACTTTCGTATTTTAAGTGTTAAGGCCACATGCAGAATTTTGAATTTGGCTCCGCCTACTCTTTTTTTTTTACCCCTCCCTAGGAGCTCCCACCTTTTTGCTCCCTTGGTGACTCGAACCCACAACCTTAGGGTTGGAGGAGGAGGGTGCTTACCACCTGAGAAACCCCCTCTTGTCTTGGCTACGCCTACTTGCTAGAGTTACCAGACCAGTATGTTTTCAACAACTCTTATAGGAAGATTATTTTGTTTCCCCTTCAATTCATCGTTGCTACCTTTTTTAGTTATGAAATGGGATTCATCATTGCAACTTTTTTTACCATGTATTCACCAATGAAGAAAGAAGGTTAGTTTTAGGTATTGTGTTCGAGACAATTAGTCCGACATGGGATACCAATAGTAGTAGGCACTTAACCAAGTCTAGCATCTAGAAAATACTGTCCTAATTATCTACTTGATTTTTATTATGTAAGGGTGGCATTACTGTACACTACTGTACAACGTGAGAAAAAAACTTTGCTCTTTGAAGCACAAGATAAAAAATTTAATAACCACTAAATCGTTAACTAAAACACACATCAAAAGAAACCTCTTAGCCACTCAATGGAACAAAAAACTTGATCAGCAAGGAAAACAGAGAGCACTATACCACCATTCAATTTAGTTCTTTTAAGTCGTTTTTTATGTTCTAATATTCTTCTAAGACTTGATTGTGATCATCTCTTGATCTGTATTAATGACATATGTTATGCTTAAATATTCACATCTAGTAATGTTTTTTTTCCTTTTTGGTAGATTAACGGCTAGTTCCAAATTTAAACTCTAAAAGTATTTTTGTTCTACTCATCCATCCCCAAGAAGTTCAGAATTTCAGGTAACAGCGTCCAACATACTGCTAGGCCGTGATGGTACCATGATGTATCCATATTATTGTACAGCAATATTTTGCTATTACACCTCCAATATATAGATAGGGCAACAGCAGAGGCCATAACATTTTTGTTGTAAAAAGTGAGTCTCTTACGGGTTCTCAATGAAGCTGTTACCAGCAGGATCATCCAGAATATAAGTAAAGGATAAATCTCCTGAAGCACATGCTCTCAATTTTATCAAGAACTGATCTATTGCTTCAGCCATCTGGGGATCCACTTTCTGCAAATGCCATGAGATGGAAATATCAGAATGTAAAAAATAAAGAGAAAAGGACAAGACCAATACGCGTGAGCCTCTAAACCGAGAGAAACACTCCACCTTCCGTTCATCTTGATGGGCCTCCAAACCGTCTGCAGCTCAAACCAGTATGCCTTCTATCTGTAATGTAGCACAGAGATATTTATTAGAACAAGAGGCAAGCAATTAGGTATTTTTTTTCCTTTCTAATGTTTTCTGCATTTGCGGCTTGGAGAACAAACAACTACTGCTCCTACATCCTTTTTCATTTTGAATCTCCCACAACCATAAATTCCAAATCCTAACACTGGCAGAGGCGAATCCAGGATTTCAAGAGGATGGGTGCACCATTGCTTTTAAGATAAGATAAAAAAATTATAGTGCAGCAAGTTAGGCTCGATCCCTCAAACTTCATGAATTAAACCCAACACCTTAACCAGTGCACCACTCAGTGTCTTTTGACCATGAGTTTCTCCAGATAATATTAGACCTATTTTAAGAATTATACACATAATATGCCAAATTTAGTCGGGTGACCATGGGTTCACTTGACCCAATTTTTGCACTTAAATTCGCCCCTACTAACACACCATCAGGATGTAAAAGAAAAATTTTGAAGACAAGAATAAAGGTTTCTGAACTACTCGTGCCTAAAATTTCATTAGTGGAACATTGAGATGACGGCATAAAACAGACCATTTAATCATCAAATACTTTTTTGAATAGGCAAGCTAGTAAAAGGGCAGATACCGATGACAATGATCCACGCTGAGCCTCAGGGGGGATCTCAAAATCCAGTTCAGGGATCTGCACAGCACCACCATAAATAAGTAAGATAATGAATACCACAAAAGTAATTATTAAAGATGTCGCAATCAATAAATAATATAATTGCAACTCCAGAAAAAGAAAAAAAAACTTGCTTAGGACCCTAGTTAAAATTTGCTGATCCTTCAATAAGATGGAGATTTAAAGGTTTACTTACAGCGGGTGTGTCAAGACACTAACAAATTATAAGAGAGTTTAATAAAGTACCTTGATGATAGCACTTTCAGACTTCACAACTGTTCTGTCGAGCATCTGCAGTTTCAAAATATCAGTAATTCAACATTCACAAAGAGTTAAAATAAAAAACACCATTGTTAAGCAACCCCGGGATGCACAACATTCTTTATTTTACAAAAATATGCATAGAGCAGCATACTAGCGCTCTAACATTGGCAAGAAAGCTTTTTTCTCACGAAATGAAAAGAAGGAGAATCAAGATGAGTATTCAACTACGCACCGTATTGCAACAAGAAGACATTATGCTACTTTAATAATAACCCCCGAACTTCTCGGAGAAAAAATAGCCCAGATTCTTTTTGTTTTTATTTTTTATATCTTGTTTTTTTAGTACGACACTCGCCCAAGCACGCGTAACTTCGGAGTTATGATGGGATCTGATGTGTTAGTGCTGGTATGATCGCATCCTTAAAGGTTTTTCTTTTCTATAAAGACATACGGAAACGCCCACCAGCCAGAATCGAACTTGAGACCCTTGACCACTGGGCCGCATACCTCAGTTGTAATAATGCAGAAGAAAAATATAAAGAATGTGCGTCCTTCTTCCCAACTCTTTCTTTTTTCTTCTAAGGAATAGCTGTTTTTCCAAACTACAGTCCTCCGCTCTACCAACTGATCTAAGGTCGGAACTATAGAATAGCTGTAATATTAAGTGGAGATGCATGCTAAGCGAGAGCTCTACCATCTGAGCTACATCCCCTTATAAAAGGAAGTATTAAGTGGGAATTGATCCTTATTCCTCTGGGTAAATAACTCAGCATTCAACCAAGTGCACCATTCAACCTTATTTCTTTTCCTTGGCGCTTACCGTGTAAACTGACTTGGGGTTTCGTTTGAAGAAACCCTGCAAAAATTGGCTTTGCAATGAGCACATGGTGTTCTTTAGTAAAAGGCAAAAGAATAGTTCGTTATGTGCTCATTACGTGACTGTGTAAACCCCCGGTCTATTGCTTGGAAGGAAATTATCCTAACCGCTGAACTACAGAAGCTATTGTATATAGCAACTTAGTGCTTTATCTAACAGCATATAGCAACGTCGACAGATGTAATAGAGGAAATACCTTTTGATCTCCTGAAGGAACACGCAAGCTATAGGAAGATCCTCAAGGCTGAATCTCACCAGCGAACTCCACTTCATTATTTCTTTAAAAGGGAAATGAGAAGGCAGAAAAGCAGGGTAAGGTAGGTAATATAGCTTAAATTTACTCCAATTTCTAATGGCTTCGGAGATGAAACGCCTTACCTTTCACCACAATGTGGACAGTCAAATGCTGACAATAATATCTGGAAGAACATTGAAATTTCCCTTTAGAATGACAAACATTGATGCAAAATAGGGAGGGTGACAACGCGAGCCAAACACAGATGAAAACAAGGTTACTCTCATGTCTTTCTTTTTCAAAATTTTCAAGAAGCTATAACTTTTATCCCACATCCTGCAGTTCTTTTAAATTTTCAAATGTCAAACATGATTCTGGTCAAAATATTGCCTGATAAGGATTAGTCTAGATTCTGGGAAATGCAATCAATACTAGAAAACAACAGTATGTCTTACTGATCAGAATATAATGATTAATCAAAACTCTCGTTTGGGTTGACTAACCAAAATTATACAACTCTTTGCTTACAACTTTAGGACAGGCACCCACTCCAGGAAAGAGAGGAAGGAGAAGCCGAGTACCTTTCTAAAATGTGGAATCAGTGTTAAGAGAAACCTTGTTGTACCCTGTCAACAGAAACAATAAGACCATTAGACAATGAGTAGTATCCTGCTGACATTTCCACAGAAAACTAAAACAAGCACAAAACCCGAAAGCAATAAAGCCCCAAAACCCAATAGACTTTCCACCAATGTAGCTCTATCAAAAATCGAAAAAGGGGAACGGGAGTTTAATGCACCACAATTGATAAACAAAAAAGCTAACTTTATAGAAAATACTCAGATAAATACCGTGTAAAAGTAAAGAGACGAACTAAAGAGTATGAATTCTTCAATTCAGCAAACTTTCATGTTATTAAACTTCTCCCATTCTTTTGCATTAATTTCAAGAAGAAAAAAGCAATAGCACTCTTTGTCCCGATTAACCCCAAAAAGAAAAGACTTAAGCAACAGAATATCTCATCAAAATTGTAACTTTATTGCATACACAGAGCAGATGATCCCCTACAAAAGTAGATTAACCAACAAAAGTTTCTAGATTCTTCAGCTAAAGCAATTGTTCCATTTTTCATAATCTCTTCAACATTCTATGGTAAACGTTCTAACGAAGAACAAAAAAGGTTACCCTTTCCTCAAATAACACAAGAATCAACAAGAAAGACAAAAAGAAAGAACTCTTTTCCTCAAGTAACATTGGAAAACAGAAACAAACAAAAAGAGAAAGAAGCACATACATATCATCAATATTGTAACTTTATCGCATACACAGAGCAGATAATCTCTGTAAGAGTGGATTAGCCAACAAAAACTTCTACATTCTTTAGCTAAAGCAAATTTCCTATGTTTTATAATCTCTTTAACCTTCTATAGTAAACGTTCGAACGAAGAAAAAAGATTACCCTTTTCTTCAAACAACACAAAAATCATCAAGAAAGACATAACAACTTCTTTCCTCAAGTAAACTTTGAAGACAGAAAAAACCAAAAAGAGAGAGAAGCACATACATATCATAAAACTTGTAACTTTATAGCATACACTGAGCAGATAATCTCTGTAAAAGTAGATTAGCCAATAAAAGCTTCTACATTCTTCAGCTAAAGCAATTTTTCCAATTTTCATAATCTCTTCAACCTTCTTTAGTAAACGTTCTAACAAGAAAAAAAAGACTACCCTTTTCCTCAAATAACACAAAAATCATCAAGAAAGGCAAAAAAAAAACTCCTTTCCTCAAGTAACATTGGAGAATAGAAAAAAGATTACCCTTTTCCTCAAATAGCAAACAACCATCAAGATAGACAAAAAAAGTTCCTTTACTCAAGTAACCTTGGACAAACAGAAAGAAGCAGATACATTTTCACCACAACGCATACAGAGGCTTTCAACAACATAAAGTGGGGTATCAATCTCAACATCATCTCCGGCGGCTGCAACTGCTTCCACAACCGACCTCACATCCATTATCTGTTCCTTCGGCGCCGCCATTCTCTATAACCACTAGAACTAAACTAATCAAAGATGAAACAAATAGAATGAGGATATTTTGATTATTTCCCAATCAACCTTCTCTTCTCCTCTATAGTTTTTGGGAACAAGTAAAGCAGGTTTTTGCCAATGGTGGCGGAGAAGGAAAAATATTAGTTCTGGAAGATTTGGGTTTAAGGAATTGCGGAAGAATCTAGCAGGAAGGAGATATTACTAGATGGCGCACTTAAGATATATAAATGATTTGAACGAGCTCTGTGTTTAAGCCGTCTTAGCTCAGTGGTAGAGCGCGTGGCTTTTAACCACGTGGTCGTAGGTTCGTCCCCACAGAGCGTTTATTGCCCTTTCTACGTTTTTTTTTTTTATGCATTTGTATACATGTGTGCACATATTTTAAAAGAAAACAAATATATATATATATATATATATATATTGAAAGAAATAATCCCCTTCATTAATTGAAAGGCTATTTATACAAGTTACATATTTCTATAATAGGAAAAATCTTTTTCCTATTCTACTTCTAAATTCTTATTCTACCATAATTCTAACTCTACAATTATGGTAGGTGTATAATACTAATTAAGGTATCCTTTTTATTACAATATACTACAAATATATATACCATATATACACTTATTGTATTGTTCCAATCTGGTGAGAATCTGACCCGACCCTTTCTTTGGTGGGCCTTGCTTTGGCGATCTTGAGTCTTTGAATGCTTGGTAGTGGCCCAGTCCTGCTGCTAGTCCTTCAATATACATGTGATATACCCTGATGTATATTCGATGTATATCACATGTATATTGCGTCTATTTAACACACCTCAGCCATATGGCGGTTTTCAACGCCGAGATCGCCCCTAAAATCTTCAAAGAGAACCGCTGGTAGACCATTTGTAAAGATGTATGCAATTTGATAACGAGAAGGGACATGACATACGCGAACTTGACCTTTTGCAACCTTTTCACGAACAAAGTGAATGTCCATTTCGATATGCTTGGTGCGCTGGTGTTGAACTGGGTTACCTAAAAGGTAGATGGCACTAATGTTATCGCAATATACCAAGGTTGCCTTCTGAATGGGACAATGAAGCTCCAAAAGCAAATTACGTAGCCAACATGACTCGGAGACCACATTCGCTACCCCTCGATATTCTGCCTCTGCACTGGAGCGTGACAGAGTGGCTTGACGTTTTGCCGACCATGAGACCAAGTTGTTGCCAAGGAACATACAATAGCCAGAAGTCGACCGTCTGGTGTCGGGACAACCACCCCAATCCGCATCCGTGTAAGAAACAAGTGTGGATGTAGACGAAAGATACAAGTGCAACCCATAGTCCAATGTCCCCTGAATATACCGAATGATGTGTTTGATTGCATTCATGTGCTCAACCCTGGGATCATGCATGAATAAACACACCTGCTGAACCGCATATGTAATATCCGGTCTGGTAAAGGTAAGATCTTTGGAGGGCCCTGCAAGATCGCGATAAGCGGGTCGGTCCTCGTATGGTGCACTCTTTGCGGCACTCGCCTTTGGGTTTGCATCAACCGGTGTGGAAGTGGACTTACAGGATGACATCCCAGCCTCTCTATGATCTCGAGATACTCCGCTGAGACGTAAACAAGCCACCTGAATGACGTTTGACGGCAATCCCCAAAAAATAACTCAACGGCCCTAAGTCCTTCATAGCAAATTCAGAACTGAGCATGGCCATGATAGACTGACGCAAAGCATCGGAGGAGGCAGTCAAGATGATATCATCCACATATAACAGAATATAGGCCAATGACGAACCACGGCGGTAGATGAATAAAGAATTGTCTGACCTGCTGTGTGTGAACCCAATAGTCGAAACAAAATCAGCAAATCGTGTATACCAGGCACGTGGGGACTGCTTAAGCCCATATAATGACTTCTTCAACAAACAGACATGATGAGGTCGGTTGGGATCCCTGAAACCGGCTGATGCATATAGACCGTTTCCTTAAGATCTCCATGAAGAAAAGCATTTTTGACATCTAACTGATGAATCGGCCAAGTCTTTGAAAGAGCCAAGCTAAGTACAGTGCGAATGGTAGCCGGTTTGACCACCGGACTAAACGTCTCACCACAATCAATACCAATCTGCTGAGTCTTACCATCACCAACAAGTCGCGCCTTATGCCGAGCAAAGGACCCATCTGAATTCTCCTTATGAGCAAAAATCCACATAGACCTGATAATATTAATACCATACGGACGGGGCACCAACTCCCACGTCTTATTATCAATAAGAGCATTATATTCATCAGTCATAGCAATTTTCCAATTAGGGTAATTTAATGCGGACACAGGATTGCGGGGCAAGGGGGATTTAGAGACATCAGAATGTAAATTAAAATGTCGTTTAGGTGTAAAAATACCCCGCTGACTACGAGTGACCGGTCTATGACTCGAGGAAGAAGTGATGGAATTTTGGAAATTTTACGGGCTCGGGACGGGTAGCGGCCAGATGGGCATCTTGGCCCAAATCGGCACAAGCCGAATCGATTAGAGCACTTCGAGGTGGTGGGTTCTGGACCGATTCGATGTATTGGGATCGCCCAATAAATGGAACTGCTCGATGGCTGGAACGATGAGGGCGACAGATCTTGTGGGACCCGGTGGCGATGGGCCATTGGAGGATTTTGGGCACGGAGTTGTCCGAAAAATTCGAATAATATACTGAGGATATTTGGTCATCCAAAAAATTATACGACTTAGGCTCGGGAGTATGAACTTTCGTAAACGGGAATTGGGTTTCATCAAAAATGACATGACGATTTATAATGATTTTCTTGGAGGATAAATCAAAACACTTATAACCACGATGATTCGACGGATAACCCAAAAATACACACGGAGTAGACCGAGCCTGAAGTTTGTTAATTGTGGTGGATGGGAATAACGGATAACACAAGCACCCAAAAATCCGAAGATGAGAATAAGACGGGTTTTTATTATATAAGATTTTGAGAGGGGAAGAATATGTCAGACCTTTAGATGGAATTATGTTAAGAAGGTAAGTGGCCATTTGTAGAGCATGATGCCAAAAAATACGGAGGTATGAAGGCATGGATTAGGAGAGTTCGGACAATGTTATTTATGGAACGAATTTTGCGTTCGGCTTTCCCATTTTGTGAAGATGTATGAGGACATGAAAACCGAAAATTTATCCCATGAGTAGCACAAAATTCTCGAAACTCCCTATTGTCATACTCCTTCCCATTATCACATTGAATATTTTTTATTTCTCTTTCGAATTGAGTACGAATGAACGCTCTAAATTTTATGAAGACGGAAAACACTTGTGATTTATTCGCAATTGGAAACGTCCACAAAAATCTAGAATAATCATCTAAGAAGAGAACATAATAACGATGACCCATTGAACTAAGAACAGGAGATGTCCATAAGTCGCTATGAATAATGTCAAATGGCATAGAAGTATGAGAATTGGAGTCTACAAATGACAACTTAACAATTTTTCCTAATGAACAAGACTGACAAATTGGAGTACGATTCGTACCCTTACAAGAAATAATCCCCTTCATTATTTTCATTAATTGAAAGGCTATTTATACAAGTTACATATTTCTATAATAGGAAAAATCCTTTTCCTATTCTACTTCTAAATCCTTATTCTACCATAATTCTAACTCTACAATTATGGTAGGTGTATAATACTAATTAAGGTATCCTTTTTATTACAATATACTACAAATATATATACCATATATACACTTATTGTATTGTTCCAATCTGGCCGAGAATGCAGCCAGCCACTGCTGGGCTGGGCCTTGCTTTGGCCGATACTGAGCTGCTGGGCTGCACTGGCTGGTGGCCCAGCTGCTGCACTGCTTTTAGTCCTTCAATATACATGTGATATACCCTGATGTATATTCAGTGTATATCACATGTATATTGCGTCATTTAACATATATAAAACGGACAAAAATCAAATTGATAAAAACCACTCAAAAAGGTAACCAATAAACATCCTATTTGTTGTTATGTCGCGAAAATATTTTACAAGAACTTGGAAAACTGTATTATTTTTATTTTAGCAAGAAAGAGTAGTGAAGATGGCAATGATCAAACTAGTTCCATTACCATGTTCATGTCCAACGTACCTACATATAGGCTACAGAATCCTTCCGTCTACTATACGAAACCAAGCTTCTTCTTCAACCCAGAAATCAAGAAGACTTATTTCTCTTTCACTCTCTGCTCTTGTCTTCTCTACTTCAAATTCTTGGGCCAATCCTCAAGTTCCAAAGTTCTTAGAGCTGCCCAATTCCGGTGGTGTCAAGGCCTTGGACCTTCGTATTGGTGATGGGGTGACCCCCCTTGATGGTGACGTGGTACCCTTCTTTTTCTAAATATAGCTGATACTTTCTACTGCTTTCTGTACGGAGTTTGAAAGTCTTTGAGATGGGTAAAATGACCGGAATTGTGTTAGGCAAATCCAATTGGCTTGTGCTTTATATTGCAATCACATATTTGTTGGTAACCAAAATTGATTCTTGATGCAACAACAACGACAACATACCTAGTGTAATCTCACAAATAGGATATGGGGAGGGTAGAGTTGTAAGCACACCTGGGAGGTAGAGAGGTTGTTTCCGATAAACAAAATTGATTCTTGATTCTTTGGAAAAAAATATTAGTGAAATATGTTTGTAGAATTGTGAAAGGAAAGGATTATCAACTAGCTGGAAGTAAGGATTGTTGCAGTACTAAGTGTGGGGTTTAAATAATTTGGTTTTAGTTAACTCCTAATGTGCCTTAAAAGACAAATTAACTGGATAAAATGAGGCCTATTAGAGAGGAATGGATAGCTCACTCCAATTAGCTTGGATTGAGGCGTAGCTGATCAATTGATGGAAAGAAAAAAAAAAGTCTCTTCCTTTTCAAAATTTATGTTGTTTCTAGAGAGTTGGTTTTTCTTTTTCTTCACATGAGGTGGAGATAATTTTGAGTTAGGTTGAACACGAAAGAATGATATGTTGTTCATGGTGACATAGTGAAGAACAAGTTTCTCTAGCATATATATTGTCTACCGAACAGTATACCTAGACGTGCCTCTTTTTATCTGGAGCTATCCGCCTTTACTAGATTATTATGGCATATGCTATATGTGCACATTAACAACTTTTTATGACCTCTAAAGCTAATACTCCGTAGGACCAAAATACTAGTAGTGGAATAAGTCAGAATTCAGGAAGTTTGTTTAGATAACTTTGTCACTGTGAGGTCAATGGGGTTGCATATGGTTTCTCTTTATGCTAAAGGATAGGATAATAAGTTGAAGAAAAAGAAATGAGGAATTATTGGTCATGTCTGAATGGAAGATGCTCTTGCACATTGTTATCAGCATTACATAGAACTGTACTTGTAGTGCTTTATTATGTCTGTTCAGTTCTGGAGTAAAGTAATTAAGCTTTCTTCTTATTGTGATCGGACAGGTTGCAATTCATTATTACGGGAGACTTGCTGCAAAGCAAGGATGGCGCTTTGACTCAACGTATGATCACAAGGACGAAACTGGTGAACCAATTCCTTTCTCTTTCGTCCTTGGCTCGGGCAAAGTGAGTTAACCTGTCTTTCACACTTGTCCATTGAAGCTTTTTTAACTGAGCAAAGAGGAACAAGGTAATTAGTTGAACCTGAATGTGGTTGATGGGGGACTGCTTGATGCTTTGGCCAAGAAGCATATAAAACTGCTTGACCACTAATGAACTCCAAAGCTCAGCTTAACCTGATGTTTGTTCTTCTTAACACAGCATGTTGCTATACCTACTTATTTAACTGGCTGAAAATAGACTGAATTTGGATAAAGGGAAAAAGTTTAGAAACCCTTTTGAGGAGATAATGGCTAAGCATATGAATGACAAATTACATGAAACTCCACTTTAGTGTAAAAGCAAATTTATTGATGAATCTTATTTCCTTGAGTAGGCCTTATGGATGAAATACTATGATACATGCACTTTTAGATGCTTTTGTCCTCTTTGGACCAACAGTTTTGTGCAATATTACTGCAATACAATATTCAGGGTCAACAGCTAGAGGTCAATTCAGATTTGGTACGAGTGACTAAAGACTGAAGGTCTGTTTGGTGATATATGTTGTTTTTATTCTCAATATTAAGGAGGTAGTTAAAAGTTTCTGTAGAAAAACTTGGGCATAAGTTTTGGAAGTTCCAAAAAGGGAAGTGTTTCCTGAATTAATTATGCCAAATGCAAAAGCTACTCGATAGCAACTTGTGCAATTGGCCCATTGGTTGTAAATACTAAAAAGGACTTCTGTTGGAATAAGCTTTGCAGGTGATGGTAGAGAGATAAAGAGATGTAGCCCTTTGTTGGAAGTCTAACATTGTGAAGTTGGATTGAGAAACAACAACATACCCAGTGTAATCTCACAAGTGAAGTTGGATTGAGAAACAAATCAAGAAATGGATGTATCGTGCATCACTCTCTAAGGCTGGAGGGAGGTTACTTCCCTTAGTAGCTACGGCTTTGCTCTTCTCTTCTGGTAGTAGCCGTTCACTATGTCAGTAGGTTGGATGTTGTCACTTTGTCAAGATCGGAAGGACAATAAATTTTGGTCTTAAAAGATTTAAATTTTGCCCAATACAAGCTAGATGGTAGGAGAGTAGAGGTTGCTCCACTCCGCTTCCAATCAAGAGAGTGGGAGTTTGGTCATCAAGGAAACAAAATAGAAAAGGGCCACTGCTGACTCTTGGTAAGAGAATTTTTGGGGTAGATCAGGGAAGGCGGCGACTATGATAGGGAGACAACCAGAGTGGAAAAGGACGAGGAAATGATAAGCGTACCCGTAGCATATAACCACCAGTGGCAAACAGCATGTAGGAATGTGCATTCCTCTGTGTTATTGTTTCTTGCTATCATGTAGGAATGTGGTGAGCAGCATGTAGGAGTCTGCTGTCCTATGTGTTATTGTTTCTTGCTATCATCCTTCAGACTGTTGGTGAAAGCACTAAGTGAGCCAGTTAGATTATGCTTGTTTGCGTTTAGGCTGGTTAGTAATAGTTACCCTGTAACTCAATTAAACTTATTTGAACTTGTTCCTTCCGGCGGAAATATAACCCTATGGAATGCTCCTCTGAACAGATCTTCACTAGACTTGGCATCTTCATGATTTAAGAAGACAACTAGCCATCACAGAGTGATCCTTATGAAATAGCCTAAACAAAATGATGCGTCTAGACTACATGATTCTATGCCTTCGTTGCTGCTACAAGGTTTCTTCCTCTTTGCGGTCCTTCAGTTTTCTAGCATCACCTACTAAAGTGGAAAAGCCTTTAGTTTCTGGCACCACCTACACAAGAATGATAAAGGACGAAGAGAAAAGTAAATGCATTTAGAAAAATGAAAGGAAGAAGGTTCTGGGAGTGTGGAGGACGCAATGTCATGATGGAGCAATTACTAATGAGATTGGCCAAGACTGCATGCAGGAACAGTGACAATCTGTCCTAAGGTAGGAAGGAGGGAACATTGGTGGGTAGGCCTGGCCTAAGGTATCTCGAATACGTTTCCTCATACAGTCATTGTAGTGAACCTTCAAACGACATAATTCCTTATTTTCTTGGTCTTTCAGAGCACGTGCTTGACTATGCTTGTTTTGGTTGATTCAATTTGCTTCTATCATCTTTTGAGTTTTCTATCTGACATGAATTCATCTTTTTTTTCTACTTTGAATTCTTTGTTGCTCAATCTCTTTGAAGTAGTACCTGTTCAACTGTTCTGAACCTACTAAATTATATAGCAAATAAACTGTAGCAATTAATTCCACATCTTTGTCTATCTATTTATTGCAGGTTATATCAGGGATTGAAACTGCTGTGAGATCGATGAAAGTAGGCGGCCTTCGTCGAGTTATTATCCCACCATCTCAAGGATATCAGAATACATCCCAAGAACCTCTGCCACCTAATGTGTGAAGTTGCTTCTTCTTCCTTTATAATCATAATTTGGTCCTTCTCAGTTGCATCCTTTTGGCAGGGAACTGATAGATTGTATTTATTTGGTCCTGAAACCGAGATTAATATTACTTTTAATTCTTTTTAGAAAGAAACTATAAATACTTTTAGTTTCATCTATATATTTCATTTGGGACCTAACTTAGTAAACATTTTCTACCTGTTTCAGTATTTTGATCGACAGAGGCTGTTTACTACCATTTTCAACCCAACTCGTCTTGCAAATGGAGAAGGCTCAACTTTGGGGACAGTCATATTTGATATTGAATTGGTCAGCTTGAGGCATCTCTGATCTCGACCAGTTAGCAGCCATTTTTCTCCTCTTTACTGGAGTATGGAGCAATTGTTGTCAGTTCGATGATGATGGAGGGTAAATCTATTTTTTTTAGGAAATGTTTTACACATTATTAATGGTGATCACCTAGTTACTTATTACATAATTATTTGGAATAAGTATTGGAAAATGTGTTTCATTAGAAAGTCTGTCCAGAATCTCTACTTAGGCTGCACATACTTTTGACAATTTGTCCAACATAGCATATACAGTCAGATCTCTCCATAATATTCATCATCTATAACATCATTTCGCTATAACAGTCAAAAGTTTGTGCCTTCCTCTATATTCTTACATTATCCTCTTCCCTAAGCACCACTGGCATTATGATGTGATGATTTATTCTACTCGTGCATTATGATTATTTCATTTTGCCTGACTTTTTTGAAGGATATTGAGGTTTTTCGCCTTCATTAATCAATTGTTGAAACAATTAATGAAGCATCTTCTCTGTTGGTGTAAAAGGATGAAAGAAGAACCCTGGTTGAGGAAGATTGGGAAGACTATAAGTTACTAACTTGAAATCCTATTCCAAATATTAAAATCAAGAAAATAAAGTAATAGTGGAGCAAAGTCATCGTAAAATGCAACTTTTTTTAAAGTAGATTTCGAATTGAAGTAATCATTTTAGTATTTTGTATTATCTTTAGATTATTTTAAGTCGACATAGATTATAGAATAACAAATATAAAGATTTCGAAAAATGAATTAATGTTCGCTAAAGAACAAGATAATGTTCCTTACCTTCCTACTGATGAAAATAGATAGGACCCCTTGAGTTACAAATGCTATTAGATCTGCGGACAATGCATTTCTTTGGCAGATCATGGATCTTATACCGTTGGGAAAGCAGATTCTTAAGTTGTAATTGCAACCAAAAGCTAAAATATTGTCTGTTTTATATGGCATTGTTTAATCAATTATTGATTTGTTTGAGCATAAAATCTTTTCTACTGGAAACTTATGGTTAGACGGTGCATCCCAATCAAGTTATGATTCTTCCATTTATATGTCTAATTTACAACTTTTCAATTTATAAGTACTTTTGATTTTGCTCAAATTTTTTATTATTGTATTCTTAATATTTTTGGTAATATTTTTTCCCAAAAATAGAATTCTAGCTTCTTCTCATTTTGATTTTTGTAATTTGTTCTCCTATTTATAATAAAATATTTTTAATTTATAATATTTTTTGTGTAAATAACGTTAAAGACGTTTTCGTTATTTTCAACATAAAAATCTCACAGACAAAAATATAATCTCCTACCGCATGTTCTTTCGATCAGTGACGTCATTCCTGGTCTTCGCTTTTCCATACAAATTTCATTAAATAATTATCATATATCACTCATTCAAAAATACTGTCTAAATGGATACAAAATTGCAGCCAAAGCGCTATTTTACTTTTAGTATGAGTATTTTTTTTATGAGTCAAGTATCACAATAGTTTAATATTAACATATTCTATGTTTCATATTTTTTAAATATAAAATATCTTTAAAAATTAAGATAATCAATTTCTTTACCTAGAATACAACATTGGCCTGGCCCCATCCATAGCACGGGCAACTGGCCACTAGTTTAATTAAATATATTAATGTTTGTTATTAAAAGTAGAAATAATAAAGATATTTAAGTTTAACCTGCAGCTGTAAGTCACAAGTTTGAATACGGAAAAATAATTAAAAAAATTATCAACGTCATACTTTGAATTCTACTTGCTAAGCAAATCCAAGAAAACCCAAAATGGTTGGTCAGCAAAAGGCTTTGATCTATGCGTTTGTGGGTCGTGGGAATGTAATATTGGCTGAATACACAGATTTCAGTGGTAACTTCAACTCCATAGCTTATCAATGCCTTCAGAAGCTGCCTGCTTCCGATAACAAGTTCACTTATAACTGTGATGGTCACACCTTCAACTACCTTGTTCATAATGGCTTCAGTCAGTTCTCTTTCCTTCTTCTTAAAACGCTGTCGTTTGCTGTTGATTTGTAGATATAAAAGGGATTGAAGAAATTTTAAGTAATTATCCATTTGTTTAACTATTTTTCATTTTTGTGACTGGGAACCATGATATTTTTTGTCTATCTGAAACAGTCCTCTCCAGAGGATTACAATCGGTACGTTGTTGTTGTTGTTGTTAAATGGGGGTTCCTAAGTACCTTGTCGATAAGGGGTTCTGTGAGTTTTTCCCACTCCCTTATAGTGCTCATATGTTGTTCTCTATTGAGCTTTGTGTGCTTCCGATTCGTTTCTTGTTGCATCTAAATTTAGGGGAAATGAAAGGGATCAGTGGATTTGTAGATTAGTTTATGATGTGGATTAAGTTTTATGTATCCCATTTTACTGGGAAGCTGAGGATTTTATAGGAGGGGAACTATAGTGTTAACTGTTTGTTCTTTGCTTGTAAGGGGCATTTCTCAGCGTTTTTTTAGTGTTAAAGTGAAATAGTTCCTTTTTCTATTAAAATTGTTATCGTATAATGCCTTTTTGTATATACTTCTCTGACTGGTTGGTGATGTTGGATGAGTGACTAGTTTGGTTCATTTATATTTGCTTGATAAGCAATATGATGTACTGATTGGTTATGCATCACTTGGTTTCATATTGTTAAAAAAATTGTTCAGTTAAGGTCTTATTTGGAGGGAGTATTGATCTGAGAGTTGGTTCAAATTTAGGATCTTCTGGGAGTTCTATTTCATTATACAGGTCTGAGATGCAAAAGTAAAACTGAATTCAGTTGCTTATAGTGCCTTGAAGGCACCAATTTGTAATCTATGATCATCATTAGTCAAACTGATTATTTCGTAATTCTTAGCAACTGGAAAGCATTTTTTGAAAAGAAGAATAGATGTATATTTATGAGAATGTTTCACCATCCAAGATACGTTATCTTAGCTTCTTACTTTACTGTGATCTGCTGATTTTATATTTACTTTCAAGTGAAGGCATCATAGCTGACTGTCTAACCTACGGAATTAAATAGCTAATATGAGGAGAATCTGAGTGCTATTAGAAAATTGTTTGTTATTTTGCTCTCCTGCACTTCCAGAAATATACCAATGTTGCATAGTTAGTTGATTAATGGACTTACCCATGCTAACTTTATGATTCACCTTACAGCATACTGTGTGGTTGCTGAGGAGTCAGTTGGAAGACAAATTCCAATAGCCTTTTTGGAGCGTGTTAAGGATGATTTTGTGTCAAAATATGGGGGTGGAAAGGCTGCGACGGCTCCTCCAAATAGCCTGAACAAGGAATACGGGTAATTTAGTATTAAAATTTTACTATAGTGGCATGTGAAGGCGGAATTTTCTGTCGAGTCATCTAATTGCAGTACTCTCTTAAGTGCAGCCCTAAGTTGAAGGAGCATATGCTGTATTGTGCTGAACATCCTGAGGAAATTAGCAAACTTTCCAAGGTGAAAGCCCAGGTTTCAGAAGTTAAGGGTGTTATGATGGAAAACATTGAGAAGGTAAAATGTCTCTAATAATTGCTTATCTTTGTATATGCTAGATGGTTTAACATTTTACATGAAAACTTGAACTTGACATTCCGTGTCTTATGATGTGTGATAATGACATGAAATAATACAAGACAAGACCATCCATCATGATAGGGCTTAAGAATTATTTGGATATTGGAAAGGTTCCTTACATTAGAGAGACATCAAGGGAAATAGTAATAATATTATTATGGACCATAATATTTTTAACTAGCAGCTTTCTGCATGTATACTATTCTAAATCTGACTGCTCACCAGACCAGAGGCTGGAACTTTTAGAGTATGTGGAGCCTGTATCTTCGTTGCTTATGCTTAAATTATGTAACCAGGACGAAACAAGACGGGAAAGGTTATGATTCAGGGGCGATAAAACGGGACTGTCCTTCATTACCCTCTGATCTTGATATTGTCACATTTGTTTTTTGTTTATAGTGACAACTCAAATAACAGGGGATAAGGTCCAAAACTGTACATGGAGAGCGGAACAACCTCCAAGTCTTACCTAGAAGGAAGAACCTCTCTTTTAAAAAAATGCAGAAGAACATACAAGAAAGCTATGCAAGAGTCAGATTATAACTATCCCCTATTAGCAAAAGGAATAGCTAAATAATTGACTGAAGGGAAGAGTCTCCTCGCTTCAAGTTAATTAACAGAACGATGAAATCTAAAACTTGGAATCTCTTGGCATATCAAAATTGAGCAGATTTTTCTTATCTTGGAGATGAGAATCAACAACAAAGTAATAAGAATCTTGTTGACCATCAGCTGCATAATTAGCCAAGGCATCAGCCACTCTATTCGCTTCTTGGTAGCAATGAGCAATTCACAGACATTGACCTCAGTAAAGCTTGTATTCTTGATGTTATATAGGTGTAATGCATTACTTAGGTTATGTATTAAATTGTGAGTTTAGTTTATAGATCTTCCTACTTGATAGATAGAGGGTGACAGTGGGATCTGAATTATTTTTTGTTTACTCTCTTCATCCATCATCTGAAGAATGAAGATAAACCTGCCCTGCTTTCCTTCTGCTAACTCTAGAAATCCTAGAGCTAACTTTCAAAATGGAGTGAAATGAATAATGAGGATTCATATAGCCCTTTTATATAGACGAACCTAAGTAGCTTAAATTTGAAGCGTAATTACTGATGTTATACTCCACTAACACTCCACTGCACTACATTCTTAGCTCAAGCTGTTCTGTATAGAAAAATTCTATTTTATAGAGCACAAGTTAATTAATTCATGTAAAGAAATGACTGCCTGCTCAAAACTTGTTATTATGGAGTTTTTGGAATATTTACTACCAAAAGAGAAGTGATTGCTTCGGAATGGGACCTCAGGGTAGCTCTGTCATTGAAGAGTGAACTTCTCAAGTCTTCATCATTTCCTAGAATTCAAGCTTGCATAATATAAACATATACATACAATCTTACTAATTTGTGCACTTGAATAAACTTTGGGTGCATCACTCCAATATAAACTATTAGATTGAAGGGAGTGCTCTTCTCCAATCAATTCAATGACAGTGTTATAATGTGATCAGCTCTTAGCCTATTCTTATTTGCCTTGATGATAAGGGCTGCACCAGAGATCAACTCTTAGCTCATTTTTATTTGCCTTGTGGGTGAATGGACTAACGCAACAAATTCAAGGAGAGGTGTCATGGTGTATGTTATTCGCAGATGACATAGTCCTGATTGATGAGACTCGCAGTGGAGTGAATGCTAAGCTGGAGGTTTGGAGACAGACTCTGGAGTCTAAAGGGTTCAGGCTGAGTATGACCAAGACAGAATACTTGGAGTGCAAGTTCAGTAACGGGAGTGACCATGAGACGAGTGGAGGTGAGGCTTGGTACTCAGGTAATTCCAAAGAAAGGAAGCTTCAAGTATCTCGGGTCTATTATCCAAGGGAATTGAGAGATTGATGACGATGTCAGACATCGTATTGGTGCAGGGTGGATGAAATGGAGGCTCGCATCTAGAGTCTTGTGCGATAAAAGGTGCCACCAAAACTTAAAGGCAAGTTTTATAGGGTGGTGGTTAGATCGATTATGTTGTATGGGCGTAGTGTTGGTCAGTCAAGACTTCGCACATACAAAAGATGAAAGTTGCGGGGATGAGGATGCTAAGATGGATGTGTGGGCATACAAGGAGGGATATGATTAGAAATGATAATATCCGGGACAGAGTAGGAGTGACCTCGGTGGAGGATAAGATGCGTGAAGCGAGGTTGAGATGGTTCGAGCATGTACAAAGGAGAGGCACAAATGCCCCCGTGCGGACGTGTGAGGTAGTTATGGACGGGTTCATGAGGGGTAGAGGTATGCAGAAGAAGTATTGGGGAGAGGTGATTAGACGGTATATGACGCTGGTGCAACTTACTAAGGACATGACCTTAGATAAGGGGTTTTGGAGGACACAGATTAGGATAGAAGAGTAGTAGGTAGTTGAGCATAGTCCTACTTACGGGTAGTTGTAATGTTATTATTGTAGCCATGCTTAGACTATCATACTAGTAGGCGCAATATTGTTTTATAGTCCCTTGTCCTTTGATTTCTGCTGCTATATGTTTTTTCGTGTATTTTGTCTATCTTGTTTACCTGCGTTAGTTACTGCTTCCTTTTTCCGAATGCTTTATCATGACTTATTCACTAGTGGTAAGAGCGCGACAAGTGATGTGCAAGTTAGACGCACCTTAGGAGTTCGAACTCTGCTGCAGACAAAAGCCTGGTATTAAGTGGAGAAGGGTAGAGGGGCGGACCCAATATCCACCTAAGTTTTGAACCTTGCATCACTAGCCCTCGGGGATTTCTTGGTCATCAAGAAATGATTATTGTGATTACGGCTAATGTTTTTCTCATTTCAAAATCTTTCCTTCTTTCATATGTTATGCTTTTTACTCTACTGGTCGACTTCATGAGAGTTGATGTGGTATGTTATCTTTGTTTGAAATTCTAGGTTCTTGATCGTGGAGAAAAGATAGAGCTTCTTGTTGATAAGACGGAGAACCTTCATCACCAGGTTATCTTACATTTAAGACCTTCTGTTGAGAATGATTTAAATCAGATGGTTTCAATTTTATTTTACAGTTTGTTTTCTGTGTTATCTTACCATTTGGGAATGTAATTGATTCTTACTGGTGTTCCATCTTCATGTGGACCACTTTCCTCATAGGATATCTATTTTGTTTTTGCATGTTTTAACTTGAGGTTACTTAAAGCTAATGTTACTATGTGGTTTGTAAGTGAGCTAAAAAGTTTTGGATGTCCTTCTGTTCATTCTGGGTTGGCTGCCAAGCATTTGCTTTGTCAGTTGCATGTCATTCTAACTTTATCCATAGGCTGAGGTGGTTTGCGTGTCAACAAGATGATGCCGCCTTTGATTTGCTTGATTGTTGCCTACCTTAATCTTCCATCAGTCTGTCTTTTTCGTAAGCCTATGACATTGGGATACACTGCTGCTCATATCTCCCTCAACTTACACAAAAGAAGTAAAAGGAGCTTTACCTGTTTGCTTGCCCCTTCTGTATTTGTAATGAGATGTGTTCTGGTGCTGTATAGATTCGCTACCAATCTGATGCTTGGCAATATCCGCGTGACTTCTAAAGATATTATGATATGTATCCTTGTCAATTGATCTGTTAACCCCCCCCCCCCCCCCACACACACACACACACAAAAAAAAAAAAGTTAAAAGTTTTGACTTCAGTTTTCATTAAAGTAGCAGCAACGCGATAAGCCTTCAACTTTGTTGTAGTTAACCAACACTATTATATGGAGCTCAACTGGCTGTTGTTACCATGTTTTCTTTTGCCCCAAAGCAAGTTTCTGTACAAGTACCAATGCTAGTGGCTTCTTTGATTGTAACAGGCACAGGACTTCAGGAATACGGGAACCCAAATCCGGAGGAAAATGTGGCTGCAAAACATGAAGATCAAACTGATAGTGTTAGGTATCCTGATAGCTTTGATCCTCATCATTGTTCTCTCAGTTTGCCATGGATTCAATTGTGGAAAGTGAGCATCTTTCTGTTGTGATACTACAGTTCTATGAAAAGCTTTGTCCTATATCAGCATTTACGAATAGAGACGATGTTATGTTATGTATGTATTAGCCTACTCACTCTTTCTGTTTGTTGGAGCAGAAAGGATCCGTTTTTCTTTTCTATATGTTTGGGTCTAAATGTCCTAGTATATGATGCCGCCATTGAGAGGTCATTTTGTGCTGTGAATGATTTGTTCCTTTTTAGAAGAAAAAGACCTGCAATGTTCGAAGCTCTTATTAATGAAATTCAATTTTCATCCAGTTGGTTTATGTTAGGCCTTTGACCATTTTATATGTCGGTAAGAAGATCCGCTATTCTGTTTGGGTGATTTATTAGCCCTGTGGATAATTTTTGGAAAGGAGTTTCTAAAAAACATTTTCGAACAAACAGCTGTGAATCGTGTTGGATAATGTTGTTAAAAATATTATGAGTGTTTGAAGAATATATTTTTGTCAAGGGCACTTCGCTGATTTATTAATAAAGGAATATGTTTCATGTCTTTCATTGATTATTGTGTACAATATATATAATGTTACATAATTATTTATATAGCTACAAATTAGGTAATTAATCTTCCTAATTACAATCGGAATAAATTTACCTAATATAAAAGATATACACTGATATGAGAATATTCTTGTAATATTCTATCACACTCCTACAGTCGAAGCGGGAGGTTCTCGTACGCTGAGACTGGCTCGAAAACCATCAAAGAGTATGTGCGGAAATCCTTTAATAAATATATCAACAATCTGATACCAAGAAGGAACGTGAAGGACACGAACTTGTCAACGAGCCATTTTTTCACGTACAAAGTGAATATCCATTTCAATGTGTTTAATGCGCTGATGTTGAACGAGATTTTCGGAGAGATAAATCGCTTTGACAGTATCACAATAGACTAATGTAGCTTTGCGGTTGGACAGTGAAGTTCCAGCAGAAGGTTGCGTATCCAACAAGACTCAGAAACACCATTCGCTACTCCTCTGTACTCGGCTTCGGCACTGGATCGAGACAGAGTAGGTTGTCTTTTAGAAGACCAAGAAAATAAGTTATCTCCGAGGAAGACACAGTAACATGACGTGGATCGATGAGTGTCCGGACAGCCACCCCAGTCAGCGTTAGACTAAGAGGTGAGACCAGAAAGGGTGGACTTGTATAGGTGTAGGCCGAAGTGAAGAGTACCTTGTACATAGTGCAAAATACGTTTGAGTGCATTCATATGATCATCCGTCGGGCTGTGCATATGTAAGCATATTTATTGCACGTCATAGGATATATTTGGTCTCATGAAGGTGAGATACTGTAATGCTCCTGCTGAACTGCGATAATGAGTCGGGTCGGCATACATAGAACCCGAAGAGGCACTGAGTTTGAAATTAGTGTCCACCGGTGTGTGGGTCAGTGCAAGACGTCATGTCTGCTCGGTCAAGGATCTCTTCGGCGTACTTCCTTTGACAAAGAAATAAGCCACATGCATGTCTCGTAACATCAATGCCCAAAAAATAGCTTAGGGGGCCCAAATCCTTCATAGCAAACTCAGAGGCAATGAGTGACATGATGGATCGGCGAAGTGTATCAGAATATGTAGTGAGGATATCATCAACATATAATAGGATGTATGTCATGTCATTACCCTTGGTATAGATGAACAATGAATGATCAGATTTGCTATGTGAAAAACCACAGAGGATACAAAATCAGCAAACTATTGGTACCATACACGATGAGCATGTTTCAGTCCATAGAGTGATTTCTTCAAATGACACACATAATCTGGATGAACCATATCTCTGAATCCCATAGGCTGATGCATATACACGGTTTTAGGAAGATCCTCATGCAAGAAAGTATTTTTGACGTCAAACTGATGAATAAGCCAAGATTTGGACAAAGCAATACTGAGAACGATCCGAATAGTCGTCGATTTCAGCACCGGGCTGAATGTTTCATCACAATCCACTCCCACATGTTGAGACCTATCATCACCTACAAAACAAGTCTTGTGCCTCTCAAAAGAATCATCAGATTTCTTTTTATGTCAAAAAATTCACATAGAACGAATAATATTAGCATTAGGAGGACGGGGTAATAGATCTCACATCTTATTTTCAATAAGAGCATTATATTCGTCAATCATTGCATTTTCCAATTAGGATCGGACAAGGCATTTTTCGGGTTGCGAGGAAGAGGTGAAGGGGTAACCGAATTGGACAAGTTAAATAGTTGTTTGAGTTTGAAAATGTCGTGCATAACACGGGTTTTCATTGTCTGTCAGGGTGCCGTGGGGGGTTGGACAAGATCGGGAAGGGGGCGGAGACGTGGCAGCGGGATCGGGAATAGGACGGGAATGAGGAGGTGGGGCCGAGATGAGGTTGTGGTGTCGATGAGAGGGGGGATGGCCGAGAGGCAACAGCCGAATCGGAAGGCCGAGAAGGGTTGTTCTGAGGCTCCCGTTGCGAGGCTGTGTGGGCTGCCAGACTCGAGATTGCGGTGATTTGGTCTATTGCCAGTGATGGTAACGATTGATTTTGCAAGTGATGAATTAGAAGGGGATTTAGACCATCATTTAAGAAGTCATAGGAATTTGGAGGTGGAGAATTAATTTTAGCAAAGGGAAATTGGGACTCATCGAATATGACATGCCTAGAAACGATTACTTTTCGGCTTGACAAGTCGTAACAATTATAACCTCGATGATTAGGGGTAACCAAGACAGACACACGGGGATGACCAAGGTTGCAACTTGTTGATTTGAGTGGAGCGATGGAGGGGGTAGCATAGACATTTGAAAGTTCGTAAATGCTTATAGGAAGGATTCTGAAGATAGAGAACTTGAGTGAGAGATTTGTGTTTGAGAGACTTGTTTGGGAGAATGTTCAAGAGATAGGTTGTCATCGAGATGGTGTAATGCCAAAAATATGGGGGATAGAGGCGTGGGCTAGGTGGGCACGAATTCAGTTGTTTATGGTTCTAATTTTTCGTTTGGATTTTCCATTATGTGGAGAGGTGTGTGGACAGAAAAAATGAAAAACAAGGTCGTATTTGGCGTAGAACAATTTGAATTATTGACTATCGAATTTCCTCCCATTGTCACATTAAAAATATTTGATATTCTTTTCAAATTGTGTCTTTATTAAAACACTAAATGAAGAAAAAATAGAATAGACTTTAGACTTATTAACACTGGGAAAAGTCCACAGAAAGTTGGAATAATCATCCAAAAATAATGCATAATATCTATACCCAGCCGTGCTTAAAATATGAGAAGTCCATAAATCACTGTGTATGATATCAAATGGCATTAAAGTACAGGTGGATGAAGAATAAAATGGTAATTTGACATGTTTTTCAAAAACGCAAGATTCACAAACAGGAGTATTAGAGACATGTTTGCAATCAATAATTTTTTTTTTGCTAAGGGAGCATAAAACAGATTGTCTCGGATGTCCTAATCTATTATGTCATAAAAGAGACGAAAGAGCTGCAAAGGTTGATGGAGAGGAGGTTGGATGACCGACGGTGGTGGTGATAGGATAAAGGTCTCCGGTGCTTTCACATTTCATTATTCGCATCCCTGTCATAAGATCATTCACAGAAAAATCAAAGCATCAAATTTAAGGGAAATTAGATTTGTCCACTACCAACAATAATATTACGATTTTGAAACGACGCACATAGATTAGATTTTTGATAAGTTTTTGGGGCATGTAGGACATTGTTTAAAACTGACTATGGATGTGGTGGGGAGAGGGATGATTGTCCATAACCTCGAATGGGAATGTCTTGTCCACTACCAACAATAATATTACGATTTAAATTTCTCATATTGAAATAAGACAAGAGAGTACCTTGGGATGCCGTCATATGAGATGTGGCACTAATATTTATGTACCAACTATCGTCTAGAACGTTTAGACACATCGTGTTCATAGCCGCCTCAATATTCGTCGGTGCATAGGTTGAAGGAGGAGAGACATGTGTATTGTATGCTTGTTGTGGACGTACGCTGAGGATGTCGGGCAATGGATGTCGGGTAGGGGCACGGTGGAGCAGCCCAAGTCGGTTGGGCCCACGCACCCATAGTGGGTAGGCAACCCACGATGGAGGTTGCTGTTGTTGCTGCAGATGGCTTCCGGGCCGCGGGGGCTGCCCTCTGCCGTTGCTGCTACTGTTGCTGGCTCAGCCACCGTGGCTTCGGCCAGAATTTTGCCCTTTGTTGTTATTTTGGGATTGTGAACCACGTTTTTTATCGTTGGCTTGTCGGTGGTGCGGGGTAGAGACCGAGCCAGTCGGGTCGACAGGTGTGCCGCTTATGGTTACAAGGGCGGCATTGGCGGTGCTTGCGTTGGCCACGGCCCTGCTTGGTTTTCCGATTTTCTTCAAGGATGAGTCTCGAACGGGCCTCATAGAATGGAGGCAATGACATGCTTTGTTGGAGGATGGTAGCGACACCGTCATAAGTTTCATGCAAACCAACAATGAGTTGCATCACCAATCGTTGATTGGTGACCGGTGCACCGACATTGAAGAGTTGATCGGCAATCATCTTGAGTTCTTGACAATAGGCCGACGCATTAGAAAAATCGTCTTGTTGAATGTCCTTGAATTGATTTTTCAAATATAAGGCATGTTGTATCTTGTTATCGTGAAAGATGTTTTCCAAAAGTTTGTTGTGCAGTAGCATCAGTTTTAATGATTGTATGTAATAGATCATTCGAGATTGTGTCGTAGATCCATTGTAGAACCACATCTAAACGTGACCAAAGTTCGTCATCATGTTTCTCCAAGGGTTCGGCAGTGAGCTTTGATTTTGGAGGGATGATATGATCGATGTATTTGTATACACGACAATGGATCTTAAAAAATTTCGCTCAAGAGGAATACTGAACTTTTTCCATCTCAAGAGTTATGAGAATGAAATTCTTGATGTTGTTGACTGCACGAGCATGATGAAATTTAGGTTGTTCACCCATTGCAAATTGGGGAAGAAGAGGGGAGAAGGTTTGCCGAGAAGTAGAAGAAAAATGGAGAGGGAGGACGACAGATGGGAGGGTGGCCGAGAGATGGGGGAACGACCAGGGGAGGAAATTTTTAGGGTTTGGCTTCTGATAAATGTTCTCTGCCTTTTATTGATTATTATGTACAATATATATAGTGTTACATAATTATTTACATGACTACAAACTAGGGAACTAATCTTCCTAATTACAATCAGAATATAAATTACATGACTACAAACTTGATATTCATGTGCGAATTTAAATACATCTCTTTTAACAGTTGATCTAGGAAAACCGTTAAAAGCAGGATTATACATATCTCTAATGTAATGAATAAAACCGGGAGATGAAGGAAATAAAAAGGCAAACCCTCTACAACAACTAATTTTGCTATTGCTTTCCTATCTCTATGTTTATTGTATTTAGGGTCTACAATTTCCCCCGTCATAGGGTTAATTTGACCATGTACTTGGTCCAGGACAGTATCAGTATGTGAACATTGTCCCGATGGAGCGGGCGTTTGCGCACCCGGTTTTGAATCCTCGTGTTAGGCATACCTAGCTGGATGAGCCCTTACTATGTGTCTCATTAAACCTCCTGTCCCACCGTGACCTTTTTCAGTTTTAAATTTTAAAACATCTTTACAAATTTTACATCTAGCTACTTGATTCTCTACGTCCCTATCAAAAAATATCCATGCATCTTATTTTAATGGTTGTTTTGCTGGACCTCGTCTCATACTAGGGGGAAAATGAGGCATTTCAGTTGAAGGTGCACTAGTGGGTGTGTTGTCATCTACATTAGTGGGTGTATCATCTAGATCATCGTCTAAATTAAAGTCTTCTTGAGTTCCAGAAAATAGCTCCTCGTCTAAATCTAATGGTATTGTAGGAAAATGTCCAGTATCAACAAAATCATCCTATGTAGGAATAGGATTCTGTCTAGAAATAGGACCCTTGCCCTTGTTTCCCATACTAGAAGAAGCATGACCCCTACCCGTAAGCATACGTTTAAATCCTTTCATTATACATTTATAATTATACTAATAAATAATTAAAGTAAATGAAATTAAGTGCGCTAAATAAAATAAACAGACAATAATAATTTAATGAAGGAACGAATATACCAAACGCCGACATAACGTCGACGTATAATCGAGAGGTTGAAAATTGAAACTTTGCTCGATGGAAGATCCTCAAGCTAGTTGCCAACTTCACTCCCAATTCCCAAATGAATAAATAAAATTGAATATTTAGTAGACAATGTAGACTTGTAGAGAGATAGATTGAGAGATTAGAGAGATTGTAGGAAGATTTGTGAGAAAGATGAAGAGAAAATGAGGTATTTATAGTTGAAAAATTGGGTTAAAGTGTAAATATAATAACTTATGGGTTAAAATAAATATTAAGGGGGTAGGGGGGGTTGGGGGAGGGGATGCCAAAAATGGCCGTTGCACAACGGCCAAAATGTAAAATGATCGTTGGTGCAACGGTTATTTTTGCAAAAGGGGGGTTTCGGGCGGGATCGGGTCGGGACTTACGGACCGGGGCGGGTCGGGACAAGACCTTGTCCCGCCCCGGTTCGAGTCCCGATACCGTAATTTTTTTTTTAAAATACTCGTGTTCGGGCCGGGACCGGGCCGACCCGACCCACTGCCAGCCATATGTTATTCACTGCTGCAGAATGGCCAAGCAGCCACTTAAGGCTTCTGAAACTGCGCTTGCGGTGGTCAGTCCTCGGCTGCTTCTTTCATCAGTATTTGAAAGTCACAATACAAATTTTTTTGCTAGATTAGGACAAATGAATCTGTCTAAGAAATTCACTTATTTTCCACGATACAACGGAAAATGAGAAAATAAGTAAGAATTTCACTTATTTTTCAATAACACAATTTTCAGGAAAAAAATTTCATCCATACCGAACACATCCTTAATTTCGTTGTCTAGTTCCTTTTGGATTCAGTTACTACAGTAGCCATGTCAATATCATCAGGTGCATCACCAATGCAATCAAATCACACCTGAGCAGTTTATGCTGAATCAACATAATATGTATTTAGGCCCAATGTATTAATTGATATTCCCTCAGCTTCATTTTATTTGAAAATGTTTAGCCGGTATAAATTTAGAACAGCAAAAAGACTTTTGAAACTAATTACTTTAAAACTACCATTGCACAAGTGTTGTAAGAGTTGGGGACTATGGGAGAAAGTTATATATTGGAGCCCTTAAATATCTTCTGGATTTCCCAAGTGCTGAGCATGATTTATTGCAACATGATTTATATTGCATAATTATCAAAATCACATGCTTAGAAGTTTGTATTTGTTTGCCAATGAAGGCACAGCTAATACTGGAAATGGTGACACAACCAATGGTTCGTTCAATGGCTCCATACTTTATTTTAATACCATACTCTCTCTCTATATATATAGCTGTCAAGTTGTGTCCCTTAAAAATTCCTATTGTTTTCCTTTCCTTTCCTTTATTATTTTTGTGAGTTTGATTCCTATCATTTTGGTCTCAGAGCCAGGTTAAGAATTGCTTCTATAATTCTTGCCTAGTTCTTGATTTTTTTTTGAAAATCAGCACACACATTTATATAGTCTTTTTTCCTTTTTTTTTTGTGGGGGGGGGGGGGGGGGGGACATTCTACTGCTGTTGCTGTTTTAATTGTTTTTTGAGGCATCAGTTTGTCAAAGAGCAACACCTGATATTCTTTGAAATTTGCAGTTGCAGACGCCAAATATTCGGCAATCTGCTGAACCTCAGCTGCGGCCGTTGTAGCTAGATAGTCTGCGAAGTGAACAACTAGCAACTCAGTCTCTTCCAGGGTTACCCCCACTTCCCCCTAGTTTGCTCCCCCAGGCACGGCCTTAGATACAACTGGCGCAACCAGGGCAGAACCAAGTTTTGCAGAGTCAGTTGGCCACCCTTTCTAGAATCCTTCCATCAATGCAACCCCAAGTAATTATCCAATGAATAAATTTACCTTAGAAAGGTAGAGAGCTTAAATAATGAGTTAGCTTTTGGGTGAAACGAGAAGATAACATGAATCTTATGCAAAAGATCGTTTTATCGTTGACAATACAAGCTCTGCTCTTACCTCTTTTCTGCTTCATGGAAAATTTACTTGATGACTCCCAAACGCAATGATAATAGGAAATCCATAGATTAGTTTCTATGTGGAACAGTAGGTATCTTTCTGCAAGAGACTTACTTTCAGTGATGTTGTACTATGTCTCTTCCATAGGGACATCAATATGATCTTGTATAATTTTGTTTCTTTGTTAACAGGGAAACCCTTCAGCAGTTTCTGGTATCTTCAACAATACGAATAAAGGCTCGAGATGACCCCAGGCTCCTAATACGTCATCTTTGATTACCGAACCAGCTTACCCTTCAGGTTTGCCTGAGGAGAAGAGGGGCAGATAAATGATGGAATAAGTTATGCCTTGCCTGATGCAAGTGTATATACGGCCTCAAACCCTGATAAACAAGCTAGTCAGGTAATTTTAGAGTATTACGGTTTCTTTTTAATCAATTGAAGAAACTAAAGACAGATAATTGCAAATGAAAAGTGAATTAGATGCTTCTACTCCCATTTTTTTCTTGCTTGATATATTGATTTGAAAGTTTGCCTAATTAATACTTCCGATGCAGTCTGGTACAATCCTGGATGTGAATATGTTAAATGCCTTATTGTTTTGATTTGGTACTATATTTAGAATGATGTAGGATATATAGTATGATAGTTTAGTTATATTAAAATATGTTCTTTTTCAACAGGTGCAGCTTCCCTCGGACGTTGAGTCTGCCTTGCTGCAACAAGTACTGAGTCTCACTCCTGAACAATTAAGTTCACTGCCACAAGATCAGCAGCAACAGATGCTTCGGTAGCCAACTTAGCCAAACTTTACTACGCGAAGAGGACCTCAGATACACCTGCAAGCTGAGCTTCTTTGCCTCTATGAAATACTTGTGCAGAAGGGCATGTCGTATCTTGGATCGTTTCCCATATTGTAAAGTGATTGATTTCCGAAGGATCTAGAAATTGCTCTAGAGTGTATTACATTCATGTAACGGTTATGAGCAGGTTGTTTACAAGATAAAAGAAAGAAAGAGGGAAGAATTTTGTGGCTCCACTTGTACTCTAGCATTAGGTATTTAAAAACACGAATTTATCTTTGCTTCACCAAGAAAATGACAATGTTCTTTCCCTATCTTCCTCACATGAACATAGAACGGACCTTTGAGTTTCCAATCCTTAAATGTAGGTTATAATTGCACAAAAGCTCATAATTAAGAAAAATATCACTAATCTCGCCCCATTCAGATAAAAACAAATTAATAAATTAACATCTATGCACTACTGAGTTTCTGTTTGTTATATTAACCAGTGAAACTCATGACCACCTTACCACAATTAAAAGTAGATGCTAACATCCCTCCATTTTACGCCGGAGTGAAGATGGTCTTAAAATGAAAAAAAAGTTTGTTTTATCGACAAACACGTCCAGGGTTCGATTCCAGCTAAGTTCAAACCAAAAAAATACTTAAGTAGTTAGCAAATTCTGCCGCCCTCTTCTTTCTTCATACTACTATCATCGCTCTTGTTGTTTTGATTTTGAACATCAAAAATCCAATTGTCACATAAAACTCTCTTTGCCTATTCCATCACCCCTTCTACACACCCCAATCTTAAACCTCACTTTCCCCACTCTCTTCAATGGCAATTCAATTCCTTTCCTTTCCCCCCGGTCATTTTCCTCCCCTTTCTTTTCCCTCTCTATTTCCTCATTTTTACCACAAAATCCCCAAATTTCCTTCCTTTCCTCCTTCTCAATCACCGGCATTACCGGTAGCCATTTCGGTATATGCTTCCTCTCTCCTCCAATATACTCATTACTACTACCTACATTTGTCAAACCTTTTCCACTCCCTATTGAAAATACTTTCCTAGGCAACGATTTTGGAAAAGGAATTTCTTCTGAATACTTGGAAAAACTATCGAGTTCCTTCACCGCGCCGGAGTTGAGAAAACTTCCGGTAGCTCTCCATGCTCCGGGGAATCCACTCACGGAGCTCAGCTCGTCCACAGCGGCGACAGTGTCGACGAGATTTGACTGCGTACGGCCTGCTGAGTTGGCTGAGTCCGCGGCGGACTTAGCGATTGATCTCAGGTACCTGGTGGCGATGTTGGATAGGATTCGGAGTGCCGGAGTTTCCGCCGCCACCAATCCGATTGAGTTGCAAATCTGCGCTACCGCTATTCTGGTTAAGGTGAAGGCGTAGTCGGATTCTGTTGACGCAGTAGACGGAAGAGGAAGCTCCGCCGGAGAACGGTTGCGCTTTGATTTTGATCTCATTGTTGGCGGGTGAGGGGGAGAGGGTGGGCGGCCGAACTAAAACCCTAGATGATCATTGGTGGGAAGTTCTAGAAGAGGCAGAGTAGGGACTCGAACTCGTGCTGTACAGAAATCTAAACTGAAAACCAGTACGCTAAGAAATCCAACAGTACATTATTATATTTTTCTTTATTTGTTTACCAAATCTATAACACTATGCCATAACTATAGGCGTGTTCATGGGTCAGTTTTCTTCTAAAATTAAATTAAATTAATTAAGTCGATGTTTTAAATGTTAAAACAAAATCAAATCAAATCAATTAAGTCAATTTTTATCCTTCGGTTAATTCATTTTTCGTCGGTTTTTTCAATAAAAAATATATATGACAATAGTCTTCCAAGTGTTATGGAAAAAGAGGCAAACTTGAAAATAAAGAATTCTAACACCAAACACATATTAGATTAACTATATTGCATTATAATACTAACAAATTAATTAAAAAAGGAGAAACTCTATATGTAATCAAGTTAGGTATGTAGGTTCCTCGAAAAAAAAGTATGCATTGTTTAAAAATTTAACCATTTTTAAAGAACTTAATGAAACTTCTTACGGTTAGTTTTTTTGTCCATAAATTGAAAAGTTGTGATTTACCAAGATATCTTGATGATAATTAAATTACATAATGATCCAAACACAAGTTATTTTGACATGAAATAAAATTTTGAAATTATTAAAACAAAAACTACAAATCAAACTATAAAGACAAAGAATTGGATTATTATAAAGGCAAATACCTAGATTACTAATTAAAAGTGCAAAAAATTAATATGTACCATAAAATATAAATCTTACATAAAAATATATATGTATATATGTGCAATTATAAATTTTTAATAGGTATTTATATAGTTGGTTTGGTTCGACTTTTTTAATTATTTTTTGTTTAAAACCTAAACCAAATCAAATTTTTTCGCTTTTTAAAATTAAAAATCAAACCAAACCAAAAAGTTTCAATTTTTTTCTTCGATTTAGTTTGATTCGGTGTTACGATTTTCCGTAAACATCCCCGGCCATAGCATATATATCGATTAATCATTGATATGATGATGAAAATTTTATAGAAAACAAATACAGTACATATTTGTTGATTAGCAAGTGTAAATTTTGTTAAACATGAGTTAATCGAGATATACTTTTTCTTTGGTTCCCGGTGTTTCTTATTCGCATTGGGCATCGATTAATCCGAATATGCCCCACATAAAACCCATTTAAGCCCTCCTTAAAAGTTTTTTATCATCTCACTATAACTTTTATTGGTCAATAGATATATACTTGTGTGTACATTTAAAAGAAATTGCGAAAAATACTGTTGCTATTAACCTTATAGCTGGTATACTGATTAAAGAAGTTTAATACTACTTACCTCATTTATAGTTAAGTAGAAAAAATATGATCCCAAGAGATTTCTCAAAAACAAGAAGTCAGAAAAAAACATTATTCTATGGTAAAATTGTTCTTTTTTCCTAAGAATAAAAGAAAAACTAGTTACACCATCAAAATTACTGAGTCAATTATGTGGGAGAATTTATTTGGGCCTTGTTTATTTTATTAATATTATATTTAAATTTGAATGTCGAGTAATAAACAATATCGGTTATATTATCATTTGAATGCTTATAATTTATCTTTACTAAAAAGGCTAATAAATGTAAAACTAAATAAATTAACATTACAAGTTAATACCGTAACTATAAAATATTAGAGAGTAGTACTCCTCTAGATAAAAAGATTGTCCTCTTAGCCTTTATTTTTTTTGTTAAAAAGAGTGTCCATTTACCAAATAAATGAAAAATTAATCTTAATTTTTCATATTTATCCTTATTATGTAACCAAATGTCAATACCTATATAATTAGGGGTATTTTAGTCAAATTATCTATTTTTTACCTAGAAATTAGTATTTTTAAGAGGTATGCAAATAACTAAGTGGATACTCTTTTTTATCCAGATGGAGAATTAGTTTACATGGTGTTCTTTGCAACTTTTTGTGAAAGAATTAGATAGGTGCACCAAAGTGTCATGAGGTGCGGCACATGGAAATCTTAGCTCTAGATGGTTGTTGAGTTAGTTAAGATGGTTGTAAAGTTAGTTAAGTTTGTTGCATTAGTTTGAGTTAGTTATAAGGTGGTTGAGAATTGATTGAAGTGTAATTAATAGGTTATTAGATGAGTTGAGTTGTATATATAAATGCACAATGTATCATTTTACATTGAAGCAATAAATCAAACACTTTCTATTCTTAATTTCCTTTGTTTTTCACTCCTCTACGCGTTGCTTCTCGGCCATACTTCAATGGCTATTATGGCCATTTAACTCTTCTTTTCTTCTTCACACTGCATCACCGATAATTAACATGGTATCAGAGCAGTAGATCGAGACATATCGAAGACAATTACATCACATACAGTGAAGATTTTGAGAAGTTTGTGCCTGAAAAATGAGAAAACTGAAATCAACTTGTTTCGAGTACAATCGAAACTGGAATTGTTAATCGTCACTACAATAGAAGTCTGAGTATTATAAATCAAGTATAATGGGAACCAATGTAGAAGATACGATGGATGAAGCTGCGGCAGTTGTGATGAATATCGATCACAACCATCCTCTATACCTTTTTCCTTCAGATGCATCAGGATCATTATCTGTTGGATTATCCTAACTGGAATGGATAATTACACATTGTGGAATAGAGCAATGAAATTATCTCTATTAGGGAAGAATAAAATAGGCTTCGTAGATGGAACAATGAGGAGAAAAGCCTTTCATGGTGATCTGGCTAAGTTGTGGTATAGATGTAACGCGATTATAGTATCATGGTTGATGGGAAATGTGAGTAAAAATCTGTTCACTGGAATGTTATTCAATTCTGCTTCTCATATGATATGGGAAGAATTGAATGATAGATTTGACAAAATAAATAGCTCAAAAGCTTTCCAACTACACATGGAGATATTCACACTTAGACAAGGAACACTACCAGTGGATATGTACTACTCGACACTCAAGGATCTATAGGATGAGTATGATTCTATCATACCACCACCAGCATGTTGTCCTAGGTCTAAGGAGTTTGTAGATCATCTTCAATACCAGAGAATGTTGCAATTTTTTATGGGGCTTAATAACAGTTATAGCCAAGTGAGGAGTCAAGTGATAATGATGCAACATATGCCAAGTTTAAATCAGGTGTATGCAATGATCAATCAGGATGAGAGTCAAAGAATAGTGGCAGGAACAAGAAGAATTATGCATGATGTAATGGAGTCATCTTCTATGTTCACAACAATTAGAAATGGAAGTGGAGGTTCAAGGCAAAAGAAGTCATATAATCCAAATGCAATTTGTGATTTCTGTCATGTCATGGGACACATGAAAATAAAATATTTTAAATTGATGAAATGTACTTTTGGTCACAAAACTGGGCATGTGCAGGATGACTGTTACTAACTCAATGGATATCCAGAAAATTCTAAATGAAAAACAAGGAAGACAAATGTGGTGACAGGAGGAGGTCTGTTGTTTGAAGACACTTGACAATGATGTGAAGTGCAGTATCAGCAACAGAACATATGAATCACACAGAACTAGTAGTTGGGACAAAATACACTACATCAGCATGGAATTGCTTCAAATTCACAGTTCTATTCACAAGGATCACAGATCATGCCAAACTGCAAGCCACATCAGTATTATCAAGAGATGCAGATGACAACTAATCAGTTCACACCTAGACAACACCACCTACTTCTCAACTTGCTCAAGAACAAACTTGGAGAAACCAGTGCTATTGCAAATATAGCAGGTACTTTTAACATTGACACAGAGGCATTGTTAAAATAGATTGTGGATACAGGTGCAACCAATCACATGATTAGTAATCAGAAACACTTACATAATAAAAATTTAATAGAAAATACAGGAAATGTGCAGTTACCTACTGGAGATTTTGTCAAAATCTCACATGTTGGTGACTACCACCTGGGAGGAGGTGATGTTCTTAAAAATGTTTTGTGTATGCCAACATTCAAATTCAATCTCATGTTTGTTTCAAGAGTGACAAAGGAACTGAATTGTAGTGTTATTTTCTTTTCTAAATGTTGTGTTTCAGGATCTCTCATCTGGGAAGGTGGGGCGATTGGTAATGAAGAGAAAGGGTTGTACATATTGTGTTTAGATACACAGAATAAATGAGAGAAAATGTCTCAATGTCTAGCAGTAACTAAACATGTAAATGCAATTATTTGGCATCAAAGGTTGTGTCGTGTACCTATAAATGTTCTGAGGAAAATACCTTGTTTCAAGAATAATAGTTATTTCATATTGCATTACTGTGAAGTATGTCCTTTTGCTAGGCAGACTAGGATGCCCTTTTCTGTCAGTATCAGTAGGAAGACATGACCTTTTCAATTGTTGCATATGGATGTATGGGGGCCTTATAAAGTTGAAACACATAATGGAATGATATATTTTCTGACTATTGTGGATGATTACTCTAGATGGACTTGGATTTTTTTGATGAGATTGAAATCACATGTGACTACCTTGCTTAAGAATTTCTTCATTGAAGTGAATACCCAGTTTGATGTTAAAATCAAAATGGTGAGGACAGATAATGGAACTATGTTTTTCAATCATAACTGCAAGGAGTTGTTTCAACAATATGGTGTATAACATGAGAGCTCTTGTCCATACACACCACAACAAAATGGTGTAGTGGAAAGAAAACATAGACATGTATTAGAAACATCTAGGGCTATAAAAATTCAGAGAAATTTACCAGACAGGTTTTGGGGTTTCTGTGTAGAAGGGGAAGTGTACATTATGAATAGAATACCTTCCACTGTTATAGGCAACAAATCACCATATGAGATGATGTATAACAAAGTACCATCATTTTCTCACTTAAGCGTGATAGATTGTTTATATTTTGAAACTAATTTGATAAAATAGGACAAGTTTAGTCCTAGTGCAGTGAGAGTTGTTCTCCTAGGATATATATCTGCACATAAAGGATACGAATTATATGACATGGAGAATAGAATTTTCTTTATGAGCAAGGATGTAGTATTCATGGAGTCAGTCTTCCCTTTTAAAAATGATGCTGATGACAGGTTTTTATTCTATACAGTCACATGAACATTTATATTTTGATAATCTAGTACATCCTATGAGTCTTAGGATTGTACATCACAATCAAGAAGGTCAAGCTACTTGCACTTCTGCTGATGATACTGATGTTCCCAGCTCTCATCATGGTCCTCAGAATTTAGACATGATGGAGGAAACATTGGCACCTGAACTTGACATTAGAAGATCTACAAGATCTAGTAGACCTCCTATTGGCATAAAGACTATATCACACAACAATGTTCTACTGGTTATTTATACTCTATATCTGCAGGATTGAGTTATACAGGATTGTAATCCAGATATCAAAACTTTGTGGCAGTAGTTTCTGTTGTTACTGAACCACACTACTATTCAGAAGCTGCTAAAGACAGAAGATGGGTTGAAGCAATGAAGGCTGAAGTCAAAACATTAGAAGAAAATAAGACATGGGAGTTGGTGGAACTTCCAGCATGCAAGAAGGCCATTGGCTGCAGATGGGTGTACAAATTCAAATATAAGGCTACTGGAGAGGTTGAAAGATTCAAGGTCAGGCAGGTAGCAAAAGGATATAATCAGAATGAGGGTCTTGATTATCAAGAGACCTTCTCACCTGTTGTTAAAATGACTACTGTCAGAATATTTATTTCTGTTGCAGCAGCCAAACAGTGGGTTATTCATCAAATGGATGTTTATAATGCATTTCTACAAGGAGGTCTCTATGAAGAGGTGTTTATGAAACTGTCAGAAGGTTTCAACATCGCAGGAGGCCAGAAAAAGGTATGCAGATTATTGAGGCCATTGTATGGCTTAAAACAATCATCAAGACAATGGAACATTAAATTGACTTCAGCTTTAGTTTCCTCTGGTTTCCAGCAGAGTCTCAGAGATTATTCTTTATTTACTAAACAGAAGGCTGATAAGATTGTGGTGGTGTTGGTGTATGTTGATGACTTACTGATTACTGGTGATGATCCAGAACTTATCCAGTCTACTAAAGAAGCATTGCAGGTTGCTTTCAAGATAAAAGATTTGGGAGAGCTTATATTTCCTTGGTATAGAATTTTCAAGAAGCTCACAAGGCATTCTTATGCATCAAAGAAAGTATGCATTCGAACTTATTTCTGATATGGGCCTAGCATGTGCCAAACCTGTTCTTTCACTCATGGAATTGCATAAAAAGTTTACCACTGTGGAATTTGATCAGTATGTTGTTTCCCTTTCCACATCATGTGGCACATCATCTGCTTCTTCTTCATTACAGGATTTGCCTTTACCAGATTATGGCATCTATAGGAGACTCATTGGTAGATTATTATAACTCACTAATACTAGGCCTAATATAGCATTTTCTGTGCAATGCTTAAGTCAGTTTATGCAGGCTCCTAAGACTTCACACATGGAAGTTGGACTAAGACTTGTTAGGTACATCAAACATGCTCCGGGATCAAGGATTCTTCTGAGCAGTTCCAACATTCCTCAACTGCAAGTGTTTTTTTATGCAGATTAGAGGTGTTGCATCAATAGCCGAAGATCCATTACATGCTATTTAGTGTTATTTGGTTCTTCTCCGGTTTCTTATAAGTCTAAAATCATGTTACAGTATCCAAAAGTTCAGCTGAAGCTGAGTATAGAGTCTTAGCTGCTTCAGTTGCTGAGGTTGTATGGCTCACTGGTCTATATAAGGAACTTGGTGTTTTTGTGGAGTTGTCTGTTTCTGTGTTCACAAATAGTAAATATGCCCTTCAAATTGCTGCTAATCCAGTTTTCCATGAGCGTACCAAGCACATTGACATAGATTGTCATTTCATTAGGGAGAAGATTCATGAGGGCCTCATTCACACTGATTACATACCTTCTACAGATCAACCAACAGATTTGCTTACTAAAGCCCTTAGCTGGATACAACACACTCATTTGATGTCCAAGCTAGGAATGAATAACATCTTCATATCTCCTAGCTTGAGGGGGTGTGTGAAAGAATTAGTTAGGTGCACCAAAGTGTCACGAGGTGTGGCACATGAAAGTCTTAGCTCTAGATGGTTGTTGAGTTAAGATGGTTGTAGAATTAGTTAAGTTTGTTGCATTAGTTTGAGTTAGTTATAAGGTGATTGAGAATTGGTTGAAGTGTAATTAATAGGCTATTAGATGTATATAAATGCACATTGTATCGTTTTACATTGAAGCAATAAATCAAACACTTTTTGTTCTTCATTTCCTCTGTTTTCCACTCCTATGAGCATTGCTTCTCGGTCATACTTCAGTGGCTGCTATGACCATTTAACTCTTCTTTTCTTCTTCACACTGCCTCACATATAATTAACAATTTTGCTCACTCTTTCTTTCTATGATTTTCTATTTGATGTCACGGTTTTGTTAACCTGTTAGTATTTTGGTATCAATAGCTTTAAAAGAAATTATTTGGTAGTAACGCATTAGGCCATTGAGACGCTATCAGTTTCGATTCTTTTTCCTCTGTTTACCCAAAAAGATAACTGTTGAAGGATAAGTTTTGAGTTTTCAGAGTTTTTATACTAACAAAAGTCGCATAATGACATATGTAAAGGGCCAAAATAGGAGCAAAATTAAGAAACTATTTATTTAACATTGATAAACACAAGCACAAATGCTGGGTCCAGCAAGTTGAGGTACACAAGTAGCTCCAGGTCCACCTCCCACTAAATGCTTGCATGCAGGCAAGCAGTTCGGTTCTGGGTCATCATTCTTGCAAATTATCTCATTCACCACTTTGTAGCAAGTTTTTCCTTCCACTCTCCCAACATTTTCATCAACTGCATGTCATTAAAAAAAAGAATGTTATTAATAACAATTCCTTAATCAAGCAACCGGAGTTGTTACCTAGTGGTCAATGAAATAGCTTGGTTAAAATTTTGGAAATCAGGTTTAAATCCTAATAAAGAAAATATTGAAGGAAATAGTACTATTTATCTCAAATGAAGTGTCCCCTCATGGAATAGGAAGAGTTCTCGCTTTCATTTTATTTCCAATTGTCCTTCTACTGAACTACTATAGAACCAAAATCCTGATTGGGCATCTCGAATATCTCATAAACTATTGAGATATTTATAAAGAGATCAAGACATATTTTAAATATTTCATAAATTCCTACAGGGTATTCACAAAGAAATTGAAACATCAAATAATGTCTCTCTCAAAGCCTATTGCTCGACGTTTCTAACATCAAATACAACGCAAGGAGTCTAAGGAAAAGAAGAAGACAAAATACTAGTTGGGCTCGCGCGCGCAGGAGTATCTTAGTCCTTAGAAAATTCTTAATCGAGACCGGCTCGTATCATCTAGAAAAACAAGATTCTCAAAAATTCAAAAAACGAGCAGCGACAAATTAAGTGTTCAAATGAAATTGATCACAACTAAAAATCACGAAACAGACGAAGAAGAACAGAAGTGTATAGATTACCAATGATGAGGGAAACCAAAACAATTATACAACAAAGGAAGCTAAAGACTTTGCCATATTCTGGTTACTGGACTTGGTAATGTTACATCTTTATAGCAAATGTTAGTGGTGTTTAAAGATAATCTGATTTATATTAGATCTCATCAACAAGAATCTAATTGTGGTTGTGTTTTTAATGCTAGAGATTATCTTGTATTTATCACACACATATCTTGTATTTAGTGAATGCTCAATAGTCAACTTGACTACAAGCCCTTACTAATACATTATCTCAGGTGTGACAATTTTGAATCCCTTTATTAGAATTTTGATTCTGCGATTTAGTGCAAGCTCTTACGGTAAAACCTACGTATGATTGTCATTCGTTATAACAACATTTCATTATAATAACATGATTTTCTCTTAAATCAATTTTTTATGTTATATTTTACTTCTCTATAACAACATTCTACCTATAACAACAGTGACATTCATTATGACGGTACACTCTTTGTAACAACCTCTCTATAACAGTCATACTCAAATATGGTGTAGTAAATTTTATAAGAAATATATTTGTATAAGAATAAAATATTTAAATTCTCAATTAATTTTAAGTGCATATGTTCTTTAGAATTTAATTCTTTATCGGTATCGTATAACTAGTTATGAATTTATTAGTAATTTATTACTCTTTTCAATTTTTAATTAATGAGATATGAAAATCAATTGAAATTTTAAAATTAACAAGTATATTATTTTCGTTTATAACATAAAAAGTACAGAAAAATAATTGATTGCATAATTTTATTTATAACAGCTAAATAAATCTAAAAATCAAATATTAGTATACATACATAACAACATCTCACTATAGTAGTCATAAAATTTACACACAAAGACTTTCATTATATAAAGATTTGATTGTACTGCGTTATATCAAATGCTTTATACATAGGTGTTAAATCTTTGTGGAATGAACCTAAAAGTAAGGTATCATATAATATAGAACATATGAAGTATATATTTATGTTTTAATAATCATAATTTGCTACAGGTGTTGTACTCTACTGATAAATAGTCTGTAAACATTACAAATCCTTTTTGTGGCTTCACACAAAACAAAGGGAAAACAACACAAAATATCCACACAATTCAAAGTAATTACCAAAATATACCCCTACATATTCTAATATCTATACACGGCCAAAACTTATTACTCGACATGTCCCTCCAAGTATCCCTTCCCTCTTCAACCTAAGCCTGCCGTCACCGAATGCACACAAAACTCAATTAATACCAAAATTCATATGGATTTGTCATCGAATGCACATGTATCACGTTTGATGAAGTTGATGTTAATTATTTAATAATAGTATTATTAAAAAACAAATAATTAATTATATTTTGTCTTTTCCTATTTTTTTCATAGATGAAATTAAATATAAAAAAAATATAGTAGTTAATTATTTTTAGACTTATAAAAATATAAAAATTAAATTATTTAACTACAACAAGAAATAAGTAAGAAAAAAAATACTAAATCACTAGCTTATTTATTAAAATCTAAGTTAATACAAATATATTTTCTAATTTTTTGTTTCGCGCATGCAAACTAAATTTACATCTAAAATATGAGTCTATTTTTTATGTTTTTTTCACAAGTGAATTTTACTAAATTTAATTTAAAAATTAAAATATCTAAATGAACCAGTCCTCTATGATCAGAGTCGCTCCTATACTTTTAAGGGCCCGGTGCGAGAAACAAAAAAATCCTTTTTTATTCACATAATAAATTAAAATTAACTAATTAATTAATATTAAAAAAATTATTGATCAAAATCATTACAATAATGCTACGAAAGAGATACCTTAATGTCATTACATGAAAGATTTAAAAGAAAAACTATCATTACACTAGGCATAGAAAATTGATCTCCTTGCATTTTTATTTGCAAAGTCATCAAGCAATCTTTCATAATCAAGAATGTCTAGAAATTCACTCTCAATTGAAATCAAAGATAATGCATTCAATCTTGTCTGTGTCATGGTTGATCTCAAACAAGATTTCAACAACTTCAATCTAGAAAAACTTCTCTCTGCAGATGCAATGGTCACCGGAATAGAAAATCCAAATTTAATGTAATCATGAAAATACAAGTCATCCATTACATACATTACCAATAAAAGTAATGTAAAATCTAAAGCTAAACACAATTAATTTAATGTAATGATAAATTGATTAAATTGAAGAAGATTGTTTTGAAGGAAAAATAAAAAGAAAGAGAATTTTAGGTGGAAAATCAAAAGGGTTTTGTTTTAGATTAAAAAGAATGAAACCCTAAGGAATCAAAAAATAATATAGATAACAATCATGTTAATGGTGAAAATTCAACAAATATAACTTAAATATTCAAAAAAAAAGAACCCTAAATTAAATATAATATTGAGATTTGAGAAATTTGAAACCCTAAGCAAAATGGAATAAACATTGATGCAATCAATTCATGTTAATGGTGAATTAGATCAACTAAAGCAAAATAATTCTCAATACAATAACTTACCAAAAAGATCTTTACTTGGAAGTTGAGATTTCTACAATAATTAATGGGGGAACTTTTTTTTTTGGATTGTATTTGTGGTGTTTTTAATGTTCTATATTTTTTAAACCCAATGGATGTTTGTGCTTTTGTTTAAATGGGGAAGGGGGCGACTGGTTGGGACTTGGAACTTGGGGTCAAATTTGTTTTTTGTGTTTAAATTAAAAAAAGAAAAAAAATTTGTTTTTTGTTTAAAGAGGGGGGGTGGGGGTTGGGACTTGGGCCGACTGGTTGGGACATGGGGCCAAATCTGATTTTGTGTTTTAAAAAAAAAGTCTTTCGGCTGCTCATTGGATTCGAACACGCAACCTCTCACTAGGGAATGACTTTTGAAGGGATCTCTCAACTGCTGGGCTACATCTCTCACTGATATTACTAGATGCATTTTTAATATATATCTTAATATTTGAAACCAATAAAAGAAAAATAAAAATTCTGGGATGGAGGCCCCGCCGGCCGGGGGGCCCTGTGCGGCGGCGGTGCCTCGACCACCCCAGGGATGGCTTTGTCTATGATATCATATCAGTATATGAAAGATACTAGGTTGGTATCATAAAGGACTGAACCATTTTTTTGAAGGAATGAATCAGTCCTATATGATACTCTGTCAATATATGATATATATCAGGTTGGTATCATAGAGGAATGGACTCTTTTTTGAAGGAATGAATAAGTCTTGTATGATACTATGTCAGTATATGATATATATCATGTGAGTATCATAAATGATTGGGAAGTGTTTTTTATTTTACTTTTTAAGGAATGAATCATCCTTCATGATACTCTGTCAGTATATGATATATAACAGTGTGTATCATAGACGACTGAACTTTTTTTTTAAGGAATGGAGCAATCTTCTATGATATCTTGCGGGTCTATGATATATCACGTGGGTCAGTCATCTATAATACCCTATTAGTAGATGATATTTATTATATGGGTATCATAGAGGGTTGAATTGTATTTTTTTGAAGAAATGAACCAGTCATCTATGATACTTTATCAATAAATAATATATGATATATACCATGTCAGTATCATAGATGATTGACGAGTGTTTTTCTTTTTGAAGAAATGAACTAGTCCTTTATCAATATATGATATATACCACGTGGGCATCATAGAAGACTGTCTATCATCTATGATACTCTATCAGCATATGATATATACCAATATGGTACCATAAATGATTGAGTGTTTTTCTTGAAGGAGTGAACTGTCCGTCCTCTATGATTACCTGTCAGTATATGATATACCATATGGGTATCATAGAGGACTAAGTACTACATTTTGAAGGAATAAGTTAATATTCTATGATACCCTGTCAGTATGTGATATATATCATGTGGGTGTAGTAGAGAATTCAATTGTGTTTTTTTAAGGGATGAATCAATCCTTTGTGATACTTTGACAGTATATGATTTGTACCATAACATGGAAGACATAGTATTTTTCTTGAAGAAATAAACTGTCAGTCCTTTATAATTTCATGTCAGTATATGATATATACCACGTGGATATCATATCACATTGCAACGGTATACTTCATTTGCTACTGCTATAATAAATTATTTTCTGCAATATAAAAAAATATAAAAAATAAAAGATAATATATCAATTATCATTTTTATTGATATAAAAAATAAAGGAGCCAAAAGGTTTGTAGAATTACATTATGAAACAAATAAGAAATAAAGAAATAAAATTATTTAAAAAATAAGATTAGAAAAGGAGAAAAAAGTAAATGAAAATTATCAGAAATTAAAAGAGAAGAAAAAATAAAAATAGCAAAAAAAGTGAATGAAATTAAATTATGGAGATAAAAAGGAAAAAAAAAGAAATTCATGAAAGTAAAAAAGATATAATAAATAAAGAAATAAAAAGAAAATAAAAACATGAAAAGAAAAGAGCTAGAATTAAATATGAAATCAGATTATTGTGAAAAAGAAAATAAAAAGTAGTATGATAACTATTTGGAAAATAAATACATAAATAAAAAAGGAGAAAAAAAAAGAGAAAACAGATAAGAAGAAAAGAAAGAAAAAATGAAAAAGAAGTAATTATCTATAAAAGCTATAATGAATAGAAAGGGTAAATAGTTTTAGGGTCATGAAGATAAAAGAACATGAAAGGATAATTATTTTGTATTTAGTGCGCATTGATGTTTTTTCTCCCAAAATAAATAAATAAAACGACATGATATAATCATCATCAAAAAGAAAAGACATAATTTTAATTAAATGATCTAAAATAGCCTTTATATTCAAAATAAAGATAAGTTATAGCTTATTTATCACAAAAAAATAGGTCATCAGACTCTAAGGATATACACTATCAGATGAACACATATGAAGGAGGATCAACACAAACACTAAGCTTTAAACCAGAAATATACCAGAAAATACAAGATGAAAAAGAGGAACTATCTGTAAAGAAAATATTCAAAACAAAATGGTTTGAAAGAAACAAAGAAATAAGATACATAGCACACAAACATGAAAACATAATAGACACAACGAGTGTAAATGGAAGAACGAAAATTAACTTAATAACGGATGAAGTGATAAAAAGAGAATTAACAAAACTATCTACTAGAGAAGCCAGAAAATATAGAAACATATACTTCGGAGGAGTAGAATTTACTATAAAAGCCTACTTTCAGAAGAACATAGATACACCTATACAAATATACATATTGGATGATAGGATACTAGGAAACTTACAAGATGCTTTAATATCAGTAATAAAAGGAAATTTAATATATAAAAAACTAAAATTTACGGTACAATCAGACTTTAGTATATCATTAAAAGATGAACACAAAGACTTAGCCTTGACACTATATTACAAACTAGATGGAATAACGATGTCGGCAGGAAGTAAAGTAATAAGTATTGAAACAAAAATGATATATGCCCTAACTGAAAACCACCATGTAAAGAAACAACATGAAATGAACATAGTAGTACCAAGAATGTACCAAGAAATATTAGAACAAATAGAACACAAGAAAAACTCCAAGATAACTATACCAGAAGAAATATATATGAATTTTAATACCAGAACTCTTACACAATCAAAAAGATTAATACCAAAAATAGAAGGATCTAGATTGAGTATTACAAGAGAACAAATAAAGTCACAACAGACTAGCGTTACACAACCTAGAATATTAGATTTAATAAACATAAACACACGTAGATTAAAGGTTAAGGTAATAATATTTAAAGGCATGATAACAACATATTGCGTAGCTGAAATAAATACTGGAGCTATTAAATTTTTTATACATATAAGTAAGATTAATGAAAATGATTGTGATTTAACAGACCCACAAACTTATAATTATCCTGAAAATGAAAGAGAAATAATAATTACTAAAAGTATTAATTTAAAATTCAAAATCCAAGACTTAGAGTATAAAATAAATATAGGAGTAATAGAATATGATAGTTTCAATGAACTACTTTTAGGAAGTGATTTTTTAACAATGATAAATTATAAAATAAATAATAACGGAATAGAAATAAACGATCAAGGAAAAACGAGATTCGTAAATAAAATATGAATATACAAAGGGAAATAATAACGAAAAAACAAAAATTAAAGGAAATAAGGACAGTCTTATCAGAAGAGATATTTACCCAACTAACATACTTAAAATACAAAGCAAAAGAAATAAAATTAGAAGAAAAAATAAAATAATTAGAACAACAATGTGATAAATTTGATAAAATATGTATAGACATGGGAAATGGATGGAAAAAGAGAATAAATAATCCTGACTAATAATAACGAAAAGATTAATGTACTATGGGAAGAAATAATAGTAAAAGAAAAGCTGAAAAGCACGTTGACAATAATGGATGAAATAAAAGAAAATCAAACACAAATACAACAGATGATAAGGGAAGAACTAACTAACCTATGGAATGTATCTGAAATACCAACATTTAAAATAATATTATAAAAGCTTAACATGATAATAGAAGACAAAAACAAAGGTAAACAGGTAGCAGGAGATAATGAACCCAGTACGAGTAAAGAAAATACAATAATTAATACTACCACACAACAACCTGAAATAGTGTCAATCGATGTGTGGAGAAGAAGTAAAAAACCTATAATATCAGTAAGATAAAACCAAAATTATCATCTCAAGTAGAAAAAACATTGGACGGTCTAGCAATATTAACTAAAAAAAGACAATTTTGATGGAAAAGCCAGAACCTAATATACCCGGTGTACTTACATTTTTAAGAAATAATGGGAAAAAGATAATAGAAAAAGAAAGATACAAATATGAACCTATAAAGACAAGAACACCAAAAGAAGATAAAGATCCAAGAGAAGAAAACATTTACCTAAAAAATACAGAAAAAATAACCTACAAATACCTAAACCTAAAACTAGACAAACAAGAACTAGAAATATCTGAGTTAAAAACAGAGAATACAAGGTTGAAATTACATAGTAACGAAGAATGGTATGATAAGTACAAAAAATATAAACACAAGTTTAGAGACATGAAAAAAATATTAAAAGAAACAAAGGTAGAACTAAAACAAACAAAGGAAGAATTAAATGAAACTAGGGAAGAACTAAAACAAACAAAAGAAGAATTAAAAGGGGTAAAACAAGAACTAGAAGAACTAAAACAAGAAATGCAAATCCTTAGAGAACAAATGAGAAGGTTAAAAGGAAAAAAGAAGGTAAGAAAAAATACAAGTGATGAAAGTACTAGCAGTAATGAAAAAACTGATAGCGATTCAGATAGTAACGATAAACCAACTAACCAAGACATACAAGTAGTAGAATTCATAGAGAAAGTAGAAAATTCAGAAATAGTAAAAGAAAACAACCAGATAATAGAAGCTCTACAAAAAATGAAAAGAGTAAATGCCATCATAGAAGAAGAACCTGAAAGTGATATATAGAAGAAGAATATAATAGACATGCGGAAACGGAAATAGAAACAAATGATGTAATAAATGAAAATGCAAATGATTATCCTCAAGAGGAACTAGTAGACCCTAACTTAAAAGTAATAGCAAGAAAATGAACTAGATTACCAAACCACATACCAGTAGGACAACAAACAGAATTTAAAGAGTTTGTAGGATCAATGGCACAAGGAGTAAATTACAACGGATATTTTATCGACCTAGATAACGTTTATGATGAACAAGAAATAGAAAGAAGAATAACTGATTGGAACCTTGGAATGTATATAGCAATAATGAACTCTACACAAACAGAAAACTTAGAATATATGTATGAATTAATATCTAGAACGTTAATTGGAAAAGTAGCATACTGGATAAAATCTATAGCATACCAACTAAGAGGAGAAGTACTTAGTCATGCAACGGATTGGAAATCTATGCTGATAATATTTGACATTATACTAAAAGAGAATTATTAGGAGAAAGATGGTTAGTAGCTAGAGAAAATGTACTTGCAGAAAGAAAAAATTGAAATAATAATGAGTTTAAACAATATGAAATGTTGTAAGATTAATAAATTACCAGAATATACAATTAGTTTTAGCAAGTTCTTTTATGAAGCAAGATTTTTACCAGAAGAAAGTCCAATATATCAACAACTTTATTATGATCACTTACCAACACCTTATAATACTGAGATATCAAAAGAATACACTCAACTAGAATCAAAAGAAAACACATGAGGAGAAAGAATAAGATTGTCACGATTGATTGCTCACACACAATTAGGTTAGGCAGCACCTAAGTGTTGGACATTTGCATGATACAGTACTAAGGGCATACTTAATGCGAAAATGCGAAGAATTTAGAATGCGACAAAAAATTAAAAAATATAAGAAGTTAGGATTAAGAGAAATATGTGGATTCACGGAAAAAAGATTAGTATTTGGATGCGATGACAAAAGAAAAGAGTAAAAAAATATAAAAAGAGTAATAAAAGATATCAAACAAAGAAATACAAGAAAAATAACAATTACAAAAATTATGATAACAGAAAAAATTATAGCAATAAGCCTTATTACAAACCTTACAGAAAAAAGAGATTTAAAAGGTATAAAAATACCCCTGAAACCAGAAGAAAATTTAGAAAAAGAAAATATGTAAAACCCATAGAAACAGAAAAAGCTAAAGAATGTAAATGCTGGAACTGTAATGAAAAATGACATTATGCTAATAAATGCCCAAAACTAAAGAAAAATGAGTAAAATACATAAATACAACACAATTTATAATGAGTTTACAACATATAAAAGAAAGTGAAAATACTTCTGAGTAAAATAAACATACTAAAAAGGGAAAAAAACAAAAACTACTAGAAGAAAGAAATTACTGGGTATAATGTGAACAATATGTTCACTATAAACTTGTTACAACTTCAACTACAAGTGAAACAGGAAACAAATATTACAAGGATAGACATAACAAGGTTACAAAAAACCTTAAGAGAATAATAGAAAGAATAAGCGAAATAAATTGGCAGCTTATTAAAATAAAAAGAAATATACAAATATTAATGGATAATGGAAACATTCGCCAAGAGGTAAGAAAATTAGAACAAGATGAAAATCTTCAACAAAGGTTAAGAGAAATGAGTATTGAATAAAATCCTAATACCTAATGGTAGCAATCTATATAGAAGCCCATATAGAATACAAGATTAACAAAATGATAAAACAAGAAAACTTTATTGATAGCGGAGCAGATTTATGCTTAGCAAGAAAAGACGTATTGGAATCACATAGGTGGAAGAGAACCAGATCACATAGAGCAAGAGTATTAGGATTTAACGAGCAATCAAAAGAACTGAATGTAGTAGCAGAAAAAATGAAAATTATATTAGGAAAAACTATATTTAGATTACCAATAATATATCAATTAGACAACATGAAACAACAAGTGTTATTAGGAAACAACTTCCTAGATTACTTTAAGACACAAGTTATAGATAGTAATACTTTTAGCTTACAAACACCTTGTGATAAATGGATAGTATTAAAAAGAATATTACCAATACAGACATTAAGATTATGTACTATAAAAACTGATAGGAATAATAACCTACAATTATTAAAAGAAAAATATCTTAATATACTAAAAATAAACTTTGGAGAAAATCCAATTCAGCTATGGGAAAAGAAAAAATATATGCATAAATAAAACTGTTAAACGAAAATGACATAATTAGATCCAAACCTATTAGATATATCCCAACAGATCAAAAAGAATTTGAAATCCAATTAAAAAAATTACAAGAATTAAAAATGATATAAGAAAGTAAAAGCATACATAGCAGCCCAACCTTTTTAGTAAGGAAACATAGTGAACAAAAGAGAGAAAAAGTCAGAATGGTAATCGATTATAGAGAACTAAATAAAAAGACAATATTTGATGGATATTTTTTACCATATAAAAAAAACCTTATTAACCGGCTAGGAAATAAAAAATGATTTAGTAAATTTGATTGTAAAAGTGGATTTTGGCAAATAAAACTGACAAAATAATCAAAATCTCTAACAGTCTTTAGTGCCCCACAAGGACACTATGAATGGAATGTACTACCCTTTGGATTAAAAAATGCACCACATATATTCCAAAGAAGAATGTACCAAGTATTTAGAAGGTTAACAGAATTTTGCACAGTATATGTCGACGACATATTGATATTTAGCGATAATCTAGACGATCATATAAAATATCTAGAAAAATTTATAATAACTATAAAACAACACGGAATACTATTATTTGAAAAGAAATCTGAAATATTTAAAAACAGTATTGAATATTTGGGATATATTATAGATAACGAAGGATTACAACTGCAAGAACATATAGTAACAAAGAAAAAAAAAATTAAAGAAAAAACTAGAAAATAAAAAAGAAGTGCAATAGTTCTTAGGAGTAATAAATTATGTTTCAGACCATATAAAAGATTTACCACTCTTAAGAAAACCATTACAAGAATTGATAAAGAAAAACATAACCTTTGAATGGAAACAAGAGCATATTAAAGCCATAAAAGATATCAAGAAAAAGGTAAAGACATTGCCAAAACACAGAATACCAACAGAAAAAGATCAACTGGAACTCTTTACTGACGCCAGTGATATAGGATGGGGAGCAGTCCTCATAGCCTATGATAAAGAAGATATAAATAAAGAAAAACCACTTATTTGTGGACACAGAGGAGGAACATGGAAATCAAATGAGAAAAATTATCATATAAATGAAAAAGAATTATTAGCAGTAAAATTTGGAATAAAAAGATTTCATTACCATTTACTACCGGTAAAATTTATTGTTAGAACTGACAACGCGCAGGTAAAAGCTTTTATTACAAACAAAATAGATCATTTACCAGAATTAAATAAAATGAGAAAATGACAATCATTCTTTTGTTGTTATGACTTTATTGTTAAGAACATATCTGGAACTAAGAATATTTTAGCTGATTTTCTTAGCAGATATAACGATGTCGATCAACAGTGATAAAATTGAAGAATACATTACCAATGCCATGAATTCCCTTATATAAACCAATGAAATCCTAATATCCAGATTACAAGAAAACACCAATACTATAAACCAACTCAGAGAGGCCATACAAGACTTGATAACACTGAAAACCATACAAGATGAATCCCAATCCAGATCACCTATCACTACACCTAAAAGATCAGAAAACCCTACTACCAAAACCATGGCACCATTTGTGTCAAAACTAGCAACCATACCATCTTCAATACCATCCTATTCATCAACAGTATCAATGGCCGACAAGCTGAGATACACACCTGAATACATCAACACTTATGAAAAAATTAATAAATTTTATGATTATAAGACTAACCCTCACATTCTACGCAGTGCTAAACTGAGCAAGTATCCCACATTCTTGTGCAGCGAGCAGGCAAACCCGGAAATAGTATCAAAACTATTCACTTATGGTTTTATTGACAAACTAATAGTGGATGAAAATATGAATAACATTGCCAGATTACCAAGCATCATTGTGGAGTCCACAAGACTGATGATGGAATCATTCGGGAAAGGAATATATGAAATACAGTTATTTAACGCATCAACGGATCTAACTGGAAAGCCAATTATGATATGGAAAAAATACTACCATCAGCGGAGATGACGAAAACCTGAATAAGAAAATACCATGCACTTTAGAGAAATTCCAAGAATGGCTCAGTGCAAAAAAGAAATTCGGATTATTAACCTTGAAAACAAGAATAGAAGACATGCTGAGAGCAAAGAAGGCATGTATTATTGGAGACTCAAAAGGAGGAGAAGTAGAAGATATTATCACCCTATATTATGACAATAACATCATGACACAGGACACCATGAGATTAACAGAAATGCATGACAAAATCATAAACCTGAAATACAAACATGCAAAGGAGACAGTAGAACAATATCAAAAGACAATTGGACAAAATAGAAGACCTGTAATAAATACCAAACCTACTATTACCACCAATGTAATAAAAAAATAAGGAAGTTCTGATCCTTTTGCATAAGGATCTGAAAAAATTTATTACTTGAATAGGGATCATGTAGCTTTGCTACTTGAAACCCAACTGAATAGGGAGCCTGTAGTTCTTACTACTTGCAACCCAAATGAATACTCTGAAAAGGGAGCCTGTAGTTCTTGCTACTTGCAGCCCAAATGAATACTTTGAACAGGGAGCCTGTAGTTTTCACTACTTGCAGCCCAACAAGATACTCTGAACAGGGAGCCTGTAGTATTTACTACTTGCAGCCCAATTTACTACCATGTATTACTACATACTACCATGTATCTCAAAATCTGAATAGAAGATCAACTCAATCAAGGACACTTGGAAAGCAAAAAACGAAAGGAGATATTATCAAAGGAGACACCTGGAAAGCAACAACGATATTATCAAGGAGGACAAAGAACTTTTTGAAAAATCAGCAGACAAACTGTAGCACTTTAGACTTTTAGAAAAGTGATTAGTGTTTACTTTATGACTTTTGAAAAAAGTGATTACTATTTATGACTTTTTGAAAAGAAATTCTGTCGTAATATCAGCCAAGGTTATCTATATAAAGAGCCTCTTGTAACCTGATTATTCATTCGAAAACTTTCTATACAAATCCTTACTTGAAAATCTCTATGTCTAGCTAAACCCCCTCCTTAGTCTATAATCAATATCAATTGTAATATCATAATACCAGAGAAAAGAACACTTTGAAAGATTATAATTAAAACCATATCAGTCTATAAACCTGCACCTTAGCAAGAATTTTAGAAGATAGTCTGTTGAGAACTCTCAGACACCTAGGCTAATCATCCCGCAAATTCGTGGAAGAAGAAGGAAAGCAGAGCCAAGGGTGGGTTGAGATCTCCGGTGATCTGAAATTCTGATTAAGAGGTATGATTTCTAGACTATGTATTTTAAATTATGATCTTGATAAATGTTAAACTCTGTAGTTATGATGTTTATATTGGTTAAAGATTATATGCTTTTATTTAAAAATGAATTTTGAGTTAATACTCCCCGTCTCCCTATTACATGCTTATTATTTGATAAACTTAGACAAACTTTATCAATCTACCATCTATATTCCTACCCTCTTCTCTCTACTATTTTATCAATTTATCCAAATTTGCACATTGGCGGGGGCGATAACCATTCCAGTAGCGGCGCCACAATTCTCCCGCCACTAAAAAACGGCCAGAAGAGTTTTATTTTCAATTGAAAATAGATTATTGTTCGACTTGGACGACCTTTGTTTGACTTATAATATGAAGAGTAATCCTCTGTTACTATTACTGTTTGCATTCCTTAATGTTCATACTTGTTGCTTTCCTCCCCACCACCTTCCTTTCTTCACTTGTATCTTTCAAGACAAAGAAAAGAGAATCAATAAAAATTAGAGCCACTTTCAACTCAAGATAAAACCATTAAAAATTACAATAACAATAACATACTCAGTGAAATCCCACGGTGTGAATCTAGAGAGAGTAGAATGTACGAAGACATTATCTCTACTTTGGTAAGTAGAGCAGTAGTTTCCGAGAGACCCTCGGCTCAAGATAGAGCATAAGCACAAACCAAAAGCAAAGCAAGAATAAAGCAAGCAAGAAAAACGGTCAGAATCGGTCAGAAAAATTTAAAGCAGTATGAAAATACTAGTATCAAAAGAAAATTCAAAACTGATAGCGCATTCCGAAAAAGTAAGCAGTAAATAGCGCAGGTAAATAAGCTAAACAAAGTACACTAAATGACAAATATCAACAGAAATCAAGCTACAGGGGACTATAACTCAATACTGCGTCTATTAGTATTGATAGGCTAAGTCGACCTACACTAATAACAATACCACTACCAGTTTACAAGCGTAAATAGGACTACGCTCGACTACCTACTACCCTTCTACCCTAATTTGTTTCCTCCACAACTCCCTATCTAAGGTCATGTCCTCAGTAAGTTGCACCTGCGTCATATCCCATCTAATCACCTCTCCCCAATACTTCTTCGGCCTACCTCTACCCCTCTTAAACCCATCCATAGCCAACCTCTCACACCTCCGCACTGGGGCATTTGTGTCTCTCCTCTGCACATGCCCAAACCATCTCAACCTTGCTTTTCGCATCTTATCCTCCATCGGGGCCACTCCCACTCTATCCCGGATATCATCATTTCTAATCATATCCCTCCTTATATGCCCGCACATCCATCTCAACATCCTTATCTCCGCAACTTTCATCCTTTGGATGTGCGAAATCTTGACTGGACAACACTCCGCCCATACAACATAGTCGGTCTAACCACCGTCCTATAAAACTTACCTTTAAGTTTTGGTGGCACTTTTTTGTCGTATAAGACTCTAAATGCGAGCCTCCATTTCATCCAACCTACCCCAATACAATGTGTGACATCGTCATCAATCTCTCCAACCCCCTAGATAATAGACTCGAGGTACTTGAAGCTTCCTTTCTTTAGAATGACATGAGTACCAAGCCTCACTTCCACGTCTGTCTCAAGGTCGCTCCCGTTACTGAACTTGCACTCCAAGTATATTGTTTTAGTCCTACTTAGCCTGAACTCTTTAGATTCCAGAGTCTGTTTTCAAAACCTCCATCTTAGCATTCACTCCGCTGCAAGTCTCATCAATTAGGACTATGTCATCTGCGAATAATATACACCATGACACCTCTCCTTGGATTTGTCGTCTCAGTCCATCCATCACCAAGGCAAATAAGAATGAGCTAAGAGTTGATCTCTGGTGCAGCCCCATCATCACTGGAAAGCGATCCGAGTCTCCTTAAACTGTCTGTACCCTGGTCTTGGCACCATCATACATATCCTTGATCGCCCTAATGTACGTCACAAGTACACCTCTAACCTCCAAACATCTCCATAGAATCTCCCTAGGAACTTTGTTCTATGCCTTCTCGATGTCAATGAAAACCATATGTAAGTCTTTCATCCTTTCTCTATACTGCTCCACCAACCTCCTAATAAGATTAATGACTTATGTGGTCGAACGCCCCGGCATGAATCCAAACTGGTTCTCCGAAATAGACATGTCTCTTCTCACCCTCATGTCCACGACCCTCTCCCAAACTTTCATAGTGTGACTTAACAGCTTGATACCCCTATAGTTGTTGCAACTCTGGATATCACCTTTGTTCTTATACAAAGGGATCATTGTACTCCATCTCCATTCTTCGGGCATTCTCTCTGTCTTAAAAATGACGTTAAACAACTCAGTCAGCCACTCTAAACCTGCCCTGCCTGCATTCTTCCAAAATTCAACCGGGATCTCATCAGGCCCGGTCACTCGTCCCATGCGCATCCTGCGAACATCACCCTTAACCTCCTCTACTAATTAATATATAATAAACAAAGACAAAAAAGCAACAGAGAACAAACGGGAGATTCAACAAAGGAACTCGTTGTCTTTAACAAGAAAATTACATAATAAAGCTTGAGTGATTTCATAATTAAAAAATGTCAAAAATCAAACATGGGCAGTGATAGCTGCTTTGATGGTGGATCAAAGCAGACGAGAAATCTTGGCCATTGATACGACCTTTCGGAATCAAATCTAATACAAAAGAAAAAGCACCTCTTCTTGTCTCAATATGTATAATATGGGTATAATATGTGTATAATTAGTAAATATATGTTGATTATACATAAATTATACGATAATGATATATTTTCCATGCACATACTGTAGGGATATATCATATATATTTTATACAACAATAATACAGTTTCTATACGTATGATACATATTTTATACATATACAATAGTGATACATTTTCTATAAATAATGATATAGTTTCTACATATGCTGATATTAATTAAAAAAAAAGGCTACGAAATGAAATTATTTTTAAAAGGTTAAAAATATCTTTTAAGCTTCTTGGGTCATCCGGTGTCAATAGTTTCATGAGATGTCCATTTATGTCTTTGTCCTAAATAAATAACGCCACACAAGTAAACTGGTTACTGTGGGCCTTATGAAATCCAACAACCAGAGCTGACGATTGTTTGAATTTCAGCCCAATGAAAGAAGAACTTAAGGCTCAACAATAATATCGAATTCCATCTTCCACTTTGGGCTGGTTGAGAAGTTAGAAAACCTCCTCCAATTCTATTTGTCACATTGGACATCATAAGCTCTCAAGGCCCATTGGACTTGTCTTTGTTAAACCTGGAATTTGACGGATAAAATTCACAAACAGACACTTTTGATGCCTATATAATTGAAAAATAGCCTCTATAGTATAATTTCACTTGTGAAATACTGGAATATGAACCTCCATCCCAATGACCAAGAGGATGGTAGCAAGATTCCAAATCAACATATTGGTCTTGTGGTGTATCTAAGTATCAAAGATGAGACCAAAAATCTATATTTGTTTATAGACTTTCTTAGGGACTTGGTCATACTTGGGTGGCTGATTATGCATTTTGTGCGATCAGGAATCATAGATGTATTAGATTAGTCACTTCAACTAGATCTTTCATCCTAATTGGAGAAGAAATCACCAAACATCTACATTCAATCACTCTTGGTGTCATTGAGGTTTTTATTTGAAAAAAACAAAAAATCATGTCTTCGTCAAATGAATACTAAAAAGATACTGGTATTTCACCTGTTTAACTTAAAACTTGATAATTATTATTTTTCGGATATAATGACTTTAGGCGTCAATTACAAACCACAATCCAAGAAAATGATCTCTACGATTAAAGTGATGCATGCTTAATTCTTTGCATATTATTTTTATTATTATGTCATTCTTTGCACAATCTTTATTTACAACTATTTGTTTACCCTGGCCCTCCTTTAAATTTTATGAAAAATAAATAATGATAAAATTCTGATGTTACACTGCCAAACCCCTTTCCTCTGGAAAACATGTGAATGAGCTCGGACATGACATTTGATGTTTTTGTTGTCTTGTGCATCTTTGTCTTAAAACAATTAAATAAGTCCTAGATTTGTTCATCAATTAATTGAGGCATACACCAAAATTTGGACACTGAAAAGTGCTGCCAACTCCTCAAAGTAATGGCACAAAACAGTGTCATTTGTTTTATTTGACACTGGACCAGATCAATTAATAAGTGTATTCAGTCATTTATCTCCTACTTCTCTTCCTGTTTATTTTTTATTAAAATTATTTTGTTGAATTAGGAAGTTTGACATGACATCCACCCTGTTAAGTAGTTGTACTTGCAAGTATTAGTTTAGAGCTTTAATCATAGTGGTTCATGTCATGTGCTTCTAGCAATTGCTTGTGAACAAAGCACATATACTAATGTTGTCATTTGTTTGGAAATATCTTCAGGATAAACTTGTCGAAATGGATTCATTTATCACCTTTCTTTGCCATTGTATGTGCACCAATAATGGTCATTGTGCATCAACATTTTGGTATTTCAAACTTAAATTAAATCTATAAAATAAAAAAATAAAACAAAAGAATTAGGGTCTCTCTCTCTTTTTTTTTTTTGCTACTAAAAAGATGCATTAATAAAGTTAATATGGTTCGTTCCAATAACGAACTGAAATAAAAATTTACTGTTCCAAAGGTATCCCAGGAGTGGTCACGGTAAGGTATACATCGATTACCATACTGAAATCAAAATTTTTTATATCGTGGTTTTTATATTATGGTATTTGGTATTTATTTTTAAAAAATTTGTTATTCGATATTGATAAAAAATATACTGAAATACCGAATAATATACCAAAATATATAGTTACATATATAATTCATATATATTAGTATTATAATACTAACAAATATATAAACAAGTATTAGTACAATATTAATTATTTGCGCATTGAAATTTTTACTAATCTATCTTGATTGAAATATTTTTTTTGTGTAATTGATTTACGAAGGGGTTTGCTTGTACTTTCTTTTGAATATATTTACATGTGTAAAGTGTTAGTACGATATAATTGAGACATTTCTTGAATAGCCGAAGTCGTAATTCTCTATTATATGAGTATATGTAAGTCGAAGTCGAACAAACTATGGTACCGATTTACCGTACTATAAAATATCGAAACCGAAGTTAAAATTACCGAACCATACTGAATTAATTTGATATGATAATGATATGATATTTTAAAAAAAAGAAAACTGAAATTATCATACCGAAGTTTTCAGTACCGTAACATGCCCACCCCTAATTCCAACAGAATCGAGGATTAACAAAAACCGGAGAATTATTAAAGATTAATATTTCTATGCTACCATCCAAGTTGATTGTGCAACTAGTTTGTTCACTTTGTTGACAATTTTTTTTGTATACTTGGTATATTTTATTTTTTGAAAAGTTTTTTTTTTCGGATAATTAAAATTGAACGACATCTTTCCACTATTTTTTTTAGGGAAAAGGGTCAAATTTATCCTCCAACTATGCTTTATGGAATAACATTGCCCTCCGTCAAACTTTGAGATCAAATATACCTTCATCATTTGCAAACTTGTTAAATTTGCCCTCGGATGGACGGATATGTGAGTTGGACGCTATGTCGGATCTACATAGACGTCATGTAGGCTCACCCAATTGTTTTAACCCATACTCGTTAGCCCACCATATATATTTCAACCCGTTACCCTCACTATTGCATTTTCTCCAGCGGACCTCTGCCATCTCTGGCGAGCCCCGACGAGTTACCATGTCGGAGCTCCGGTGAACTCCACCATTGTACAACTAATTCACCACCAACGCCTCCACTTATCTCTCTCCCATCCCTCTCCGTTTTATGCCAATTGCCGCCGTCGGATTTGACCACCGAACGACCGGTAATGACGACCACTAACCATAACTGCTCCATCTCCACACCAACACGAAACCACCAACCAAACGCCCTTCTCCCTTTTCCCCTCTTTTCGTCGTTGCCGGAACAAATCAACTCCACCAACAAAAACCAAATAGCCCATTATATCTGTCATTCGCCATTGTCGTCTCCGGCGAAGTCGGTGACAAAACAAAACCACTGGTGATCAACAAACACAACCACCGGTGAGCCCCAAATACCTAGATCCGAACACAGCCAGTGACCATACCACCAACAACATCAACCCCTCTCTGCCTCACCACTGGATCCACCGACCACCACCGTCGGAGCTCCAACAATGCTTAGAAACTTGAATCCAAAGTCTTTCTGGTAGTTCATGGTTGGTGTCTTACCACCGCCATAACACCAACAACAACGACCCTAACCCCTTCGTCTTCATCAACCACCGCGATCACCAATCCACCACCTCGTCCCACCACTGCTTCACCACCAGCCGACGATGAACCACCATCGTCGCCACTGCTCAACGAACCAAACGACACATGTACAACCGTTGTTTGGATGGCTAACCGTGACCAACCGATAAATGGAAAAAATTACATTATCACTTCTCAAATCAGGCAACCTCGTATTAGTCGATGTGAATCAGATCAGTGTTTGAGAATCTGGAATACAATCATCAACTTTCTCTGTTGAATTAAAGTTGCTGGATAATGGCAACCTTGTTCTTGTGACTCAAGGGGTCGTTGTTGTACAATGGTTATGTGGTGGAGAAGGGGTCGTATTTGGTGGTGGTGCCGAGAGGCAGTGGTGGTGTTGGTCTTGGTTTACCGGAGACGAGCTCCGTCAGTGGTGATAATTTTGGGAGATCTGGGGGTTGTTTGTTAGTGGCCGACGGTGATGATTTTGGTGTTGTTTTGACGCCGGAGATGGCAGTGGCGGTAGTTTGTGGTGGTGGTCTACTGACGTGGATCCGACATGGCGTCTATGTAGATCCGACGTGGCGTTCAACTCGCATATTCGTCCATCCGAAAACAAATTTAACAAGTTTGTAAACGATGAGGGTATATTTGATCTCAAAATTTGACGGATGACAATGTTATTTCATAAAGCATAGTTGGAGGTCAAATTACCATTTATCCGGAAAGATATTTTCTCCATTTCTATATCAATAATGACAATTTTGGACTAGGGCAAAACAATTAACGGCCAAAGAAGAATGGAGCGTCAATTCAGTTCGAATTAATAAGACTTCAAATTTTCAATTACCAGTATTCTCTAATAACATTCTATATATGATTTGTCAACGAATATGACAGAAAAGCCTAGCACATCATCATTCAATTAAGGTTACCTAGCAAGCTGTTCTTTCCAATTTTTCTAAAATTAACTTTAGAGTTTAGCTTAAAAAGAATAATGGTTTTGTATTTATGTGTAACACGTCAACATCACAATTTCAATTCTTGAATTGGCCCACCGATGATATAATTAGATCAAGAAACAAAAGGCTATAATAAATATGTACAAAAAGTATTTGTCTACATGTTAATCTAGCAGCCCCTAATGGATAGACTTTTTAAATTATTATATAGAGGAAAGAGAGGTCTTATCACTAATACACATCTTGTTTCCCTGTCAGTTTTCCAACTCATTGTAAACTTCAATTTTACTTCAAAATCAACTGTTTTTTCTCTAAATTTGGATATAATAATACTATTTGGAACTTGGAAGCACACTTTTCTAATTGATACACCTGGGCGGAGATAACTATTTATTCCCAATGGAGAATTTTTTAGCATTTTAAATTTAGATGATTAGATTTTCACCAACAAAAATCATAAATTTCATACACATAAAGGGATATGTTAGATTTTTTTAAGATAATAAATAAAATTGTTTTTTCATCATATTCAATTCATCAATACAATACTGATCATTGATACTACAAAAGTCATTTTCTTGCTTTTGTGCTAATTCGTGATCTAAATGAGTAGCACCTACATTTTTTATTGGTAGTCTTGTATTCTTAGTAAGTTGTTTAATAGTTGGCATGCCATGTTGAATCGCATACATATTATGATGATTGATTTAGGGTGATCCTAACCGAATGATGATGAATTGAGCTAAGGGCCATAAATTATTAATTTGAATTCCCTTCGTGAGAAAATTACACCAATTTAAAATTATTTTCTATATATATATAACATATGTTATATTTTCTGAACTTATTTGTGTGTTTACTTCTTATATTTCTAAGTCTCGTAATGAAAAATTCTTATTTTCCCACTATTATTACACGCCAACAAAATTGAATACCTAGTTAGTGTGAGCTACTATTAGAAAGCCAAATTGGAATATTTATTTTTTGCTTTTGTTTTTTTGTTTATATTTCTTCCCATTGTTCGCCTTGAAATTTTCAAGCACGTAAAGTGGTTTAGGTTAAAGTCAATCTTCACTTTCATTATGGGCAGAACAATAAGTTATAGTCAATGGTTTCACATTGGAAAAAGTATACTAGGATCTGGTAATAATATAAGTATGTAACATAGGATTTGGATTATTGAGGTTATAAGTCAATTTTCAATTCATTGTGGGCCAATATTAAGTGGAGTAATAATCAATGGCACATAGGATCTAAGATTGTTTGGTCACATACACATTACATTTGTGAATAGAAACGTCAAAGTTCCGCTTTGCCAAATATTTTTTGTGCTTTTCTGTATTTGATCAACTCTTGATTGGCATTTCAAATTTCAAATTTAAATTGTTCAATGCCCTCGAATTTATTATTTGCTGGCATATATTGTTGTTTATGAGCAATAACAACTAGATGACTCCAAATTCACCTTTTATGTTTACATTGGGAGCTGTTTGTCCACCGTTAACATTTGATTTTTTTATTTTCGAATAAGGATTTGTTTGCAATCTAGTTTCTTGTTTCAACTTCAACTTCAACTTCAACCACCAACCTGAATTTCGAAAAAAATTGTTTGAAGACTATTTCATATGAAATAATGATAGATTTCACTAACTTAGTACTCCCTTCGTTAAAAAAAGATAGTCTTAGTTTGATTTGGAACAAAGTTTAAGGAATAAAGGAAGACTTTTGAAATATGTGGTTCAAAATAAGTCTTAGATATTTGTGTAGTTGTAAATCATCTCATAAAGTTAAATTATTTCTAAATATAAAATTATGTCAATCTTTTTAGAACAAACTAATAATAAGGAAAATAAGATAATCTTTTTGAGGTGGCGGTAGTAGTTAAGATGAATCAAACTGGTTGATGAACACCCTAGTTAAGATGATTATTTTGTTATAATTAATAAGAATTCAAGAATAAGGCTACCCAAACATTCTAAATCGGTAACACCTATGAAATCCACATATGCATTAATTACCAATTTTTATATTCATATGATATGATGAAAAGAATGAAATATATGTTTTGCTAACAACTCTTTGCAACTAGAGTTTTTTCTTCTTCTTTTAATGGAGAAAACAATAAAAAATGAAGAAGGAGAGGAGAAAAACAGAAAGGGTCAATTCCAAGATTGCCAACAAACAATGAAATTGCTTTGTCATGTGATATTTGCATTCTTCAGCAATGACGTGCCACCATCTTTTCATTTTCCTTCTTCTTTTATTGCAATATTTGAAGTTTTCTTTTCTTCTTGTTAATTAAAGTTGATGACACATCATTTTCACATTAATTGGATGTTTAAAGGTCATATGTTGGCAATTCTTACTTGAAAACAATCATCTGTTAGGTACACATTTTGTGTCATTGCATCAATGTTATGTCATGTCTCTCACAAGTGGTTGTCCTTTGTTAGGTACAAATTTATATGTATATATCTTTTGTACGTAAGCTTGAGAGTGAAACACAACAAAATTGGACAATAAGAAGAAGATTGTTACTCTTCATCTTTTTCATTATTTTTTTATCTAAAGAATATATACACATAGAGAGGTGATAGAATATGAAATTATCCACAATATATCAAATGAAATTAAGGGATATATCTAGCCTAAGAGATGGAACCCACACACACGGCATGAATTACCCTTGACTTGTATTACGACGTAAGTAATTTCTTATTCTTGATCAACAATGGGGGGCCATGGTTTTAGAAAATTGTCACCAATTTTTCATTTGAAAAGACAAGTTATTGTATGAAAAGGTATAATTAGCATTTCAACTTTCAAGTATATCTGCGAAATATGGGCAAAACGACATCCCGAGAAGTCTTTGCAGGCAAAATGCGAAATAACATAAAGTGATTAAGTACTTGATTAGTAGTTAGGACATGACTAAGTAAAATAAGTAACTTAATTTTCTTCAATGTTTTGTGTATAATTTATCAATATTGGCATAAACCCCTCTTTGTTTAAATTGAAATTTGTTAAATATACACAATATACATGTGTATATTAGTCTCTCGGTTTTGGTGTACAAACCGTGTACATGGTAGATAAATTAGGTAAGATTTTAGTCTCCTAGTTTAGGTAATGTTGTAGTGTAAATAGTATTATATACTTACCATAATATTTGTATTAACATAATTGTATAATTAGTATCCATGTAGAATAAGGTTTTAGGAATAAGATTCTCTTATTATGGAAATATGTAACTTGTATATATAGTCTTTCAATCAATGAAAATAATCAAGGGATTATTTCTTTCATGGTATCAGAAGTCTAGGTCTTAAAATCCTCTCTCTAAAATCCTATTTTTCCATCGACTCCCTTGCACTTCCGAGACCTTTGCTCTCGGTTTGTGTGCCGACGGGAACCCTCTTCCTCCCAAAATTTTCTCCCAAATCACTCGATCACATATTGTTCTATCAATATGTCTACATCCCGAAACACGTTTCATCCCGAAACACGTTTCATCCTAAGTTGTGGACGACTCTTGAGCAGGATTTCTCTCACGTAAATATGGAAGATTTCCCTAATGTTTCGGCTTATTGCAAAAGATTAAAGGAATTGGCGAACCAACTTTGCAACGTTGGCGCGCCAGTTTCGAACGATCGTTTGGTCCTTCAAATAGTTGCCGGCCTCTCTGAGGCCTATAATGGTGTTGGAACATTTCTTCGGCAAAGCCATCCGCTTCCGCAATTCTATCAAGCACGTTCTATGCTTACACTCGAAGAGGCATGCATGGCAAAAAGGGCGGCTACCGGTGCTAGTCTTGTAGTCATGATGACCGAGTCCATGGTAGGCCAAAACCGCAACAACGGTGGCGGCAAAAAGGGTGAAAATAAGAAAAATGGCAAGAACCGCAGTGGCAACAACGGCGACAAATGCGAGAATGGTGGTGGCGCGGGTCCTCGCAGCGGTCGGCAGAAGAAGATCGCAGCTCGGGCCCACAGCTGGCCCCCTATACGCAAGTGCAAAGAGGCCCACAACAACAGTTTGGGCCCAACCGCTTCCCCAAGGCGGCGCCACCATTCTCGCCTAATCGGCAGCTGGCAACCAAAGCAGTCCAGGCCCAATTCAGCCTGGTCCAAATACAATCAGCAGTCTGGACCGAGACCGCAAGCAAGGGTGCTTGGGCCTCGGCCCCGCAGGCCCATCACGCAGCGGCACCCACGTCTACCGACATCGAAGTCGCAATGCACAAAATGGTTTAAATCATCTGGATCCAAATTGGTATATGGACACTGCCACTACCCACGTGACATCCGATTTAGGTACGCTCTCGTCTTATTCTAGTTTGAGCAACCCTCGCGGTATAATTGTTGGAAATTGTAATTCTTTTCCAATTCGTGGTTATGGTCATAAAACGTTATCTCCCTCTCATCCACTTCTTATCTTGAAAAACACCCTACACGCCCCCAAATTAATTAAAATCTTAGTCTATGTCCGTAAATTCACTACTGACAATTTCGTTACTATTGAATTTGATCCATTTGGTTTCTCTGTGAAGGATTTCAAGACGGGGAGTCCTCTCATGAGGTGTGATAGTAGGGGAGATCTTTATCCTATCACACCCAGTTCCGGTCCATCGAGTCAAGCCCTGCCATCAGCCTTTGCAGCCATTTCTCCTTCTTTCTGGCATGCTCGTCTTGGTCTTCCAGGTTTATCTATTTTGTCGTCTTTAGATAAAAATAGTTTTATTTCATGTAAGGGTACGAGTAGTACTCCAAATTGTGAGTCTTGTTCTTTAGGAAAAATTGTTAAGTTGCCATTTGTAGACTTAAATTCTCTTACTTTAATGCCATTTGATATTATTCATAGCGACTTATGAACGTCTCATGTTCTTAGTTCTGTGGGTCATCGGTATATGTTCTCTTTTTGGATGATTATTCTAAGTTTTTATGGACATTTCAAATAGCGAAAAAATCTCAAGTTTTTTCCGTCTTCTTAAAATTTAGAGCATTCATCATAACCCAATTCGACTGAGAAATAAAAAATATTCAGTGTGATAATGGCAAAGAATATGACAATGGGGTGTTTCGGAAATTCTGTGCTAATAATGGGATCAATTTTTATTTTTCTTGTCCTCATACCTCTTCACAAAATGGGGAGCCGAACGCAAAATTCGTTCCATAAAAAACATTGTCCGAACTTTATTGATTCATGCTTTCGTACCCCCGTCTTTTTGGCATCATGCTCTCCAAATGGCTAACTATCTCCTTAACATAATTCCTTCCAAAGGTTTGACATATTCTTCCCCCTTTAAATTTTATATAATAAAATTCCTTCATATTCACATCTTCGGGTTTTTGGGTGTTTCTGTTATCCGTTATTCCCGTCCACCACAATTAACAAACTTCAGGCCCGGTCTACTCCGTGTATGTTTTTGGGTTTTCCGTCTAATAATCGTGGCTACAAATGCTTTGATTTATCCTCTAATAAAATCATCATTAATCGCCATGTCATTTTTTATGAATCCCAATTTCCATTTGCTAAAGTTAATACTCATGTGCCTAGTTCGTATAATTTTTTGGATGATAGTATATCCCCATATATTATTCATCATTTTTCAGACTTCTCCCGCACCCAAATTTCTCCAGCGGGCCCACTGCTCGATGGCCCCACTGGTTCGTCACCCAATGCCGGTCCTAGTCCAGCCCCTGGGCCGCCTTCTACGATTGGGCGATCAGCCACTCGAACCGGTCCAGCCTCGCCCAGCTTATCGATTTAGGCAAGAGGGCCCACCGCATGTCAAGCTAGTCCATCCCAAGTCCCGAAAATTCCCAAAATCCACCTGCCTCTGCCCCGAGTCATGGACCAGTCACCCGTAGTCAACGGGGGATTTTTACACAAAAAAGACATTTTAATTTAAATTCTAATGTTCTTAAATCACCCTTATCCCGAAATTATGTGTCTGCATTAAATGACCAGAATTGAAAAATTGCTATGACCGATGAATATAATGCTCTTATTGATAATAAGATGTGGGAGTTGGTACTCCGTCCATCTGGTATTAATATTATTATGTCTATGTGTTTTTTTGCTCATAAGGAAAATTCATATGGTTCATTTGCCCAACATAAGGCGCGGCTTGTGGGTGCTGGTAAGACTCAGCATGTGGGTGTTGATTGTGGTGAGACATTTAGTCCGGTGGTCAAGCCGGCTACCATTCGCACTGTGCTTAGCTTGGCTCTTTCGAAGGCATGGCCTATTCATCAGTTAGATTTAAAGAATGTTTTCCTACATGGTGATCTCAAGAAAATAGTATATATGCATCAGCCATTTGGATTTAGGGATCCCAAACATCCTCATCATGTATGTTTGTTGAAAAAGTCCTTATATAGGCTTAAGCAGTCTCCACGGGCCTGATATACGCGGTTTGCAGACTATGTTTCGACTATTGGGTTCACTCACAGCAGGTCGGATAATTCATTTTTCATCTACCGTCGTGGTTCATCCGTGGCCTATATTCTGTTATATATGGATGATATTATTTTGACGGCCTCTTCTGGTGCCTTACACCAGTCTATCATGACAATGCTCAGCTCTGAGTTTGCTATGAAAGACTTGGGGCCCTTGAGTTACTTTTTGGGGATTGCGGTCACTCGTCATTCCGATGTGTTGTTCTTATCTCAACGGAAGTATGCAGATGAGATCATCGAGAGGGCTGGGATGTCATCCTGTAAGTCCACTTCCACTCCAGTTGATACTAAGCCCAAGCTTTGTGCAGCGGCCGACGTACCCTACGAGGATCCGACCCACTATCGCAGTCTTGCAGGGGGCCTTCAGTATCTTACCTTTACGAGACCGGATATTACATATGTTGTCCAACATGTGTGTTTGTTCATGCATGATCCCAGAATTGAGCGCATGAATGTACTCAAACGCATCATTCGGTATATTCAGGGTACACTTGACTATGGTTTGCATTTATATCCTTCCTCGACGTCCACACTTGTCTCGTATACGGATGCTGATTGGGGTGGATGTCCAGACACCAGACGGTCTACGTCTGTCTATTGTATGTTTCTTGGCAACAACTTGGTCTCCTGGTCTGCCAAGCGTCAGTCGACTCTATCCCGCTCAAGTGCCGAGGCTGAATATCGAGGGGTAGCTAATGTGGTCTCGGAATCATGTTTGTTACGTAATTTGCTTTTGGAGCTTCATTGTCCCATTCAGAAGGAAACCTTGGTTTATTGCGATAATATTAGTGTCATCTACCTTTCTGGTAATCCGGTTCAGCACCAACGCACTAAGCATATCGAGATGGACATTCACTTTGTCCATAAAAAGGTTGCTCGTGGTCATGTACGCGTCTGTCATGTCCTGTCAAGATATCAAATTGCATACATCTTTACAAAGGATCTTCTCTCGGTCATTTTTGAAGATTTTAGGAACAGTCTCAGCGTTCGAAGACCGCCCGCTATGACTGCGGGTGTGTGTTAAATATACACACAATATACATGTGTATATTGTGTATATTAGTCTCTCGGTTTTGGTGTACAAACCGTGTACATGGTAGATAAATTAGGTAAGATTTTAGTCTCTTAGTTTAGGTAATGTTGTAGTGTAAATAGTATTGTATACTTACCATAATATTTATATTACCATAATTGTATAATTCACTCTTGGGCTTTATGTAAATTATTTTCTGAAAAGTAAATAGTAAACTTTGAAACCTACAACTCTTGGTGGTGAGCTTGATGATAGCTAGTGATTCACTCATTTGAATAGTCTGTATACTTATTGAATTCTTCTAGTTTTAATTATTAATATTTTTTGGTGAAAATGATTCTAACCAAAAATATAGTTAGAGATTTGTATTCAAGGATTTAAAGACAAGTGAGTTGTATCCGATCCGAATACCCTCTTTATTGGTTAGGTTACGAATATCAAGAATAAAAAGTTAAACAAGTATGGGAAATAAGCAATTAAAATGAGTAAATAAGCTAAGATCTGAAGAGAATAATGTAAGAACAAATGCTGAGAGTAGTATATTTGCTTGAGAGAGATCTTGGTTATAAGTGTAGGCTTAGAGAGAATACAAAGTGTCTTACTTCTCTTCTATGTCTTGCATATATAAAAAAAACTAGACTATTATGCCCCTCTAAAGTTATGACGATGGAACATACTGACGTCATAATACCCACGAGCGCCGCGGCTTTCTGATCTAGGAGTGTTGATGTGATAGGAGTTGTTGGAAGTGGAGGCCAATTGTGCTAAGACTCCGAGACCATCAAGCTTCTCGAATACGCTAATGCTCGCGAAAGCGTTTCCACTCAATACAGATAGAGAGTGGGAGACAGCTGTGTGAAAGCTCCATAACCACTAGGCTTCTCAGATACGCTAACTCTCCGAGAGACATTTTTACCCAATACAACTTACTTAATAAATAAGCTTATTGCGAGTTTTACTTTTCAAATTATTAATTGCATCACTCAATCGCGTCGAGTCAAATTTAAACTTTGACAAAATAGAACCGAATTGAGTTTAATTCAATTTAGCCAAGCTAAACTGCAAGTACGTCAAGATTTACCCCGAGCCTCGAGCAGGCTTCATTTAGTGACCAGACCTAGATGATAGCTTAGGAAAAAATTACTACAAGAAAGTATATAATATGCAATAAATCTTTAGAAATAATAAATATATTGTTGCTAAAAAACGTAAATGACAACAAAAATTTTAATACATTATTGTTAAAAATGATAAATGGCAACAAAAAGAATGTGTTTAATGCGAAAACTTTTCACATCGGATGGTATTGTAACGGCATGCAACAATTTTTATTGTTGTGAAAAATACTTTTAGGAACGACATCCAACAAATGACAACAAAAAAATATTGTTGACAAATGCTTTTCGTAGTGAATGCACCACGTTCAAGAAAAACTTCGAGAAAATATGTCAAAGCTCCTTAAGATTTTCAGGAGCTTCAAAGGAAATTACAGTAACACGACATTGAAACCTCAAATTTGATGGCTCGATTATAAAACAAAATTATTAATTCAAGAAAGGAACATTTAGTATCTAACTTATGTACTTAGCTTCATTTAATAGTATAATTCTAAGTGGAAAAATATATTTTTGATTCTTTTTGAAAGAGAATAATCCCTTGATTATTTTTATTAATGTAATTGATTTATTTACATGATATACAATAGTAAATCTAGCCTATAATTATGGAAATCAGATATACATTTTCTTAATACAAAGATTACTACCATAATTACCGATTTACAAGATCACTAATAAATCAAAGTAATATATGGTGTATATTCTATCACCCCCCCCCCCCCGCAGTTATAGCGGGCGGTTGTCGTACGCTGAGACTGTTCCTAAAATCTTCAAACAGAACTAAGGAAAGACCCTTAGTAAATACGTCAACAATTTGATAACTTGAGGGGACATGCAAGACACGTACTTGTCCACGAGCTACCTTTTCGAGAACAAAGTGAATATCCATCTCAATATGTTTAGTGCGCTGATGCTGGATAGGATTCCACGAGAGATATATCGTACTAACATTATCGCAGTAGACCAATGTAGCTTTCCGAATAGGAAAATGAAGCTCTAAGAGGAGATTACGCAACCAACAGGACTCAGACACCACATTGGCTACCTCCCAATATTCGACCTTCGCGCTGGATTGCGATAATGTAGTCTGGCGTTTAGCCGACCAAGAGACCAAGTTATCACCAAGAAACATACAATAACCAGATGTCAAACGCCTGGTATCTGGACATCCACCCCAATCAGCATATGTATAAGACATGAGAGTAGATACTGATGATGGATATAAGTGTAAACCGTAAACAAGAGTGCCCTGAATGTAACGCACAATGCGTTTGAGAGCACGCATGTATTTTTTCCTCGGATCATGCAGGAATAAACACACCAGCTGCACTACATATGTAATATCGGGCATCATAAACGTAAGATATTGAAGAGCTCCTTCAAGACCATGATAGCAGGGAGGGATCTTCGTATGGTATGCTAGAAGTAGCACTCAGCTTCGGTTTAGTGTCAACCGGAGTAGGAGATGACTTACAAGATGACATGCCAGCCCATTCAATAATATATGTTGCATACTTCATCTGATATAGAAATAGACCACCTACATGACGAGTGACAGAAATATCCAAAAAATAACTCAACGGCCACAAGTCCTTCATAGCAAATTTGAAGCTGAAAAGCGATATGATAGACTTGTGCAGTTTGTCAGAAGAAGCAGTCAATATAATATCATCCACATATAACAGAATGTATGCCATAGAAGTACTGTGATGGTAGATGAATAGAGAATGATCAGACATGTTGTGAGAAAACCCAAGAGTAGATACATAATCTGCAAACCTTTTGTACCAGGCCCGAGGGGCCTATTTTAGCAGGCACACATGGTTAGGATGATCGGGATCCCTGAAACCCAAGGGATGATACATGTATACAGTTTTCTTGAGTTCACCGTGTAAGATGCATTTTTCACGTACAACTGATGAATAGGCCATATTTTTTAGAGAGTCAGGCTGAGAACAGTGCAAATAGTTATCGGTTTGACCACAAGACTAAATGTCTCTCCACAATCCACGCCAACCTGTTGAGTTTTTCTATCAACTACAAGATGGCCCTTATGCCTCTAAAAAACAACCATCAGATTTTTCTTTATAAGTAAAAATTTACATAGAACGAATCACATTGACACCAGGTTGACGGGGCACTAACTCCCACATCTCATTTTTAATAAGAGCACTATATTCATCATCCATGGCCATTTTCCAATTCGGGTCACGAAGAGCAGACATGGGTTACGTGGTAGGGGTGATTTAGTGTCAATAGAGTTAAGATTAAATTGTCATTTTGGACTAAAAATACCCCATTGGCTACGAGTAATGGGCCCTTGATTCAGAATAGAAGTGGGTTGGACCTAGGTCGGTGTAGTGACGTCGGTAATGGTTCAGTTCGGGAGGAACTGGGCCGGCTGGAGGCTGGAATTTGTTGGGCCAGCATGCAGACAGACTGGACCGAGAAGGGAGGGACAGGTTAGGCCAGTAGGCAGAGGGACTGGACCGAAAGGGGAATGACTATTTGGGCCAACAGGCAGTGGGCCAGCAGAAAATTCGGACAAGGGGGTATTGAACCAACAGGAATTTGGCTAGACCTTGCCTTCTGGTCCAGATTTCAAGGAGAGGGCTAGACCAAATGGTGCACCACATACGGTGATAGCCCATCATCCAAAAATTCACAAGACTTGGACGCGGAAATATTTAACTTAGCAAACGGAAATTGAGTTTCATAAAAAATAATATGGTGACTAATGATGATTTTATTAGAGGATAAATCAAAATATTTGTAACCATGATGATTAGATGGGTACCCCAGGAACACACAAGCGATAGAGCGGGCTTGAAGTTTGTTAATGGTGATGGAGAGGAAAAGAGGATAACATAACACCCTAAGATGAGAATACGAAGGGTCTTTTTGATAAAGAATTTTGAGTGGGGATTGGTATGCTAATCCTTTGCTATGGAGTATGTTAAGGAGGTAAGTTGCCATTTGTAATGCATGATGCCAAAATGGAAGGTGGTAATGATGCATGAGCTAGTAATGTACGAACAATATTATTAATGGTGCAGATTTTTCTTTCGGCTATCTCATTTTGTGATGACGCATGTGGATATAAAAACAGAAAAGATATACCATTAACCTTACAAAATTCTCTAAATTGCCCATTATCAAATTCCCTTCCATTATCACATTGAATATTCTTAATTTTCAGTTCAAATTGTGTACGAATGAATGCTCTAAATGATTGAAATGTGGAATAAACCTAAGACTTTTGAGATAACGGAAATATCCACAAAAATTAGAATAATCATCCAAAAATTACACATAATAACGGTGACATGTAGAGCTCAAATTGGGAGATGTCCAAAGATCACTATGAACAATATCAAATGACAACAATGTACTAGAAATCGAGGCAACAAACGACAGTTTAACAGGTTTTACAAGCGGACAAGAAGGACAAATATTAGTACTACGAGCACTATTACACTCAATAAATTTATTATTTTTAAGGGAGAAAAAACCGACGCTCTCGGATGACCCAAACGTGCATGTCACAAGGAATGTGCTAAAACGGCAAACGTTGACGATGTGGCTTGATTAGTGGTGATGGTGGTGGTGATGGGATAGATCTCACCCCGATTATTACATCTCATTAGATGTATCCCCCTTCAGAAATCCTTCACATAAAATCCAAAAGTGTCAAAATTCAACAGAAACCGAGTTATCAGTTGTAAATTTCTGAACAGATAACAAATTTTTAATTAAGTGGGGAGCATGAAAGACGTTTTTCAAGGCTAAAGGTAAGTTGGGGGCGGGGGGACAAATTTGTGTGACCATAACCACGAATTGGAATTGAATTACCATTACCAACAATTATGTCACGATATTTGCTCAAATTAAAATAAGATGAGAGATTACCTAGCACGGATGTCATATGAGAAGCAGCACTGGTGTCCATGTACCAGTTTACATTCGGGGGATTTAACACAAGTGTATGCATTGCCGCCTCGATGTCCGTGTATGTCGAAGACATTTGTGGGCCCATATCAACGAAAGCCTGCTGAGGCCAAAGCCCAAGCAGGCCAAGTTACTGCCAGGCCGAGTTATTCTGAGGCCCAGTTTGGCCTTGCTGACGCCGTTGTTGTCCACTGGTCTTGGCCCAGTTTGGTGATGGGTACGGGCAAGGTGGCATGGGCCATCGCCATCGCCCGGCGCAGCCCCATGGCCATCGCTCCGAGGCCCAGGCCCGCCGCTGGTGTTGTGTCCCGCCCTTTCATCGACCGCCGTCGCCTCCACGTCTTCCACTGCCACCGTGGCCACCACCCTTGCCACCTCCATGTCCGCCACCGCGATTGTTTCTATGATTTTGACCCTTTTTACCACCCTCGTTATTACGATTTTGACCATAATTTTCGAAGAATGATTGAGAGTCATCGATTTTGCGGGACGTGACCACCATCACGACGGAATTGGCTTTGATTGCCGCCTTATTAGCCAACTATATTTCTTCTAAGGTAAGCATATAACGTGTTTGGTAGAACGACAGGAAAGGGTTGCTTTGACGAAGAAGAGTTCCAACCCTATTATATGCCTCGGAGAGACTTGTAACCATCTGAAAAACGAGACGATCATTTCTGACGGGCACGCCGACGTTCTTGAGTTGATCCGGCAACTCCTTGAGCCTTTGACAATAGGCTAAGGCACTAGAAAAATCCTCCATATTTATGTGAGAGAATTCTTGCTCAAGGGTTAAAGCACGGGAATTTTTGTTATCTTGGAATATATCACGCAACCTACTCCAAGCTTCCATTGTCATGGCGTCAGGTTCGATAATTGTCTGTAAGAGGTCCGTAGAGATGGTGAAATAAATCCATTGAAGAACCGTAGCATCAAGAGTTGCCCACAACTCTATATCATCAGCGGTGGAAGACCTTCTCCCTGCCTTTTTCCGATTTGACAATGTAATTGAGGACTCTATGAGACCTAGCGTAAATTATATAAAGTTCTTCCCACGTTGCGTATTGGACGTTCTCTATTTTAAGGACAATAGGGATGTTGTTCTTGATGTTAGAGCCAGCAAGGTCATGATGAAGTGAATTTATTGTGTTAGACATGATTGAGGAACACGAGGAGAATTAGAGTTTCGAAAAAAAAAAGATGAGGGATGAAGGGACGCCCGAGAGAGACCAAAGGCGGCAGAATTGTGGTGGAAAAGGAAAGAATTTTGCCCTAGACTGTTGATACCATGAAAGAGAATAATCTCTTGATTATTTTCATTAATGTAATTAGTTTATATACATAATATACAATAGTAAACCTAGCCTATAATTATTATCATAATTATCAATGTATAAGATCACTAATAATATCAAAGAAATATACGATGTATATTGTATCAAAATTCCACATGTTAAGTCTTAAATATCGGTAGTTTTGCATGATTGGTCAAATTATAAATGTGTAGTAGGATAACTTAGTAGGATCCAAGTGACTAGCTTTTTCTTTTGATGATAATTTTTTTTGTTTTAAATTAAGAAAAAACATGATCACTTTACTCGCATCTTGCATTGAACTATGATTTGAATGGTTGCTTTTCCCTCAATCACCTCAAATATTATTCAACAACTATTTTTTTTTTATCTATCCAGCCTTATAAAACAAAAAAAAAAAGGTTAAATAAAGAACTCATATTGTAAGATAGAGAAAGCACAATTTTGTGGCCATATTCATAAGTTGGCACCTTAGAACTGAATCACTACTTCAAAGAAAGATACTCTTATCTCTTTCTTTTTCATTTTTTTACCCTTTTTATGAAACCTTTTATGTGAAGATGCTTATATTATATTGACTTTCGGTACGATTTGTTTTTTGCACTTTAAAGCTTTTTCGAATCATCAAGAGTTAGTTCATGACATGTCGAAATGTGAAATGTTTCCCCCCTTCATTTTCTATAACTACCTTTTACTTTTTGTCTTCAACATATATTAAAAAAAGAACCCCTTCAATTGAGAATTTTTTTCTCCTAAGAAAGTGACCCAAAGTGCGAATCTTCTTTTATATATGTGGTGATTTAGTCAATTGAGGAAGAATTGCTTGTCAATGATGGAACTTTGGTCTTCTTTTTCTCTTTCCTCTTTGAACCTTTTTGAAGCATTAAGGAGGGATGTTGCTAACGCTAGAAATAGCACTACAAATATAATGGAAAACACATCTGTCTTGGAATGATTCTTAAAGCATGAAAGAGAGGTAATCCTGTTCATAAAATGTCCATCATGTTATTAGTGGTATCTAAGCTTATTGACTAGCTCGTATTTTCTAAGCATGTGAAATAGTGCAATCATCTCATATAAGAACTTAAATTGTCAGAGAGGGAATATTTTTATTATTTTATTATATTCTTAACATGCTTTTCACGCGCAATTTTTTTTGTGGACCATTTTTTATAATGAATGACAATGAGACTTTGAACCTAGAATCTATGCCTATTATGATACTATAATAAAAAAAAATTAGACTTTGAGCCTAATTTTATCTCAAGGATAGCTTATAATATGATGATTACCTAAGACCATGTAAAGAGGGAAATAACTTCATATAACCTACCATTGCGCGAAACCAAAATCCTCGCACCCTTGGACATTTAATGGAAAATAATACAAAATATCCCTAAAATGCAAATACATGTCCCCTCGTAAATTAATTTTTCTTTTATCCCGCCGATCAAAAATATTTACATGTGTACCCTCTACCCCAAAATCCTTCCTTCACGACGCTATCGTGGTATAATTATATATCAAGATGATATCATGGAAGACTAAGAGAAGGACTGAAGTAGTCATCAATGATATCATTTCAGTATATTTATATACCATGATAATATCATAGAGGACTAAGAGAGTGTCTCGTTGAAGGACTAAAACAGTTCTCCGTGATACCATCTCAGTATATGGTATATGTTATGATGATATCATGGAAGATTGAGTGTCTCATTGAAGGATTGAAGCAGTCCTCAATGATACTATCTCAATATATGTATATAAAAGGATGATATCATAGAGGTTTTTTTGAGAGAAGTGTATTTTTCAATAAATGAACATGATCCTCTGTAATGCTTTGTCATTATATTATATATATCATATGAGTTTCATAGAGGGTTGATGAGTGTTTTTGAAGAAATGAAAGAAGTACTTTGTGATACCATTATGGTATATAAAAAACGAAGTGATACCATATCGATATCATAATTTTGGAGGTATTAATTAATTTAAGAGAGGGTATGAAAGGATAATTATTTTGCTTGGAGGAGCCATGCACGTTCTTTCAAGCGTGAAAAATATAATATGGGCCCAATATCGAGTAAAGAAAAGAATTAAAATGATCTGACACTAATAAATGTTAAACACAGGGTGATTTTATGGTTTGGGAATATTCTTCTTGTTTGCTGCATAATTGTTGTCAACATGGAAAAAAAGAACAGCCCGGTACACTAAACTTTCGCTATGTGCGGGTTCCAGGAAAGAGCCGGATCACAAGGGTCTATTGTACGCAGCCTTATCTTGCATTTCTATAAGAGGTTGTTTCCACGGCTTGAACACATGACCTCCAAGTCATATGGCAGTAACTTTACCAATTACTCCAAGACTCCTCATCAACATGTAATGGGATAAATATTATTTTGTAAACAGGACAATGAAAATTCATTTTTAGGAGTATATATTCTACTAATATGCTTTGGGCCTGATCTTTATATACTTAAGATTATTTCCTTCTCCTTTTTGGTTCTTATTCTTTAATTTATTCTTATTTCTACCATTTTCATTTAGTTGATTATCTAAAATACGTCGAAGAAGGTGCATGTACTAATTAGCTGGCTTGCAAATAAATTGCTAAAAAGTTTGATAGTGGAAATGAAGATTTTGTCTCTTAAGGATTTCGTACAAAATCATTTGGCTTTGATGTGTCGGAATCCATCAACGATTAGGGTGATATAAGTACACTTATTCAAAATAATAAGCCATAAAAGAGGATGGCATCATAAATAGTGTAATTCTCCTTGGTTGGAGGCTTCACATTAATGTAATATATATAGGTGTTTACAATCACAAACCCTAATTTGAGAAGAATCTCTAAACCTAATTGGAGAAGGATCTCTAAGCCTAATTGGAGAAAGGGGACTGATCGACGGAGGCGGGGGTTGGGGCAGTGTGGCAGGGGATTGGTCGACGGAGACAGGGAGGTTGTGATTGGAGCAGTAGGAGGGGTGGTTTTCGACGGGACTTGGGGCAGTGATGGGACAACAGAGGGGGGGGGAGGAACCGTGACGGGACAGTCGGAATATTTGCACTATGTATGGCGTTTCGCAGGAGAGGGGAAGTGTTTGTCTCATTAAGGAAGTTGTAATCAGTTACTTGAAGTTGTTGGACGTTTGCAAATGGGAAAACGTTTTCCTCGAATGTGATATGGCGAGATACTAGGATTTTATGTGTGGACAAATCATAGCATAAGTACCCCCAATGGTTCGACGGAAAATCTAAGAAGACGCAATGAGAGGTGCGAGGTGCTAATTTGTGAGGGGTCGTGAAGAAAGGATTTGGGTAGCATAAACAACCGAAAATCCGAAGGTGATAATATGAAGGGATCCGGCGGAATAGAATTTCGGTAGGGGTTTTATTATGAAGGGTACATGTATATAATATATTAAGAAGGTATTCTACCATTTTAATGCGTATACCCAAAAGGAAGGGATATGAGAGGCATGAAAGAGCATTGTACAGATCATATTGTTAATTGCGCGGAGTATTCTTTCGGCTTTACCATTTTGAGGTGAGGTATGGGGGCACGAGAATCGAAACAGCATGCCATTATCCGCATCAAATTTATGAAAGGGGGAATTGTTAAACTCACGACCATTGTCACATTGAAACGATTTTATGGCCTTTTCAAACTGTGTTTTAACATATGATTGAAATTCAAGAAACGTGGAGTAAACTTGAGACTTATATTTGAGCGGATAGACTCAAAGAAAGTGAGAGAAGTCATCTAATAATACCAAATAATATTTATGACCCAGTTTGTTAGTAATAAGAGATATCCATAAATAAGCATGAATGATGTCGAAAGGAGAAAAAGTAACACTTAAAGATGACGTAAACGGAAGTCTAACATGCTTTCCTAGAGGACAGAAATAACAATTTTGGAAAAATTTCCCTTTATTACATTGAATTAAATTGTGACTTCTAAGAAAGTTAAAAATTGGTGCTCCTGTCTACTGTGCCAAGTTGATGGAGAGATAGTAGCTAGGGAGGTAGGTGGATTGACACTTGCAGCGGAATTGGATGAGAAAGGATATAAGTCCTCCATACTATTACATCTCGTATAGTTGTTCCCGTACGGAGATCTTTCATAGAAAAACTAAAAGGGTCAAACTCAATAGATACGGAATTGTCACTAGCAAATTTCCTAACATATATTATGTTTTAATGATATTAGGAGCATATAGAATGTTTTTGAGAAAAAAGGGAGGGTGAGATGGTGGAGTTTGAGTGGTGTCATAGCCTTGAATTGGAATGCGGTTATCATTTCCTACCAGAATAGATTGAGGATTATTCAATTGAATAGTTGCGGAAGATTATCTGAGTTACGAGTGAGGTAGGAAGTGGCGCTCGTATCCATGTACCCAACATCGTCGGGAAAAGCCATGTGGTCGCTGAAAGTAAGGAGAAAGAGGAGGTGGGGCGGCGAAATTCGTTAGGGTTTGGGAGGGTTCCGCCGTAACCAAGGAAAGAGAGGAGTGGGGTGGCGGCCGACTAGAGGTTAGGGGGTTAGGGTTTTGGCTTTGGTTGAAAACCCACTCACAAGTTTCTTCCACACACAGAACAGTTGGCAGTCTCAAGTGTCCGGTATACAATCCAAATTGTTGGCTGTGATAAGCAAACTTGGAATAGTCACAAGTGAATCTACCGACGTATCCCCTATTATCAATATAATTTAGAATTGATTCTGGAATCACACCATCAATTTCCCACTAAAAGTAAAGAATCATAAATTTATGATCACTGGTTGTTAAACTCTTCCAAACCAGTGACGAGAACTGACTGCTCAAAGAAAACTAGAATAGTGTTTACAGGGTACGAGGGGTTTGAGAGGATGCAAGGGTTTGTCTTCTGATAACACGTGGAATAGTGTAATTTTACTTGGTTGGAGGCTTTTCATTAATATCATATATATATATATATATATATATATATATATATATATATATATATATATATATATATAGGTGTTTACAATTACAAATCATAATTAGAGAAGGATCTAAAGTCTAATTGGAGAAGTATCTCTACTTTACATAATTATACTAAAATAATAATTATAGAATATATGAAAAATATTAATATATTCTCTATCGGGCATCATATTAAGTGTTATATTTTCACTGTGTTGGAGATTATTAGTGCTCTGCCACATTCTTGAAGGTTTATTGGCTCTAAGGTTTACCTTTCTTTGGAAAGTTATTAGTGGCTTTGCCACAATAGCAAAGGAATAAATTGGGCCAAATTGAACATTGGATACATTAATATTTCATACCATAACATAATATTCCGTTTCATATGCTTATTAAGGAACAACTTATCTTCTAATATAATACATTGAAAATTGCATAAATTCTAATTATCAACACCAAAAATCTTATTAGATGATGGTATATCAATCACCAAAGAATGTGGTGCAGTGGATGTAACTGTTTCTTTTTAATCTTGATAGGGAGATCTTCCCCTGAATAGATCCTACACTACGTGAATCTAGATTAGTCGGCTCCAATGCAGGTATAGCAAAATAATAATTGGGACACTGTGGGCCTTCCACATAATAAGTGTGATTTCAATTTCTCACTATCCTCCTTTTTTATTCTTTAGTCCTTTATGTAATAACTTATTAAAATATATTTTTTTTTGTAAATCTTTCTAACAATACTGACCTATATATTAACCATGTAGCATTCTCAACATTGGCAAGTAAAAAACAAGTTGGTATATATCATCAGGGTGGATCTAGAAGATTAGTTACAGGTTTACGTAAATTTTACAAGAGTAGTTTTTATTCAAACCATGGATACATATTAAGAGTCTACTACATATCTATAAAATATTTGATTGTTAACTCAATTATTATTATAGTATTAACTTAAAATTATTATAGAAATTTATAAACTTCAAATCCTAAAGTAATATTCAAATTCTTTTATTGCTATTTATCGTTTGCGTTTTTTCTCGTTGAGTCGCACCACGGGCGAAATTCACAAAGGAGTATACTATTTTCCAGGACATAAATGGAAAATACACGTATTGTCAAGGAGGACTGTTTCCATGAATTTAAAATTTGAGAGGATATTCCCATGATCTTTCCAAATTATTAAAACGAATGAATACGACAGAGATGCAAGATTGATTATTTTATATGAGCAGGCAGATAAAATGTCAAGTTAGAATTAATTATTTAATGATATAAATAATCAGTGCAATCTCCAGTAAGCTAACTATGCTTGGTCTTACATGTCAAAAGATGTCACCAAAGGTATCAACACACTTGGAACTTGTATTTATTTAGTACTAAATCTTTAGTATCCATCCTTATATTTGTATATAATTTCATGGCCTTTAAGTGGGAGATTGCCAACCAGATAATTTAATAAAAAAGGATGCTCATGGCATATGACGTTTTAACCAATCAAAATATTAAAAGAAGAAGGGAAAATAATTATGTAATTCTTTTAATCTAGATTGATAATCACTCGTTTATTCGCACTGATGAAGATTTTGATGTGACTCCTCGCTTTATTCTTGTTTGGAATCATTTTGCTTGAACGATCTCTTTCCATTCTTTTCTAACCTTGGTGTTAGTTGGGTGATTAGCATTTGTCATTTTTAATTAAACAAATAGACAAGTAATCATATTATACTTCCTCATCCAATTAAATGTGACAACATTTGATTGAGTAACAAGTCTAGAAAATGTGTTTGACTTGTACATGGTACAAGTAAGAACAAAAAGATATAAAGCGCAATGTTAGACCCAAACATATGTTAATTAACCAAACGGTGCATCCCCCTTCCCCTCCTATAATAATAATAAAAAGAACTTGTTCACCTATAGTTTGTTTAATAGATAAGCATCATATTGGAGCATATTTATATGAGAAGTATATTACATTAATTTCTTTGTAAGGAGTTTATTGGAACAAGCTAAGATCATATATAGGGTGGGGGTGAGGGGAAAGAAGTAATTAGAAGTTAATTATCTGATTCTTTTTCTATAATAAAAAGAATATAAACATATAGAAAGATTTGTTACTCCGTGTTCTATTTAACAACTTATGGTATAATCATTAATAACAATCCGTCTCTTTGCAAAAGAAACAACCAAATAAATAAGGAAGATATTAAAATGATTAGAGATTTGACCAAACATTTTGACATCATAATTATGCTATATGAAAATCCATCCTTTCTTATCTTTAAATATATTTGGTATGTCTCAAAGAAATAATCTCTTGATTATTCTCATTAATGAAAGGGTATATATATAATTTACAATTTTCATAATATGAAAAATCTTATTCATATTCTACTCCCAAAATCATATTCTAGTTGTACAAGAATCCTACAATTATGGTAAGAATATAATGCTAATTAATTACAAATTTATGGTACAAAATATTCTCCAAACCGTAATATACTTTCTAAGTATATCACGGAAGTATATCACAGACAGTTTGCTTTACAAGAGGTAAACTTAGTCGTGTGCTCTTTTACACCCCCGCAGTCATAGCGGGCGATCTTCGTACGCTGAGACTGTTCCTAAAATTTTCAAAAAGGACCGAGGGAAGATCATTTGTAAAGATGTCTGCAATTTGATACCTGGGAGGAACATAACAGACGCGTACTTGTCCATGAGCTACCTTTTCGCGAACAAAGTGAATATCCATCTCGATGTGTTTAGTGCGCTGGTGTTGAACATGATTACTAGAAAGGTAGATGGCACTAACATTATCACAATAAACCAAGGTAGCTTTCTGAATAGGATAATGGAGCTCTAAAAGAAGATTATGTAACCAACATGATTCAGAGACTACATTGGCCACCCCTCGATATTCGGCCTCTACACTAGAGCGCGACAATGTAGACTGACGCTTCGTAGACCATGAGACCAAGTTATTTCCAAGAAACATACAATAGCCGGACGTGGAACGTCTTGTGTCTGGACATCCACCCCAATCAGCATCTGAATACGAGACAAGTGTAGACGTCGATGAATGATATAAATGTAAGCCAAAGTCAAGTGTTCTCTAGATGTACCTAATAATGCGTTTGAGCGCATTCATGTGGTCAACCATGGGATCATGCATAAACAAACACACCTGATGTACGCCATACGTAATGTCTGGTCTCGTGAACGAAGATACTGAAGAGCCCATACAAGACTGCGATAGCGGGTCGGATCCTCGTAAGGGGAGCCAGCCGCAACCCCTAACTTGGGTTTAGTATCAACTGGAGTGGAGATGGACTTGCATGAGGACATACCAGCTCGCTCAATGATCTCAGCTGCATACTTTCGTTGTAATAGGAATAACCACCTGCATGACGAGTGACAGTAATCCCCAAAAAGTAACTCAAGAGCCCCAAGTCTTTCATAGCAAACTCAGAACTGAGCATTGTCATGATAGACTGGCGTAATGCATCAGAAGAGGCAGTCAAGATAATATCATCCACATATAATAGTATATAAGCCAGGGAAGAACCACTACGATAGATGAACAACGAATTATCAGATCTGCTGTGAGAAAACTCAATAGTCGAAACATAGTCTGCAAACCTCTTATACCAAGGGGACTGCTTAAGCCCATACAATGACTTCTTTAATAAACAGACATGATGAGGATATTTGGGATCCCTAAACGCCAAGGGCTGATGCATATAGACAGTCTCCTTATGATCAACATGTAAGAAATTATTTTTCACATCTAACTGATGAATGGGCCATGCTTTCGAAAGAGCCAAGCTGAGCACAGTGCGAATGGTAGTCGGCTTGACCACTGGACTAAATGTCTCACCATAATTCACACTAATCTGCTGAGTCTTAGCATCACCTACAAGACGAGTCTTATGCCTCGCAAAAGAACCGTCATAATTGTCTTTATGAACAAAAATCCACATAGATCGAACAATATTAACACCAGATGGATGAGGCACTAACTCCCACGTCTTATTATCAATAAGAGCATTATATTCGTCGATCATAGCAATTTTCCAATTTGGGTCATTTAAAGCAGACACAGGATTACGGGGTAGGGGTGATTTAAGAATATTAGAAGTTAAATTAAAATGTCGTTTTGATTTAAAAATACCATGTTGACTACAAGTGATTGGTCTGTGACTCGGAGGGAGAATTGGGTGAATTTTGGGAAACTTCGGGACAAGTGATGGACTGGCCAGCAGGCAGTGGGCCTGCTGGCCCAACACGGGAACTGGGAATAGTGGACGTCGCAGGGACTAGATCTGGGAACAGTGGACGTCGTAGGGACTGGATCTGGGGCAGAAATCGAAATTGGTCCAGAACTGAGTTGGGGAGGCTGCCCAGTTTCTAGGCCCATAACGGTGGATCGTGACACTTCTGGAAAACCAACGGGCAGTGGGTCCGCTGGCAGAGTTGGGGTGCGGGATACGTCCGAAAAATGGCGGATAATATACGGAGATATATCGTCATCTAAAAAATTATACGAACTAGGCACGGGACTACTCACTTTAGCAAACGGAAATTCGACTAATTATGATTTTATTAGACGATAAATCAAAATATTTATAACCATGATGATTAGACGGATAACCCAAAAACACACAAGAGGTAGACCGGGCCTGAAGTTTATTAATTATGGTGGACGGAAATAGTGGATAACATAAGCACACAAAGACCCTAAGATGTGAATACGAATGAGTCTTATTATATAATATTTGAAGAGGAGAAGAATATGTCAAACCTTTGGTAGGAAGAATGTTAAGGAGATAAGTAGTCATTTGTAGAGCATGATGCCAAAAGGAAGGAGGAGCGGAAGAATGGACCAATAAAGTTCGAACAATGTTATTAATGGTACGAATTTTGCGTTCGGCTTTCCCATTTTGTGCGGACGTATGAGGACAATAGAAACGAAAATTGATATCATTATTAGCACAAAAATCCCTAAACAACCCATTATCACATTGAATATTCTTAATTTCCCATTTGAATTGGGTACGGATGAAAGCTCTAAATTTTAAAAAGGTGGGAAAAATGTGAGATTTTTCCGCTAACGGAAAAGTCCATAAAAATTAGAATAATCATCGAAAAAAAGAATATAATATCGATGGCCCAAGGAATTGATAACGGGAGATGTCCATAATTCACTATGAATAATATCAAATAGCATTAAAGTATGAGAATTAGAGTCTACAAACGGCAATCTAACATTTTTTCCTAAAGAACAAGATTGACAAATCGGAGTACTACGCGTACCCTTACAAGAAATAAAATTGTTTTTATCTAAGGAAGACAAAGACGACCCCGGATGACCTAGACGAGCATGCCACAAGGAAGGAGCAAGGCCTGTAAAAGATGATGGCAAGGATGGACTCGAGAGACCGAAGGTGGGCGTGATTGGATAAAGATCTCCCCAACTATCACACCTCATGAGAGGAATCTCCGTCTTGAAATCCTTCACAAAAAAACAAAAAATGATCAAATTCAACAAAAACATAATTATCAGTGGTAAATTTACGGACATACACCAAATTTTTAATCAATTTAGGGGCATAAAAGGTATTTTTCAAGACAAAAGGTGGATTGGGGGAGACAGAGTTTTATGACCGTAATCACGAATTGAAATTGAATTATCATTACCAATAATTATTCCACGATTACTTCTCAAATTGGAATAAGACGAGAGAGTACATTGGTCGGACGTCATGTGGGTAGTGGCTCCGGTGTCCATGTACCAATTTGCGTCTAAGGGATTTAATCCAAGTGTGTGCATCGCGGCTTCAATGTCTGTAGAGGTGGGTCCCGCGGCATGGTGGGTCTGGTGGGGTCGAGGCCCAAGCACGTCGGCTTGCTGCCCCGGCCCAGCAGTAACTCTCGGGTTCCAGTATTGGGCTGATGGACTGGGCCTGTCGGAATTATGAAATAGAGCCCATGTAGGATATGGAGCATATGGTGGGTAATAGGGAATGTTGGGCCCAGTTCCACGCCCATGGCCCCAGGGTTGTGGCAAGTTGGGTTGCGGCCCACTGCCCCGAGGTCCATTGGCACCCCCGTTAATTCCACCTCGGTTTCCGCAATAATTTTTACCATTATTGTTGCGATTTTGACCCCTTTTTATCGTCACCGTTGTTGCGATTTTGTCAGAATTATTGGAGACGGACGGAAAAAAGTTGGATTCGGTTATCATGATGACATGAGGGACCCCAACGGCCGCTTTCTTAGCCAATCCGACTTCTTCGAGTGTGAGCATGGTGCGGGCCTGATAAAAATGCGGAACAGGACTGCTCTGACGAAGAAGCGTACCGACGCCACTATAGGCCTCAGATAGGCCTGCGGCAATCTGAAGGACAAGACGATCGTTTGTAACGGGTGCACCAACGTTGCGGAGTTGGTCCGCCAATTCCTTTAACCTTTTGCAGTATGCTGAAACGTTAGGGAAGTCTTCCATATGGGCGTGGAAGAATTCATGTTCAAGGGTAACAACACGAGAACTTTGATTATCTTGGAATATATCACGCACTCTATTCCAAGCCGCCATCGCCGTAGCGTCTGGTTCGATAATCGTTTGCAACAGGTCGGTAGAGATAGTGGAGTAAATCCACTGAAGAACGGTAGCATCAAGGGTCATCCACAATTTAGGGTCATCCTCGGGTTTAGGTACCTCCGTATCCACAGGGTCTGAGGGAATTATATGGTGGAGGACTTGATGCGAACGTGCATGAACTTTGAATAGTTCGGCCCATGTCGCGTATTGGACGTTTTCTATTTAAAAAATGATAGGGATGTGATTCTTGATGTTAGAAACAGTAAGGGCAGAGTGAAACGTGTTCTTAGCCATAATAGCAATGAACGACGTGAGGAAGGGATTTGGAAGAAAATTTGAGAAGAGAAAAAAACAATTCCGGACATGAAAACCGAGAAGAACTGCTTGGAACTGTGACTATTTGGGTGGAAATTTGAGAGGAAAATATGATACCTAGACTTCTGATACCATGAAAGAAATAATTTATTGATTATTCTCATTAATTAAAGGGTATATATACAATTTACAATTTTCATAATATGGAAAATCTTATTTATATTCTACTCCCAAAATCCTATTCTAGTTGTACAAGAATTCTACAATTATGGTAAAAATATAATGCTAATTAATTACAAATTTATGATATAAAATATTCTCCAAACCGTGATAAATATATCACGTACAGTTTGTTTTCCAAGAGGTAAACTTAGCCGTGTGGTCTTTTAATGTCAAAGCTAAAAAAGGAATATAAATACTTCAAAACTTTGTAAATAACAGGGATAACGTTGTTAATATTTTATTTATTTTCTTTAAATATGTTGTGATCATGGGGCATTGCCTTTCTAGAATATGCGCAATTAGAGTCCATAGCCAGCAACTATTTTCGATAATGCAGGCCTTCTTCACATTTTATTCTTGGTCGTTGATATATACGTAATTGACTGACTAATAATGCATAAATATTCTTTATTTATTTATTTAAAACTGTTTTCATGTGTAAGCAACAATAGAAAATAGAATACTTTACTTCTGTCAAAAGGAGAAGTGAATTATAGTGCCCAACATGCAACAAATAATGTTGTTTTGTCAAGGCTGGGTCAGGAAATAGTCATTTGGAGTCGGCAATCAAGAATAATAGTAATACTTCTCATGGATTAAAAGATAAAAATTAAAACCCAAAATCAACATATAATAACACTTTATATAATTGTTCTAGTGACACCATCATTAAGCCTCTTTTGTAAAATAACTCCGTGGACATTGCACTTTTCTTTTAAAAAGAAAGAATCTATTTTCTAAAACACTACAAATTCTTTTTTCTTTTTTACTTTCTCCTTGACTTTGTTGCTTTTACTTTAAGGAAAGAAATGAGAGTTGAATACATTGATTAATTAATCTTTCAAAAAACCCAAGGCAAAGATGCCTATGTAAAGCTTTAACACCTTATAGAAGATTCAAGGAAATTAAGCAAAGGGTGTCATAATAGTTGTGCCCACCAATAATGCCATTTAAAAAACAACGTGACATGAATTTGAAAAGTCAAAATTCAAAATCTTAAAAAAAGAAAAAATGCTGTTTTTATTATTATTATTATTTTGCTGGTTGATTTGACCCATGAAAAAAAAAAGAGAAGAAAAGGGATTTGAGAAAATCGAAATTAACAAGAACTTCTACACGAGTTGTCGGCATTTTGTCGAAGGGTGGAAAATTAGTTATACTAATATATGACCTTATCAGGCGAGTTATTTCGTTTTCAGAAAATGATTCTAACATTATAACAAATAACAAATAACAAATAACAAATAAAAATAATAGCTGTATAGTGCGTAGACAATTTGTATCATTATGCTAAGCACAAAGTACCTCAACATAAGCATTCGACATTATTTATTTTAGTCATCATCTAAGTCAGATTGAACTTGGCCAACAGCCATGCATGTGTCACTAATTTTAATATCATCCTAATCATGATTATAATAAGGTCATTAAGTAAATAAGACTTCAGAATCATCAACTTTTATTATAAGAAGGTATGTTCTGTAGTACTTCTTTTACATAACCGTAAGTTAAAAAATAGAAAAATTGGGATCTGAATTTCCACAAAAAATGATATATTTAGGCTCTCATAATTTGAATTTTATCATTCTTTTGTGATGAAGAAGTAGTTGGTTGTAGGTTTCTTAATTGAGATTGTCATTAATCAATGTAACATACAAAATCAATTACAATAAAGACGTTTCTCATACACAGTAATGTAACAACAAACTCAATTACGATATGACTTTTCTCATTAAAAGAAATCAATCCACCTCTCTCATATGTCTCTTTCAATAGGCTCTCCCAGTTGACATATCAAACACACAAATAATCCGTTTCAACTTTGATCGGTAATTACACAGTACAATTATTCTGAGAAATTGAAATATTTCTCAAATATATGATTGGTTCTCAAATTTCTTTGGCTGATTTGACATGTGCACATAACCCTTCATTAACATTCTTATAACTAGCCCAAACTTGGACTACTCAAATATTAATACTTCCTGGACACCGAATTTAAAAAATAAGGGAATTTTAAAATTCTATGGATTTAAATTAAATATGTGTTTACTTTTTTAAATCTTCTCATATTAAACTTGTCAGGTAGGATATTTCAATTGAAAGTTTTACTTAATATATAATGTGTCTTTTTGGATAAATAAAAAAAAGTAAGATATTAAAATTGAGCCGAAAGGAATAACTCATTAGCATAAATATATTTTGTAGGAGTATTCACTTTTTTCTGTTGATGTCAGTATAATTTTTAGGGAAAAAACTCAGATATGTTATTGAACTATTAAAAATAATTTATTTATATCAATCGTTAATAGTTTGCCTCATTTATAAATTGTGGCTATCAAAATGACTTATACATGACATTTTTCATTAACACTGACGTTAATAAAAAATAATATTATAAAATCAACGTAAAAATAGAATGAATGAATTATTTTAATACCACATTAGCATAAATTGGTCAAACAATTATAATCTAGTGACATCCTTATTTTTTATCAACAAAAGCAAAAAAGAGAACACAAACAGAACGGTGCACTACGAGAGTAGGTGATTTTTCCCCTAGAATAGATGGTGGTCCGTACAGAGACAACATCCGACAAGGTAGCAAAACAGGGAAACCCGCACATGAATGATGAAACAGAAATCTAAATGGGTCCCACTTCATAGTACCACGTCTATTGGGTCCCACTTTGTAGGTCCCACCTATCATGGTAAACAGTTTCCCCTCTAAACCACTTAATTAATAAAAGAAAAAGAAAACTAATCCGTCCGTCTCAAATTATTTATGATGGTTATTAAAAAATTATCGTCTCAAATTATTTATTATTTTAGAATTTTGAGGCATAATTAAATATATTTTTATTATTTTATCTTTTTTCATTAATGAAAATGATTTATAATTAAAATAAATATTTAATAAAAGAAAGATTGTAATTTAAATATAAATAAAAATAAATATAGTAAATATGATAAAAATTAATATTTTTTAAAAAATATGTAAATTAAAAAATGATAAATAATTTAAAATGAAGGCGGTATAATAAAGATGTGCAGATTTGAACGGTCTCACACGTGCGACAGTGTGGGTTGCACCTTACATTACAGTACAGAAAGGGGAAAAAACATTTAAAAAATCAATAAAGAAAACCACCCCTCACGTTCCCAACGAGTCCTCTCGAAATCATCATTATTTTTTCTTCGTAATAAAATAATGGAAAAAAACAAAAACAGAAAAGGAAAAGAGGGGGAAAGAGTAGTAAAAGGATATGAACAATAATGGCGGTCTAACGGTGGCGTGGGCATCTGATACAATGAATATCAACGTGGCATAGACCCCAAAATGTCAGTTACTGCCGCTAATAATCAATGTCACGTAATCTTGGCAGTTTTCAAGCAAAAAAAGAAATACTTCCTCCTATTTTATTTTATATATGTTTTACTCCCTCCCTCCCATATTATTTTTACTATATTATTAAATGTATTTATCCTAAATTATTTGATTATTTTTTAAAATAAAATAGAATTAATGAAGATTTTTCTATTTTATCTTTATCATTAATTATTCTTTAAAATAATTAATATTAATTAGGATATAATTAATTGGAGAGAGATAATGATAATATAGTAAAAATATTCTTCTTATGTATAGTTTCTTAAGTGCGTGTAAAAAAGGAAAGTAGTCAAATAATATAAGACGAAGGAAATAGCTTACAACAATATAATGTATCAATGTGATATGATATATTCAAGCCTTACTTCTACCTTTGAAGTAGATAGATCGTTTCTTATAGATTCTCAATTTATAAGAAACCTTACTCCTACATTTGAGATAAAAAGGTTATTTTCTATAGACTCTCATGATTACAATAAAATAGAATGGAAGAACAACAAAATAACATGATTAATAGAATAGACGAAGTAATATGTAGTAGTAAAAATGATAGAATAAGAGTATATGTGAATACTAAATAACACTACTAAATAAGGAGTAGGTAGAAGAGGATATTAGTCCACCATCTCTCCACGTAAAGGTACTACAATATTCGGCTATTTATTAGTCTTCAACCCTAATTCTCGATTTCGATGACTCTTTTCTAGAGTCATATTATGAATGAGTTGAAGGTGTGACAATCATGTTTAATCACATTTTTTCTAATCCTTCTTCGACCTACTTTTACTTCTTCAAAAATCTGCTATAGCTAACCCCTTCTCCCCCATCCTTACTCGTCCCTCCACGTACCTCATCTTCACATGTCTGAACTATCTCATCGCTTTCCTCATCTTGTCCGCCACGGAAGTCACTCCCAGCTTATCATGTATAATTTCGTTTCTAATTCTATTTCTCCTAGTATGTCCATATATTTATTTCAGCATCCACGGCTTCACAACCTTCATCTTTGAATGTGTGCGTTCTTAACTGGTAGCAGGTGCCCCATACAATAATTTGTTTTAGTTTATTGAGCATAAAATTTTAAAATAACAAAAGATTAAATATTGTAATTTTAAATCAAGAATATGTATAATGTATCCTTAATTATTGTGAGTTTTAACATATCACGTGGAACATGACACTAAAAAATATTATATATAAAAAATGTCATTATTTTTATGACATAATAAAAAAAAGATCTAATTAAGGTTGCATCCATTTATTCATATTCAACTTGATATATGATAAATACTTAGTCACTAATGGATTGATTTGGTCTACCTCCTTTCTCGCATTATTTCCCCTTGCTAAATAGAGTAATTGAAAATTTTGAAAACCCATTCAAACGTAAAAGTAATTGTAAAATATATCTCCCCACTATTTCATATACTTTATCCCATTACTTTTACTTGTTCATTTACTAAAAAAAATCATTTTTTTCTTCTATTTATTATTAACTACTCATTTTTAAATCATTTTTCAATATTTTTTAAAATGCTTATAGTCATAAATGTTATAGCAAAATAGGTACTTTATTGGTTATTTTTTAACGGAAATGTAAATTATGAGCAAGTAAAAGTGAGGAGGTAGCACACTTTGATTAGGATCGTATTTTATGTTATGAAATAAATTAAAACGGACGGTGTACGATAGTTTTCCTATAAATTAGCAGACTCGAATGACTTAACATTAATTTACTTCTAGAAAAGATCCAAATATAGTGGGGACTCTGTATGGATGTGGGAGATTATTTTGTTTATGGAGAGATAGTGGAGTTTTGAGAAAATCAAGGACAAGAAAGTAGAAAAATGATGGACAAAATTAATGCATGGAAATCTCTAGTCGTATTTATTTACGTACAAGTTTGCAGGGGAAATATATATCCCACTATAGAAGGCATTGAACCCGGAAAATTGATGACATTAGGTTAAGGTATTTCTTACTACGTACAACTTTAATTGTTTTTATACAGTAGAAAAATAAAAGATTAATAAGAATTATTTTCCAAGATCTCACTCTTGTGGTGGTACGATGTAAAAATAATTACGGCAATGTATGAAATATGAGTAAAAGAATGATCTTGTAATTATGACTATTGCAAATCAGGCTAAAAAACAATTATAAAAATAGTACACTCAGTTCACTTTTATCTTCACATTTCGCTTTTCGATAGTCAAATTATATTAACTTCAACTAATATTTTAATATATTTTTTTATCATATTAATATGAAAATAATTGCAACTTATAGCATTTTTTATATAATTTTTAAATATTTAAATTTTAATTTAACATATTGAATTAATTTAGCTCAATTTAACTTTGAAAATTAATCTAATTGAGTTTCAGATATGTAAACGTGATAATTAAAGTAAATGAAAGAGTACTTATCACTTTCTTTTACTCCAAAACTAGCTGTACCTGATTTAAGACATTAGCTACATCTGGCAGATCATACAAGGTTTACCAAATATGTATAAGGCAATATCGCAAGACATAATGCACATTAAGAAGTTAAAATTATTTCTCGAATTCTCCATATTTATTTGGGAATAATTTTGCAAAGTTCATTAACTAATTTACTTAAATTATAACGGTATATTTTTATTCTCCATTTTATACGATACCTCTTTTAACTTATGCTACTCCTTCCATTCTTTACTTGCTTTTCGGTAAATTTGAAAAAATTCACAGCCGCTATCCTTCGTGTGTGCACTAGGTAAATCCGTTCTTGTGCAATAGCTTGCAAATCACGCCGGAGATATAAACCGCAATAAGTAAAGCCCGTGTGACGAGCTCATATTGAGAAGAAATTGCAAGGGAAATCCATCCTAGGGTTATTATGTGAGAAAATCACCCGTCGAACCAACTCAATCACAATCTTGGGTCATATTTACTTGTTGATTATACTATAAATAAATTTTCACTTTTATTATACACTTAGCGACTAGGTGGAATACTCTATATGAACAACAACTTGTTGCTTACGATTATAGAAGACCTATAACTTTATTATTTAACACCCATAATAAAAATTCAAGGGATATGCTTGTAGATAATGATTGAATTTTTTTTTAGAACTTATTGGATTTTTAGATAAATTTTTTCAAGTTACTAAAGTATTTTCTGGTATTTATTATCATACTATTTCAATTATGTTATTTTATATAGCTCTAATATTTTTGTTACTTAATGAATATATGAAAAGACAAACTTATAAGGCATCTATTGAAAAAAATGTTTAAATTTTTTTAAAAAATACTTTTTTCTATTCCCCTTAGCCACCCTTTAAGTTATTTTTGAAACGATCTATGATTGTATAGCAGTACTTCCACCTCCAAATCCAAATGAAGAATCAACTCACGAACCAACTAAATAAGAAGTTACGTCTAACATACACACTGAATGCAAAAAAGTATATATGTATTACAAACAACAAAGTGCAAATAATCAATCGGCTTATGTACCATCTTCTACTACTTCGCTGCAACCTTATAAAAAACATGTGGTTTCTGCTGCTAGTATTCAAGGTCTTAGAAATAAAATATTCAGTCGTTCAACTTCTTCTCAAGTTATCGAATTTGATGTTTATGTTTTGCAGGGTGTTGTACCATACAAATTAATTGTCAATGATAAATGACATGAAAACTTGCTGAAATACTGGAGGGAGAATGAGAAAACATTTTCGACTCTATCAAAGATGGTCCGAGATGTGTTGAACATTCAAGCGTCATCAACAACGTCTGAAAGCGCTGTTTCTGCGGAAAAATTTCAAATAGGAGAGCACAAACATTCATTGGCGGGAGACACATTAGAGATTGCAGTTCTATTCTGAGATTGGATTCGAACGGAGCTTAGAAGGTGTGGTGCCGGAGATCAACGAAGAAGAAGACTACAACTACAACGAAATCTTGTCCAAGGGAACATGAAGCGATGTCGAACAATTTGACCAACAACTTCCAATTTCAACCGAAGATTCTCAAGACATTGTGAGGAAATTAGAAAAAAGTATGCTTAACTATGTAGTTTTTAAAATTGTAATTTTCCTATGTGATTTGTAACTTTTGAACAACACCACAAAATTGTATTACAAAAAAATTATATTTCAACCCCGACCGATATTACAAAAAACTGAAATCCCCACCCCGCCTTGCCCCTTCCCCTGACACCAATCCCCTTTCCGGCGGAATGTGTGACGGGACAAGACGATCCCGATCCCGACCCTTTCCCTTCCCGCCCCGCTGGCTAGTATATATCACAAGAAATTTCTTTTTGTGTTACCTTAAAGATGAACTACTCATCTTCCATTTTTTTCTCAATTATATTGAATTTATACACCAATTATTATAAGTGTTATGGTAAATACTTACTTCCTTTATTGTGAACAAGTATGTGTAGACTACAAATTGAGAAACTTTTAATATTTGGTATAATCTTTATTTTTTGAAACTTGTATTCCATTAGCGCGGTAATATATATAAAAAGAAAACAAATCGGAGTATTTAATTAGTAAGTGATGATAATGATGTAAAATGTCATCCATCCCCTAGTTTTACTAATTTGAAAGCATTTAGTACGGGTCTTGAGACGTTTTCTCTCTCTACAATTTCTTTTTGACTTTCTCTCTCTCCCTCTATCCACAAAACCAAACGCTTAAATAAAGGCCAACCTCCCATTCTTTCATCTAGTCGCCACCTCCAAATCTCTAATATATAACATACGCTCTCTCCTTCTTCGCTCTTTCTTTCATCAACAAATCAACAGGCTCTTTCCATGGCAGTTGAAGCTAGACATTTCAATCTGTTTACTCCACAACAGCAGCAAATCATTTCGGATCAAGCAAATGGGTATTCGTACATAACCCAGACGAGTTCTTCTCTGTTGCCTTTGCCGACGCCGGAGAATAGTTTTTTCCCGTTTCATCAGAGTTTGATGTGCGATTCCGTTCAGCCTAAAACGTCTGTTAAGACCGACAGTGGCCTCATTTTTAACCTTCCCCCTACTGCCAACGTTACCGCTAACCTTGCGGCGACGAGGAAACGCTCAAGAGATTCGCTTAATCACTTCAATAATTGTAATAATACTACGTCGTTTGTTGGTGATGACGTTTTGCCACTGCTCCAACAGTATCAGTGTGATATCGACCGTATCATTTCACTCCATGTAAGTTTTCTAATGAAATATTCTATTGGCTATTGCCATTTTCATTTTATTGGTGCTTTGGGCTAAATTAGAATTTTTATTGTTTGATTTTACAGACTAAAAAAGTAAGGATAGAAATGGAAGAAAGACAGAAACAGCAAGCGAGGGTGTTAGTGGCAGCCATCGGAGAAGGTGTAACGAAGAAACTCAAAGAAAAAGATGAACAGATTCAAAGAATGGGCAAAATCAATATGGTTCTCCAAGAAAAAGTTAAAAGTCTGTACGTTGAGAATCAGTTATGGAGGGACTTGGCACAAACAAACGAAGCAACAGCAAATTCCCTACGGTCAAACTTGGAACAAGTGTTAGCCCACATCGGCGATGAGCGCATCTCTGCCGGCGGTAATTTCGCCGGAGCACCGGTGGAGGAAGACGTTGAATCTTGCTGTGGCAGCAGCGACCACGGCGCGGTGGCGGAAGGTGAGGAGGAAATAGGGCGCCGGCGCATGTTAGCTGGGGAAGCGCAGGACAACAGGATGTGCAAAAGGTGTGGGGATAGGGAATCGTGTGTGTTGCTATTGCCATGCAGGCACCTCTGCCTTTGTGCTGTGTGTGGGTCAAGTTTACTCCATACATGTCCTGTATGTAACTCTAACATGAATGCCACTGTGCATGTTAACATGTCTTCTTGATCATTCAATGAAATCCTAACATAAAAAAAGGAAACAATTTCCAAATTAGAGAAATTAGGAAGAGGAAAAGAAAAATAGAAATCATAGAATTTTGGTGATGTAGAGAGAAATGTTAGAATTTTAGTTTGTAAATTCCATCAAGTAATTGTAAAATCCAATTTGTTAATTCTTTTTATCTCCATATGTTTTAAATTCACCATCTCCAAATCTGATGTTGTGGGAATGTAAGTTCAATTGCAATTGCTTATGGTAACAACTAACAACCAACTTGATTTCCTTGAAAGTGCTTAAAGTTGGAAAATGAGATTGGAACAAGTGATTTACTTTTACTTTGTTCTTTTTAAAGTTTAAACCCTATAGGGGGGCTGTGGGGGTGAAAACATAAAGTGACTTTTGATGCTTTTGTTTTTTCACTTTGATAGAGATATTGGGGAGTTTTTATGTAATGGCCATAAAAAGCATGGGTGCATGCCAACTTTTGCAAAAGAATCCTACTTTAGTGATTGCTATTGCTAAGAGTCATTTTGGCAGGAAAAAAGTGTGGTCCTCCTTATTGAATTAGGTACTCTGCACAGCCCCTATATATGGGCATATTGGCCATCATGACTGTTTGAACATTTAATTTGTGGTGACATAAAGAGACATTTTCTCTTGGGTGGTGGGGTGTTGATTTGGGATTTTGCTGCATAAATGCTAGAGTACTAGCACTGTCTGATTGCTTAGGTGAGATGTCAAGATGCTGAAAAAAGCAGGATTGTATTGGTTATTGCTATTGGTAGGGTAGTTTCTTCTATAATAGCAATAGCTATTCAAGAAGGGGAAAAAAAAAACGAAGTGGACCTAAATACAAGCAAATCCCCCTAACTTTGCAGGCATATAGTGTAATTGTGAAAACAGCTGGTTCTGAGGAGTAATTTACTTTTCATTTCTTTTTGATAATCAAGTCCTAGCTTTTTTGCTATTAATTAAATTAGGTTTCCCCTCCCCTTAGCCCCACCCTTTAAGTTATTGTCACCTTTTAGGAAATGTCTTTGTTTTCTCTCTCTGGGTATTAAATTGATTGCTTGTAAATTCAAAGAGTTGGTTCGGTGAAGGATATGTAGAGTATCTAAATTATTATTCGTAATTTTTGTACACTACGTATCTTCCCCTCCGCACCAATCACGAGTTTTTCTCTATTCCTCTCGTATATCGTTGTAACGTCGGTTCTTAATTAACATCCTTTTGCCACTATCTTTCTTTCCGAAAAATGCAGCCCCTACCATTAGTCGTCAACCAAAACGGCGGGACTTTTTGTTTGTTGGTTACTAAGTAAATTATTCAATGTTCTAAGACTAGGATAAATAGTGCTATGTTTGGTAATATCTTAGTAGTTATATACAAGATTCAGCATATAAATATAGTTAATTTTTGAACTATTATTTTATACCAGATATAAAATAAAAAATAAATATATAAATTAATAATTCATGAATAATTAAAATTTTCATATGTAATTCTTGCGTAACTCTGACCAACGATCCTAACCATACAAAATGGATTGGTTTGCAACAGAATCATATTTAACTATAGTTAGTTAACATTCAATATTTATCTAAATTTATTACTCTTAAATACTCCTGGTCCCATATTATTTATTCATTTCATTATTTCCACGTCTCTTAACAAAATATAAATAGAAGTACATTTTTACTATATTGTCTTTATCTTTTTTCAATTAATTATACTTTAATCAATATTGACTATTTTAAAAAAATAATTAATATTGAGCATAAAATAGAAAAATTTTAATTAATTTTATCTTGATTTTGTAACTTGACAAGTATTTTAAGATATCTATTTTTAATAATATGAACAACTAAGGAAGTATAATAAAGTACTAATAACATGATTGAGTAGTCATATGCATTGATTTGGAACAAGCAGCAGTAGTGGTCACCCTGGTCAGATTCAATGAGCCACCAGGACAACCTTGTGTATTGATTTTCTTTTTGGGGTGGTTGTCATCTTAGAATCTTCCATTATGAGGCACAATTTTATAGGTGTTATAAAGACAAATATGTCAGTAGAAAATGTGGCACATTTCACATTATTTGTCCCTATTGATTTATTTCTTATGGATTCTTGATGCTGAGGAGTTTGGGTAAGGGACGAAAGCATTACTCGAGGGTCTTCAACAATGATCGCTCTCACTAACGTCCCATTCCTTCTGATGAGCCATCTTCCTTCTTTTAAACTTTTAAAAAATCACGCTTCTTATTTTCTTGATTGTCCATAGTATTCGTCCCTCTTCTTGAACTAGCTACAACTTTCGTGAAGAACAACTAGGGCATGTGGACCAGGACGGGTTAAGATAAGGATCGATAGATATTTAGATTAATAAGTGAATAATGGTGCACATGATTTTATATTGAGAAGTATAGAATTTTATTTAGTATATCTTAAGTTTATATGATACATACGCGTTTGAGCTCGATAATATTGATAGGCTAAAAAATAAATCTATAAGGTTTGCTGGGCTAAATTAAAAATAGGACATTATTGTGATATTAGATACTTTTTAAAAAAATATTAAAATTGAGCACAATTGCCTCATTTATTTATTTAAAAGTAAAATAAACATTAAGATCAATCTTTCATTATTATAGATTATCGTAGTCTTATTTTAATCCTCAATTAATTTTTATTAATATAATCAAGTTATAATTGAAGCTTGACAAAAATCTAACCAAATGAAACTATACTTTGAATCAAACCGAATCGAATCGAGCTAAATCAAGCTCAAAAGCATGTAAACTAAACCCATTGGCACGAATCAGTTCCCAGGCTTGACTAGAAGAATAACATGAAAAGTTTGCAAAAATTACAATTTTCCTTAGATTTATTCCCCATCTTGGGATAGTTTTCGCAAAAATCTAAAATATAGTTGCTTCTTTACTTTTCTTTCCTTTGGTGTCATGTGTGTCAGTCCCAAAGTGCCGGCCAAGATTCTGACACGTCAAATCCAGAAATGTCCAAAAGAAGAGCTAAGTTTTAAAGAAAAATAAGATACTGATAACGATAGATCTCACCCTTCCCTTAAAAATTCGATAAGAACAGCTTTAAGAAAAATTATTTTTGTATTCTTTCTTAGGAGTACAGGACTTGATAAATGTTCTCTCTCAGAAATATGAATATTTTAAATTTATGATCAGCACATGTCGTATATTATTTAGTCTTTCCATCTCAACTGATGTGATATATTTTTTATTTAATCTATTTAAAATATAATGTAATATAAATATATGCATGGTGTAATGTGATTCTAGATTTTTTTATTAAATATAATAAAATGAAAATTTAGATTAATTAATTATTTTTTAATGTAACAAAAAAATGAAATGAAAGGTTGAGTAGTTCTTTTTTTGGACCAACAAAAGATGTGATATAGTGAATGAAGTTATTACTCTCTTAATCAAAGATCTTGAGTTTGAATTATGAATATAAGAAAATCTTTAGCAGCTTTAGTTAGAAATGAACTTTACTAGGTGCGAATCAAAATATAATTAGACTTGTACACCGTGGAAAACAGAAACAAAAAACTGTTTTGGGGGGAGGTTGAAGCAAATGAAGAGAGACCCACCACGTGTAATTAGAAGAGGGAAAGGCGCATATTAGCAAAGAAGTTGTCGTGAAGTGGGGAAGGAGGGAGGACTAGTCCAAAAAATGAGGGCAGGCACTTTACGCCAAAGGTACAGAAACAGAAGCAGCGGGGTGGGGGTGCAGGATAAGTAGGAATCGTACAATGTATCAAACACGCCTGGTAAAGAAAGAGAGAGATAAGTAAAGGGGGGACTCCTTGAAACTCGCCGGTAGGATAGGAAAGAGACAGATGATGATGGTGTACGTTAGTGGGGGATAGTTATTTGTTCAAGTCAGAGCCGTGAAGATCGGTTTTGGTACTCTCAACCTCCTATCTTGCATTCAATGTTGCCTCTTGGACTACTTTTATTTTTTTTCTTCTTTCCGAGTATAATGAGTAACCTATGCGGATAAAAAAAGAGTTTCCATCTAATATAATTTTTAAATAAACATCTGATAATTAAAGTGTGTTTTGATAAATAATTGATACTAGTTGTGATAGAAAAAAATACTTAATAATTCAAGTAAGAAATTCATAAAAAAAAAATTTAAGTGTTTTTAGACCATTATCTCAATTAAATAATAATAATCCATTTAAAATTATAACTAGCATATTATCGCGGATTCAATTATAATTGCAGTGTAAAAAGGATTCTACACTGTAAATGCATTTAACTTATATCCATGAAAATAATTATAAATAATAACTCAAAAAGAAAGTAAAAGTAATATCTTATAACAAATTATACTATATATTAAACATTATCGGTGCTATAAATTAAGTGAGAAGGTAACATCAAGTACTAATTTCATTGCAACTTCTTTTCTATTTTGTTTCTAGGATACAAAATTTGAAAGATTGTGAAAGCATCCGACAAATTCTTTCTCTTTTTTATTTTGCATTCGACACAATCGATGCAATTGGCTAGTAGCAATACTGAACAACACTTGAGTTGTTAATTAGAACTAGAATCCAAGATTTGATTGTCATTTAAAAGAAGATTATAATACAATTATAGTCACGGATTCGGTTCTCAGTGCGTGAATTGCGCAAGGCAATAGGAAACAAAACTATTGTATTTGTGTTCATTGATACTTCAAATTAACTTTTCTTAACAACATACCACAACAACAATATATACAGTGAAATCCCACAACGTGGTCTGGGAGGTAGAGTGTACGCAAACCTTACCTCTACATTGATAGGTAGAGCGATTGTTTCCGAGAGGCCCTCGGTTCAAGACAAAGCACAAGTACAAGCAAAGCGACTAAGCCATGATAACGACTTCTGAAAAGAAGCAATACCTAATGCATATAAATAAGACAAACAAAATACACATAGCAACATAAATCAAATGACAGTGGACTATAAAACAATAATGTGCCTACTAGTTGTTGGAAATTTGCCTTTGGCGGGGAGATGCGTCCACCCATCTTTAATGAATTAAACACTAATGTTCTGCATGTTGGAGGCTTTGTCTATTCACACATGCATAATCTACTAAGTGAGTAGATGACCGTAGGGCCAAGAATCGTCAAATTTCGTTGACAAATGAAAGAGATATTGGTCCACGAAGTTAGGTGTTTGAGGCATGGAAATATGGCGTGGGACAAATCTACCACATCGGTGGGAAAAGGAAGAATTGCTCTCTTTATAAGTCTCTAAAGTGGTTAAGAGTTTGGAACCCCAAGGGGTATCGCATGTGTTTAAAGTAGGGAGGACCTAGATGTGCTTGGGTTCAAGGCTAAGCCCACACACGCGCCGCCGTTCGGCTCGGGCTCGGGCTGTGGGCTGTGGGGACTTTCTGATATTATCTTTTTGGACCCCAAATTGCTTAATATTTACAGTTTGGTCCCTAGAGTTTCTGAAAAGTTGAATTTGGAACGACGGTAGGCAAAAACTTTCTGCCTTCCATTGGAGTTGATTTTTGGGGCATTAATCAGCCAAGTATTGGCTGATTAACTCCTCCATAATCAGTCCTCCTTCAATGGCCATGAACAGCCTCACTAATGGCCTTAAACCGCCACACTAATGGCCTTAAACCTGCCACACTAATGGCCTTAAACCTGCCATTAACAGCCCTCACTAATTGCTATTAACAACCTTGTTTGTGGCAGTTGAGGAGTCCCTCCTCTATGCTATATATTAATGCCTCTTTGGCTCAATAACGTGACAGAAAAATAACACATATAGTCACGAAAAACAGTGAGGAAAGACACACATATACACAAGATATACACAACAGAGACACATTATATACACAGAGACAAAACAGAAGAGAAAGTCAGTCCAAAAACGTTGGACGAAAACAGAAACTCTTCCTTCCTTTTCCATTTCTTCAGCAAGTCGATTCGTATTTGTTTTCTTCGTCAGACTCAACCTATTTGCTTTGTAGTGTTGAGATTAAAGTGTTGTTTTATCTTGGGAGACTATTGCCCATTAACGTAACTCATATATATGGGACAATCTTGTCTAAAGGACAGAGTGCAATCACTCGACTCAGCACACAGTTGTAACCATCCAGATTTAGTTGTTTCTTGATTTCAGGTTATCAAGATTCAAGACTCAACAAGCTTGCGGCAGTTCTCAACATTGCCTATTTGTTTATCCTTTCGAATACTTGTAATATTTATTTACTTCCCGTACTGCTTACTATAGAAAGCCAACACTAATATGATAGGCTAAGCGAGCCTACAGTAATAACACTACAACTATCAGTTTGTAAGCGTATGTAGGGCTACGTTGTACTACCTACTACCCTAATATGTGTCATCCATAACCTCTTATCTAAGGTCATGTCCTCAGTGAGTTGCACCTGCGTCATATCCCGTCTAATCACCTATCCCCAATACTTCTTCGGCCCACCTCTACCCCTCATGTACCCGTCCATAACCAACCTTTCACACCTCCGCACTGGGGCATTTGTGTCTCTCCTCTGCACGTGTCCGAACCATCTCAACCTCGCTTCCGCATCTTATCTTCCACCGAGGCCACTCCCACTCTGTCCCGGATATCATCATTTCTAATTCTATCCCTCCTTGTATGCTTATACATCCATCTTAGCATCCTCATCTCTACAACTTACATCTTTTGGGTGTGCGAAGTCTTGACCGGCCAACACTCCGCTCCATACAACATAATCGGTCTAATCACCACCCTTTTTATCGCACAAAACTCCAGATGCGAGCCTCAATTTCATCCACCCTGCCAAATATGACGTGTGACATCGTCATCAATCTCTCAATTCATTTGGATAATAGACTCGAGGTACTTAAAGCTTCCTTTCCTTAGAATAACCTGAGTATCAAGCCTCACATCCACTCCTATCTCAAAGTCGCTCCCGTTACTGAACTTTTCTAAACAACATATTTGAATCAATCTAATTTTACTTGGTTCAATTGATAATCTTTAAGTGCATTTATGAAGAAGTTACAAAGGGAATTTCCCTCAACTCAGCTTTAATATTATTTAACAAAATAATGTTTCTTTCCTTGTAACAGTTATGATTCCTTTTGCTAGTAGTTAATCAAATACATTAACTGATGGCTTGCTTGGCATATAATAAGGTCATCGACAATTCAAGATCGTTTCTTACCAAATAAATGGTGCCGTGTCCTTTTATTATGATTTCCACGTGAAATCTAAAAGGGTTTGTATTGTCCAACTCTTTTTGTTACTTAATTACTTTATGAGAACTTGTAATGTCTACAAATTAGGGTGTACCTTCGGTATTTGATTCAGTATTTTCAAAGTTTGGATTTGATAATTTGGTAATCGATAATTATAAATAAATATTAAATATCGAACTTTCAAACTTCGGTTCGATAATCGGTAAATCAAATTTCGGTTAGATTCAGTATTTGGTAATAACATATTGAAGTTAAAACGTGACGCAATAATTAGCACTGTAAAGCAGCTTAAAGACTCCAGTTTTAACCCAATGTGTTCATGTATAAGCTGATCCTTTGATCAAAAGTGACTTTCTTATATAAATCAGAAATGACTGAAAAAATTGATAATAATCAGATGCATTCAAATGAAAGTCTTGGAAAAGAAAAGGATCCCAAGTGATAAATTTACACACCCTGTTATATACACATACACACACTTATACCAGTTTGCAAAATGAGCTAAAATACAAATATTCATCCCATATAATAAAATCATAAGAAAACAAATGATTCAGAAACAAAATTGATTAACACATCATTGGCTAATTAACTTTAAACTCCACAAAGTACTAAACGATTTTTATCCTAATATGTATATGCCGATTCTTCTTTTAAACAGTTGTATAACACACCATGAGGAAGAAGATTGCTAGTGATAGCAAAATGAGAAAAAATATATATATTAGAAGTTGAGGATAAGAATCTGAGAAAAAAATCTAAAGATTAAAGAGAGAGATGTAGAGGTTTTGTCGTTTTAAGATATCAGATATGCCCTAAAAATATATGGGTAGGGGCATCGGTTGATGGGCATTGTAATACACTAATATTGATATTGGCTCTATATTAAAAATTCGGTATTCGATATTTACCGAATTTTCGAACGGTATGTTTATGTTTCCCAAATACCGATCCAGAACATCTAAATTATAAAAATCACTCCTGAATACCGTATCGAATCCCGAATTACCAAAAATTTTGATTCAATTTGATAATTCAGTTTACGGTAATTTATACCCAGCCCTACAACAAAGTATTTACTCACAAGACTTCTCATATATTAATTCAAACTTATCAATAGTAATAAGTTTGAGATATTTTTCCCCCGTAATTTACCTTTTGACAGTATGTTTCGTTCCGAAGTGTTTGCCGTTTTATCGGCTGACGAATCAGATGACAAATTGATTCTTTAACTAAGCGATTTGGGCCGGAAGCGGAACTCTAACTTCCAGCAATGGGTTCCCCAACTACTCCAGAAAGCGTTAGGATGGTGAGTGAGTAAACTAAGTGGTAAGAAACATGAATACAGCTAGAGTGCAAATAAAGACGATAAAGGTAGAATGAAGATAAGTAAAAATCAGATTTTTAATTGATTGTGTCTCTATTCTGTACAAGTGATTTTACATTTATAATACAAGAAAAATAAACGTGACCCCCTATGTTAGCCATCGAACTACCCACGAAATTCACTAGCAGTCTATGAGGAGGTGGTGCCGATTTTTTCGCCTGGACCTCTAGCACGATTGACGGCACTCCCTTCAGGCTGTTGCTGTTTGCTACCTTTTCTAGAAGGTCCTTTGACTTGGTCTTTGAGGCGTCCGAGTATGTGTGGGTCTCAACCGTTCCTCAGAATTATGACTCGGCGAGACTATTGTAATAGTCGATGATGCTTTTCTAGCCGAGGGTAGGGACTAATGGATTCGACTATGATTCCGTTCAGTTACCGCTTTAGAATCATTTTCCACCTTCGGCTGTCACTTGATTCGGCTAAACATTTTTTAGTGTTAACAATTGCCCCCTACATTAACTCGAGTGCGACTGTCGAGTTGATGTATTCCAAAATTGTCATCGTTTCGTGTGGCAGCCGTAGGTGTCATATCAATCACTTTTGCCCTAAATGCATGCAATGATGGTCTTTAAAAAGTTCTTTTTTCCTTCCAAAGAAAACATCTCGGCTTCCACAACTATTTTTGACGGATTTTTAGCTGCACATTTGGGACGAAAAGACTCCCAACAGAGTGTCTCATATCTCCAAGAAAAGGGAAATACTTAGGAGAGACATCCCCCCACAAAAAGGTTTCTCATTCAATCTTCTTGGTCATTCCCAAATTTCTCGCCTTCTTCTGAAAACCCTATTTCTTCATCAGAAAAAAGAAAAACCATGTCTTCATCTTCTTCTCTATCTCTGGGATCGGATAACACCGGTTTGGCTGCTGATGACCTAATCCCCACTTTTGCCTTCATAGATGAGCAACTGGTTCTCGCCCCTTTTGGTATATCTGAACAAGGTGACCTCCTTCTTTCTCAGCACTTAAGCCCGGCGAACTACGACCTTCCGATTACCTGTGACTGGTTCACCAGTGACCGTTGTCCGGCTAGTCTGCGTACCTGGCCGACCAAGATCGCCAACTATTCTGTTTGGTTGGACCGAGTGAAGTCGGCCAAAGAAGACGAATAGAGGCGCATGGGTCTCTACGATGCCATTATGCTGTCGGAGTTTGACTCATCTTTCAACATCGGCCTTATATATGCCTTTCTTTGTTACTGGTCGACCGCTGCCAATGCCTTTATTTTTCCTTAGGGAATGATAACCCCCACATTACTTGATGTGACATCGATACTTGGACTTCCAATTCCGTGAGCCGAGGCGCCTGTCCTAAGTGATATAAATGTTGCTGATTTAGGCATCAAAGTCTCAAAGACTTCTTCAGGCTACGACGAGTTTATAACCAACAATCGCCGCATATCGCTTCTTCCAGTCGATGATGCCCAGCATCATGCTTTTATACTTTTCTTGTTTAGCCGATACTTTGTCTGTGCGGGCTCTTGTGTATTTGTGAAAGAGCTGGAAATTTATACGCTGTTAGCCATTTCGGGGAGGGATGTCAGCTGAGTATCTCTCTTCTTGACCTATCTTTACATGGCTCTGGGTGATTTATTTGCTTTACATAGAACGACCAAAGATAGCCATGATGAGGTTGTCGGTGCTCTGCAACACTTGGGGTTTGGAACCATTTTGATCGTTTTATCAATAGTTGATCCTTCCAAACGGATTCCATTCAGTTCCGGCGGTTTAACAGATCTCGCAGGAAATCCCAAGTTGGCTACGTTACGCCTATGCTTACTATTTTTTCAATACGGGTTTTTAGGGTTAGCTCACCCTCGCGGGATCGCGATCCTTTGTCCCAACCATTGTAGCATGTGTGTCGCCCGGGGCATAAGGGGCATGATGACTTGACGTCATCCTCACCTTCCTCCGGCTTATCACCGATAGTTTGTTCAGGGTTCCAAACTCAACGATGGCAACTAAACACTCATCTTGATAATATTTTTTCTTGTTCACTAATAAATCGACTAATTAAACTCATATTTCTATAATAAATTCGATCCCCCGATTGAATCGGGGGCAAACGCCTACGAAATGATCGCTTGAATTTAAGAAAAGGTCGCTTGGATTTATCCATGGTTTGTTTGTTTAATTTTTTTTCCTTATCCCTAAAATCCTATTTCTTAATTCTAATTCATTTTAAATCTACCCAAAATAGGATTTTTTATTTTCTATTTAAATATGTTATATATATAATGTCATTTTCCCCCTTCCTTGAAATGGTAAGACACATGTACTTGGTTCGATCTATTTCTTTATTTCCCCAGGAATCGTATGTTTGTAACAATAAAGACATAATTTTTTCAATTCTAATCGATTAGACATATTGTGCCGGTTCTTTTGAGTAATATATCTGGAAAGACCTCTTGATACCTTATCAACACTATTTCGGACACAACTATTACATTCCAAAATCACCGCTACTCGGACATCTTTCCCTTGGCCGTGAACCTTCTTTGGATTTTTGATTTACTCAACTCTTCTATTTTCGATTCAAAACGAAGAAAGGATAAAATAGAAGTAAATAACTTGAAATCCAATTCTAAAAGTAAAAGATTAAAATCAAGAAAATAAAGTAATAGTAAAGCAAAGTCATCTCGGCCAAACTCGAAGCAGAAAGTAGAACGTAATATCTCTTGTTGGTTCAGATCATCAAGCTATTACAAAAGAGTCCAGCGGAGACAAAGAAAGAAGCCATTTTTAAGTTTCGCTTCCAGCCCGTAATTAGATCTTCAAAAGCTTAGTCTAGTCCGGATCCATCCTAAACCAAAGAGCGGGGCTAAGCGAAGGGCATCGCGACTTTCTCGATCGGAGTCCAGACGGACTTGATTGCTTATTTCATTTCATCTCTGCTCCTGGAAATAAATCAAGATCAAGAATGTTAAAAAGACAGAGTCAACCGATAGATCAAAGAGTCATCACAAACCTTGCTGCCACCTAATCGATGAATCTTGTCCCCATTTTGTGGCTTTAGCCCGCTTCTTGTTACCTTGTTACTAAAAAATGGCGTGCGTATAGAATGGGATCAAGACCAGTAGGTCGGGAACCTTTCCTCCCTCCCTTTGAAGTAATTCAATCTTTTCAGCCAGGGGTTCCTCATTTGGACCCTACGAAAGCAAGCCCCGAGCTTGTCCATATATCAAAAGGTACAACGACCCAAGCAACCAGACTTAACATAAATGTAGTCACTAGAGCCATTCTAAAAAGGGAGAATGGTTCGAATTTTTCTTTCGGCTTTCTCATTTTGTGATGACGTATGAGGATAAGAAAACTAAAAAGATGTGCCATTAACATTACAAAATTCCCTAAACGACCCATTATCAAATTCCTTTCCATTATCACATTGAATGTTTTTAATTTTTCGTTCAAATTGGGTACGTATGAATGCTCTAAATGATAGAAATGTGGAATAAACTTGAGACTTTTTATACAACAGAAAGGTCCACAAAAATTAGAATAATCAACCAAAAATAGCACATAATAACGATGGCCCAAAGAGATCAAAACAGGAGATGTCCACAAATTCACTATGAATAATATCAAATGACATCAAAGTACAAGAATTGGAAACAACAAATGGTAATTTAACATGTTTTCCAAGTGGACAAGAAGGACAAATATTAGTACTACGCGTACTATTACATTCAATAAAATTATTATTTTTTAGAGAGGAAAGAACATATGCTCCCTGATGACTCAAACGTGCATGCCACAAGGAAGGTGCTAAAACGACAAACGTTGACGGTGTGGCTGGACTAGTGGTAGTGGTGGTGGTGGTGATGGGATAGAGCTCGCCCCGACGATTACATCGCATTAGAGATATCCCTGTCGTGAAATCCTTCACGAAAAGTCCAAAAGGGTCAAAGTCAACAGAAATTCAGTTATCAGTTGTAAATTTCCGAACATACACTAAATTTTTAATTAAGTGAGGAGCATGAAGGACATTTTTCAAGGCTAAAAATGGGTTCGGGAGAGAAATTTGTGTGATCATAACCACGAATTGGAATTGAATCAACATTACCAACAATTATGCCACGATTTTTGCTCAAATTAAAATAAGACGAGAGATTACCTGGTGCGGACATCATGTGAGAAATAACACAAGTGTCCATGTAGCAATCTACATTCGGAGGATTTAATCCAAATGTATGCATCGCTGCCTCGATATCCGTATGTGTCGGGACTACTGATGTTGGGCCCGCAGCAGCGAAGGCCTGTTGAGGCCGAGGCCAAAACAGGCCAGCCTTCTGACAGGCCGCACTGTTCATCGACCCAGGTTGTTGCTGCTGCTGGCCATTGTTGGGCCTGGCCTAGTTTGCCGAAGGGAATGGGCAGGGCGGCACGGGCCACTGCCCGTTGGTCCAAGGCCATTGCCTAGCGGCCCAAGCCTGCTGCCACGGGTTCAGTGGCCCGGTCCGCTGTCCGCCGCCACTGCCTACTAGTTGTCCGCCACTGTCGCCGCCACATCCGCCACCGCTATTTTTCCATACTTTAACCCTTTTTGCCATCCCCGTTGTTACGGTTTTGACCATAAATTTTGAAGAACGATTGAGAGTCATCAGTTTCGCGGGACGTGGCTATCATGATGACGGAGTTGGTTCCGTTAGCCGCCTTTTTATCCAAACCTGCTTTTTCTAAAGTGAGCATGGAACGTGCTTGGTAGAACGTCGGGAGATGATTGCTTTGACGGAGGAGGGTTCGAACGCCATTATACGCCTCGGATAGGCCTGCAACCATTTGAATAACAAGACGATCATTTGTTACAGGTGCACCAACGTTTTTGAGTTGATCCGACAACTCATTGAGCCTTTGACAATAGACTGAGGCATTCGGAAAATACTACATATTTATGTTGGAGAATTCCTGCTCAAGGTTCACGGCACGAGAATTTTTGTTGTCCTGGAATATATGACGCATCCTATTCCAAGCTTTTATTGTCATAGCGTCGGGTTCGATAATTGTCTGTAAGAGATCCGTAGAGATAGTGGAATAGATCCATTAAAGGACCGTAGCATCAAGAGTTGCCCACAACTCAATTTCATCATCCGTGGAAGGCACCTTCTCATTGCCTTTTGCCGATGGGACGATGTGATGGAGGATTCTATTAGATCGAGCGTGAATTTTAAACACTTCTGCCCACGTCGCGTATTAGACATTTTTCATCTCAAGAACAATAGGAATGTTGTTCTTGTTATTGGAGACTGCAATGACAAGAAGAAAGGTGTCCTTTGTGGTAGACATGATGGAGGAACAAGAAGAGAATGAGGGATTCAGAATTTTTTTTTGAAGGGAAGTGGGTGATCGGCTGGCGGCCGAGACCTAGGTTGTTGAGTAGGGCGGCGGAAGCTTAGGAGAATTTTTTCCTAGACCGCTAATACCCTGAAAGAGAAGAATTCATTGATTATTTTTATTAATGTCAAAGGTAATATATACATCATATACAATATTTAATTATTAAAAATTAAATTCACCTTTTTCCAATACATGACTACTACATTTTTCTAATACAAGACTATTATCATAATTACACATGTACAAGACTTCTAATAATTATAAGAGAATATATGTGTATATACACCGCACATGCATATATATTCTTTCACTTATTTTAGACCGCATATTTCAAATCTCTTACTTTATTTTTGAAACTTTATGACAAGTAAAATTAAGATTATCTTTTTGAAAGGGAGGGAGTAGGGTTCTTCACTATTATTGATCAATCAAGACCTTTAATGAATAAGTGAAGCGATTTCATTCATAATTCTAAGTCAATCGTTAAAAGTATAAAGAAAGAAAAAATATATATATAATCTCAGTCTAAGTCTAGTACTTACCAGAAATCAAATATACTTGCACTGAATAGTAGCATACAATATATGTATTACTCCATCCGTTTTAAATTATTTATCACTTTTAAATTTTACACGCGTCTTAAAAAATATTAATTAGAAAAGATTTTGACTATTTTACTTTTATTTACATCTAAGTTATAATGTCTCTTCTTTTAATACTTAATCTATTTATTTACCACTAATGACAATTCTATTAAGGGTAGAATGGGGAAATCTAATTAATTTTATTTTGAAATTTTAAAACGGTAAATATTTTGACACAACTATTTTTAGTAACCACGATAAATAATTTGAGACGGAGGGCGTAATATATTAATCTCTCTGTCCCAATTTATGTGACACAATTTGACTTGACACGAGTTTAAGAAAGAAAGGAAGACTTTTGAAATGTGTGGTCCAAAATAAATTTTATATAAATGTGTTGTTGTATATCATCTCATAAGTTACTTCTTTTGTATCAAATTATTTGTCATTTTTTTTATTTACACGTCCCTCAGGAAATACTTCATTCGTCTCAATTTATGTGGCACCATTTGACTTGACACATAATTTAAGAAAGAAATGAACACTTTTGAAATGTGTAGTTTAAAATATGTCTTATATAAATATGTGGTTGTAAATCATTTTATAAAGTTAAGTTATTTCTAAATATAGAAAAGTGACATTCTTTTTTAAACAGACTAAAAAGAAAATGGTGCCATAAAAATTAGGATAGAGAAATATTAATTAGGAAGAACATTTGACGAACTTTATCTCTATTTATGTCTAAGTTATAATTCCTCTTCATTAAATATTTACTCTATTTATATGTCAATTTTCATTAATGACGAAGAATAAAATGAAAAAAAAATTAATTATGTTTTAAATTTGTAAAATAATAAATAATTTAAGATAATTATTTTTAGTAATCACAATAAATAATTTCAAACTGATGAAGTAAATTATTTTTAAATATAAAAAAATAATATTTTTTTAAAATAAATTAAAAATATGGTCCCACATATATTATTAGGATAGAGGGAGTACTGAATAAGTTGAAATCATGACTGTCTTTGTTTAATGTATCTTTTTCAAAAGCAGCAATGCGGAATCTGCATTACCTCGTTGTTAGTTCTCTGTCAACATATGACCATCAATTATAGGGTCCCACCCTTTGTCTTTATTTCTAATTTGACATTTTCTTCTTTTGTTATATACTCTATCTAAAAGTTGTTTTTTCCTCTACAAGTAATTATAGAGAGAACAAAAATATGCCAGATAAGATAATACAGATAGATATAAATTGCTGTGTGTGTGTAGGGGCGGGGGGGGGGGGGGGGCTGGCACATGAAAGCAATATCTGGTAATGCTAATTTAAACTTTAGCGGGGAGAGGGGATCCTTGGGTGGGTCCCCTGAGTCGAGACAGTTTTGTCTCTTACATCACCAACATAATTGCTTAAAAATTCAATTTATTCAACTGACTTTTTTATTACTTATTTAAAGTTGTGATCTTTTTTTACCTTTTTTTATATTCAGTTTCATTCTTCTTGATTTACGCCAGACTATTTTTAAAAATATTATTACCGATTCCTCAACACTACTATTAGTAAATCACGAAATGTACATGAATGATCAGAATTTGAGAACAAAATAACTGATATCACCTACAAGGTTCTATCCCAAAAGAGAGCAAAATACTCTCATCTGGATTCAACTCCTTTTTTACCATTTTTAATTCCACACAGTTGTAGTTATGACAAATGAGAATTTATCAATATACATGTCTCAGAGGTTCTTAATGGTATTATTACTATCTAGTATCTACTAGACTATAAATTTGATTTGATGCATATAAGTATCTAACTTATACAGCATTAAGATGAATTCATATGATTGATCAGATTCAAGCTGAATTTTATATTTACACTTTTATTAATTCTTTTATTACTTATAATTTTTCTTTAGCTTCTACAAACAAAATTACAGGTCAAATAATTACTATGTTGATATCAAATAAATCTGGACATATTGAGTACTCCATAAAAGAAGGGTTGATTACAATGGTGCAGAAAACGAAAATGAGTAACTGCTAAGTATTACAAGAAAATGAAATTTCAATAAACTGGAACAAGAAACTGAGATTACAAGCACTTTGATCTTTGATTTGCTGGGTCGAGTGATGACACTCTGTCTTTAAGACAAGATTGCCCCGTATATATCATTTATACATTCTGGACAATAGTCTCTCAAGATAAAACAACTCAACAAATGAGCAAATGAAACTCAAGTATTACTTTGAAGAACTTAATGTAATGAACTGATGCTAGAAAGTAGTAGGAAGAATCTGATTTTTCGTTTGTGTGTTCTGTAGTCTCAACAATTGAGCAAAGACTTCATTATATAGTTGAAGGAGGGGACTTATCAACTGCCCACATAATTGTTGTTACTGGCCAAGTAGTGGCAATTAAAGAGGTAGTAATTCATCCAAATGAATGACTCAATTAATGTGCAACAGATTAGACCATTAGTGAAAGTTATTCAGCCAAGTAATGACTGAATTGATGTGCATAATAATGGAGGTTAACGTTCCAAAACCAACAGCAAAAACACAAGTTCTCCGTCAAATTTTATCTTATCAGAAACTTCAGGGACCAAACTGTAAATATGAAGCAATTTGGGTCCAAAAAGAAAGTATCAGAAGAAGCCCACGACCCACGACCCGTGACGGGCGGGAGGCGGCGGCGCGCGTGTTGGCTTAGCCTCGAACCAAAGCACATCTAGGTCTTCCCTCCTTCAAACACATGGGTTACCCCTTGGGGTCCCAAACCTCAAACCAATTTTGAGACTTATAAACTAAACAAATCTTCCTTCCCCCACCGATGGGGGAGGATTGGTCTATACCACATTTTCATGCTTCAAACACCTCACTTTGTGGACCAATATCTCTTTCATTTCTCAACGAAATTTGACGATCCTTGGCCCTACGGTCATCTACTTACTTAGTAGATTATGCACGTGTGAAGAATCAAAGTCTCCAACATGCGGAACCCTAGTGTTTAAGTCATTAAAGATGGTTGGACGCAACTCCCACCAAAGGCAAATTTCCAACAATCCCCTCTTGAAAGAGATTTTGGCGCACTCGCATGGTGTCTTTTTCCAACAATATTTCAGCGGACCGATGTTGCATAAGCAGAGGTAGCTTCAGCTTTGAACCTTCCATAGTTAAATACCATCGGACTTACTTACTGTGCGGTGAAGGTGATGTCTTGAACCGTCAGTGTTTAGTGTAAGCCAAGTCAATAGTACCAACACAATAAATTCCCTTACTCTTTTCTTCGTAATGTTTTGTCCGTTGTGGCCGTGGACACTTCTTGGATTCTTAAGTGCGTTCATTTGAGACGGTCTGTCCTCGCACTGAAATAAGTGGTCTCCTACAAGGTATCCTACCATACCCCACTTCACAAGTGTTAGGAACCATTAAAAGTTTCCCCAAACCTAACCTCAACCGTTGAGGATCATTAACGGTTTTGAAAACTTAACCTTTACCCACACTGTAGATAGCACTTAACGTCTATCGCGGAAACGACTTTGGATTTATGTTCCTTATAGAAATCATAACCGGAAGTGCTCTCACTTCCACTGAAGCGCTCAACTAAACCTTTACAGCTTAGTTTTCCTATTGAACCAAATTCCTGGGATCTCTAGTCAGTAAGGTTGGGTTACCACCGTATTGGTCCTTAAAGCTTGGGTTTTAAGCCCATTCCCCTACACAGGCAGAACATCTGATCCTTGGATAAGCCATTTATCAGCGGGTCTGCTATATTATCCTTTGACTTTATGTAATCAATGGATATTATACACGTGGTGATCAGCTGCCTAACAGTCTTATGCCTCTGTCGAATATGACAAGACTTGCCATTGTACATAGAATTCCGTGCCCTTCCTAGAGCTGACTGGCTGTCTCATTGGATCATTAAGAAGGTACGGGTTTGTTCCAACACAAAACATCCTCTAAGAAGTCATGAAGCCACTCATCTTCTTCTCATGCTTTGTCTAAAGCGATAAACTCCAATTCCATCGTGGATCGGGCGATGCAAGTTTGTTTAGAGGATTTCCAAGACACAGCCCCACCACCAATTGTAAATACATACCCACTGGTGGACTTGGTGTTCTCTATATCAGATATTCAGTTTGCATCACTGTACCCCTCTAGTACAGCTGGATATCTCGAATAATGTAACCCGTAAGTTAGCGTGTATTTTAGGTAATTTAATACCCGATTCAACGCCTTCCAGTGATCGTCACTCGGATTATGGGTAAACCTAGCCAACTTGTTGACTGCAAAAGCAATATCAGGTCGGGTGTAGTTTGTTATGTACATCAAACTACCAATCACCTGTGTGTATTGCTCCTGACATACGGGTGCAACACAATTTTTATCAAGCTTTTGATTTCTATCCATTGGTGACTTTATCGGCGAACTGTCAAACATCTCGAACTTTCTCAAAACATCCTCGATGTAGTGAGACCGAGATAAGACCAGTCCGTCAGACGTCTTAGAGATTTTATCCCTAAGATGACATCTGCGATACCATATCCTTCATGTCGAAGCATTGTTTCAACATGTTCTTAGTCTTTAGGATTACCCTAGGACTGTTTCATGTGATCAACATGTCATCTACGTACAGGCATATCATGACGTACGAGTCAGAGTTACCTTTCGTGTAGACACATTTGTCACACTCGTTAATGGAGAAACCCTTTGATAGTAGAGTACTATCAAACTTTTCGTGCCATTGCTTCGGGGCTTATTTCAGCCCGTACAGAGATTTGACAAGACGATAGACTTTCTTCTTTTGCCCTTGAACCACATACCCCTCGGGTTGGTCCATATAAATTTTTTCTTCCAAATCACCATTTAGGAAGGCTGTCTTGACATCCATTTGATGTATCTCAAGGTCACGCAATGCTGCGATCGCAATGAATATCTGTATGAACGTCATCCGAGATACCGGGGAGTACGTGTCAAAGTTGTCAAGACCTTCTTTCTGTCGATAGCCCTTGACTACCAATGTGGCCTTGTACTTATCTATAGACCCATCTGCGTTATACTTCCGTTTGAGTATCCATTTACACCCCAACAGTTTATTTCCCTGAGGAAGATCAACCAACCCGCAAGTATGGTTATGCAGAATTGAGCTTATTTCACTCTCAATAGCTTCTTTCCAGAGCGGTGCCTCTGGAGTTGACAATGCTTTAGCAATTGTCCTTGGTTCATCATCAACCATATAAGCTATAAAGTCAGGACCGAAGTGTTTATCCTTCCTGACCTTTTTACTTAGCCTTAGTTCCATCTCTGGAGTCTCCAAGTTTTGAGAATCTGGAATACTAGATTCCGGATATTCAACCACTTCGAGATCCACTAGATCTGAACCATTTAGATCTGGGCCGTCAGCGACTCCCGGTTCCTGAGAGCTTTGTTCATAACTTCGTTTGCGAGAGGTTATATCTTTTTCCTTTCTAGGAAAGGTACCTTCAAAGAATTGAGCATTCCTTGATTCCATAATTGTACCCCCGTGGATATCTGGAATATCTGACTTATGCACTAAGAAGCGATAAGCACTACTGTTATTTGCATATCCGATGAAAATGCAATATATATGCCCAATCTTGACCTGTTTTGGCTTTGGCACTTCGACCTTTGCCAAACAACCCCACACCTTTAAATATTTATAGGTGGATTTCTTTTCCTTCCACGATTCATATGGAGTTTTGTCCTTACCCTTATGTGAGACTCTATTAAGAATCGTATTAGCGGTAAGGATGGCTTCTCCCCTGTTCGCTTTTTACTTTATTTATATGGTATAATTCTTTAAAATTCAATTGAATCTCCTCTCCTCAACTTTGCTCCACCACTGGCGAAGCGTCAACTAAACGGAAGTTAAAGAGGTTAGCCGATATAATAGTTAGCACTAAAACTATAAATAGATATTTCTTACATGGATGTACGTCATTCATTTTTCAAATAGGCATTTGAAAAATAGCTATTGTTGACACAATTTTTTTTGTTCCTAAAAAGAAATAGTTGGAGAAGATTTAATTGACCGAAATAAATTTTTAGATTCACAGATTTATCGATATCAAGTTCGTAAAAAATTAGTTTTTTGGTGGTGATTATTTATGTGTTGGTATTCTATATAACAAATATAAGACTCGACTTGTTAGTTATTACGGAGGTTCAGTGAGCACTATCTGAATATCTCTGCCATTTTCTTCTCTTTTACTTTGGAATATGAGTTCACCTGGTGCTAGCAATTTTATTGTCATGAAATTTTTTAGTTGTGAAATCTAGATTTGAAACTCTAAAATAATTACTATTTTGCAAAAAACATACAAAAAGTGGCCAATAAACGTTATTATTATAAAATTTACAGCTTTGACAAACCTGTTGGATATGCAAAGCAGTACGAAAAATAAATAAATATTACAAGTGTTCGAAATGATAAACAAACAAGCCAATGTTTAGAACTGCCGCAAACTTGTTGAGTCTTGAATCTTGATAACTTGAAATCAAGAAACACTAAATCTGGATTGTTACAACTGTGTGCTGAGTCGAGAGATGGCTCTCTGTCTTTAAGACAAGATTGCCCCGTATATATGCTTTTACATTAACAGGCAATAGTCTCCCAAGATAAAATAACACCTAATCAACACTACAAAGCAAATAGATTGATTCTGATGAAGAAAATAAATACGAAACGACTTGCTGAAGAACGAACAAGGAAGGAAGAGTATTGAGTTTTCTGTTCACTGTTTGTGGACAGAATTTCAGTCGTTCTCTTCTGTTTGTCTGTGTATTATATTGTAGTCTTATTTTTCTGTGTATATATCTGTATTTCTGTGTCACAATTGAGCTAAAATGCATCAATATATAGCATAAGAGGAGACCTCTCAACTGCCAAGACATGACTGTTAATGGCCCATTGAATGAGGGAGTAAACAGCCAAATAATGGCTGTTTATGGCCATTGAAGGAGGGATCAACTCCAACGGAAGGCAGAAAATTTTCTGCCTTCCGTTGTTCCCAAATTCAACATTCCAGAAACTCCAGGGACCAAATTGTAAATATTAAATAATTTGGGGTTCAAAGAGATAATACCAGAAGAAGCCCGAGACCCGAGCCAGGACCGGACGGGACGGGCGGGCGGCAACGCGCGTGTGGGCTTAGCCTTGAACCCAAGCACATCTAGGTCATCCCTTCTTTAAACACATGTGTTACCCCTTGGGGTCTCAAACCCTTAGCCAATTTTGAGACTTATAAAGATAGCAAGTCTTCATTTTCCACCGATGTGGTAGATTTGTCCCACACCATATTTTCATGCATCAAACACCTTACTTCGTGGATCAATATCTCTTTCATTTCTCAACGAAATTTGACGATTCTTGGCCCTACGGTCATCTACCCACTTAGTAGATTATGCACGTGTGAAGAGACAAAGCCTCCAACATGCGAAACTCTAGTGTTTAATTCATTAAATATGGGTAGACGCACCTCCCCACCAAAGACAAATTTCCAACAACCTATTAATTCCATTTATGTTAGAAGAAAATATGCTCATTTCCGCTAAAATATAAGTGAAACATGAGGGTATTTCCCCCCAAGCTTTTCATTGAACGTGTCCAGTCCAATGACAAAAATGAGGGTCCTAGTGCTTGTTGCTCTCAAAGATTTCTATGGATATGTTGTAGTCAATAATGGCTGCAGCATTTACTCATCAAGTAAAAGTGTAGCTAGGTTAAAAGCATACAAAGTGGGATAGTTATTAAACCTTTAGAAATCGTGGATTAAATTATCTAAAAAGGAGTAACAATAAAGTAAGGTGGTGAGTAACTTTATGTTTGTCACTTTCATCAAGCCATTATCTATTTCCAAATCGTGTGCTATTTCTAGGAAAAAAAGTGCATTATTATAGTTCCCTTGCATCCGTGAATTCTCAAGTGTTTTAATAATATAAGTGGATCATGTTGGCGTCTCTTTATGTACTATCAATATTTCCACATAAGTAATACTAGTAAAGTATTTTGTGAGAGTAATATATACCCACTAGACTTACAATGCAAGACACTGTATTACTCTCTTTGTTTCAAAATATTTATTTTACTTTTTTTTTAGTCTAATTAAAAAAAAAATTCCCTTTTTAACAACTTTCATTCAATCTTTTCATCAAACATGTTTAAAATCATAAGATTAAATGTCATTTTTTTTACATTTAACACATTTTTAATTTAAGACCACAAGATAAAAAAATCTTCTATACTTTCTTAAATTGTGTGCCAAATCAAAACCAAATAATTTTTTTAAAACGGAGTGAGTAATTGATATCCCATCCCTCTCAATCCAACGAGGAAAAAGTGTACCCCCCCACTTACATGTTGGTTAGTTGAATTACTTATGGATCATTGAAAAGGAATTTAAGGTTTTACATTTTGGAAAAGCTAAGTATATTTCTTTTAAAAATTTTCATTCAGTGTTTGATAGGAGTATTCACTTTAGGTCTCGCCTATTGAATTTGTGTTAAGTGAGGCTTATTAATAGGAAAATAACCCCTTTCAATTTTTTTTTATTTGTAAGGTTCGAACGAAAAATCTAATTAATTACAAAGGGATCCAATAAATTCACTATATTTCTTAGTGGTGAAAAGCTAAGCGTATGGTGTTACCCAAGATGTGAAGTTATTTCCTTTTTACCTTTTCATTTTTTAGTTGTTAAAGTGAAACAATGAGAAGATATAACTATGATTGTGTACAAATTAAAGCTTACTAGCTTGTAACATAATCTCAAAAATAAAAGAATATGACAACTTTATTACTACAAGTATCAAATAGTGAAAGTGATGTATGCAGTGCACTTTGGAAACCCCACAAATAATGTGTTGCAAGAAATCTTGTGAGGTTAGCACATGGAATAGTGGGAGAAAGTCATGTATGCACCAACCATCTGTCACAAATGCCATAGAAAGAATAGTTTGGATTGTTCCTTTTTTTTGCTTTCCAACAAGTCATCATCTTTATTGGTTTTTGATGGTTCATTTCAACTAGCTAGGGGATATAACCAAACAAATCCCCTTTACCGAGCTTTTCTTCCACTCCATATTTTTTTTACCCATTCATCCCAATCCACCAAAAAGGATGCCTATGACAAAGTCATCAAAATTCCCATTTAAAGGAAACACAATGTGGAAGTGTCATTATTTAGATGTGTGTTTGGCATGGCATCCTTCACTTCCACCCCACAACCCCGAATTCTCTCTCTTTTTTATTTTAAATGAAAAAATCATTTAATATCTAAAAATCACTGACTCGACTAATTCAAATAAGAATAATGTAAAACTTATTAAGGGGAGATATTTTCTATTAATAATTTCTCTGTTTTCGACACGCATTTTCATTCATCCATCCAACCATTTCCTTGGGTTGTCCCCCTCTTCAAAATGTTCTTCAAATTTCCCTGTCAAGTGGCTGTATTTGTGGGTCCTACTTTTAGTATGTAGGTCCCAATTTATAAAGGGTAGCTCACAAAAGCACAAAGGAAGCAACATCAAATTAAAGGTTGATGGAAGAGTAGATATGTGCCCTAACCATTACTGACACAATAAGGAAAGTTAAGTTTCACATCTTGGGCCCTTAATGATTCTTTTATTGTATCCCATATTTTGTGCCCATGTTTTTGTCCCCTCCATCACCTATCCTTTTTTTCTTTTTTTCAAATAAAAATTCTATCTTTAGTCAATGAGAGGGAATATGGATAAATCACCAAAGTGGACAACTCCTTTCCATTTCTTTATGAATATTTGGGGCCACACCCCTCTTTTTCATGTAACAAACATGGGCCAAGATACTTGGACCGTTACCTTTTTGCTTATGTGGGCTCCACTCGAGAAATAATATTCCTTTTAAGAAATCAAATTAATATTGGTTGCTACTGCACATCTTTTATTAGGTTCTTGCCGTCCTCATGATATGTCCATGTTTTCATAGGTGAACATGATATTATTATTGACAATTACTTGTCACAACGGATATTTTGAAATGCACCATTAAATAGACACCACAAATTATTGCACATAAAAAAAAGTTCAAACCTTTTACCTAAGGTATTAAAATTTTTAATTCTTGATTAATAATATACCTATAAATCACTACGAAAAGAAAGATATTTGTCAATAACTTTTTTGCATGTGCAATAACTTCCGATGCAAAAAATTTCGCAACAAGAAGTTTTTTTATTGTCATTTACGTCTTTTGACAATAATAAATTGAATTTTTATTGTCATTTACATTTTTTCACAACAATATATATTATTACTAAAATTTTGTTACCAATTTTATACTTTCTTATAGTGAATGGAAAACAAGGAGGAGGGGAGGGGGGGAGGGGGGGGGGACTATATTGGAGAGGGAGGGGGAATGTAAATGTCAAGGTTTTCTGTTTTACTTTATCTTTAAAGGAGAACAATCATAAATTTCACTCAGTAATTGTTAAGAGTCTCACATCGGATATGAAATGTGAATATGGACTTGGACAATCTCACCCTACAAGCTAGCTTTTGGGGTCGAGTTAGGTCCAAAATCTATTCTTTTCATGGTATCAGAAGGTCTAGGTCAAACAAAAAAATTTCTCCCACAAATTCTTGTTTTTATTTTCGGCCAAGACCGAACCCTCCTCCTCGAGTTTGCCAATTTTTCCGCTTTCCAAATCTCTCTATCACCTATTGTTCTTTCGTTATGTCTACGTCAAAGAACACGTTTCACCCCGACTTTTTTGTTTCTAACATCAAGAATCATATCCCTCTAATTCTTGAAATAGAAAACGTCCAATACACGACTTGGGCCGAGTTGTTCAAAATTCACGCTCGTTCGCATCAAGTCATCCATCACATAATTCCTGCGGCTCCTGATGATACGGAGGTGCCTACACGCGAGGATGATCCTAAGTTATGGACACCAATTGATGCCACCGTCCTTCAGTGGATTTATTCTACTATCTCTACCGACCTATTGCAGACGATTATTGAACCAGACGCTACGGCGATGGCTGCATGGGATAGGCTGCGTGACATATTCCAGGATAATCAAAATTCCAGAGATGTTACTCTTGAACAGGATTTTTCCCCAGTCAACATGGAAAATTTTCCGAACGTTTCAGCATATTTCAAAAGGTTGAAGAAAATGGCGGACCAACTCCGCAACGTTGGTGCGCCAGTTAGTGAAGATCGTCTTTTTTTACAGATGGTTGCTAGCCTATCCGAGGCCTATAGTGGCGTTGGAACTCTCATTCGTCAAAGTAATCATCTTCCAAGGTTCTATCAAGCCCGATCCATGCTTACCTTGGAAGAAGCCGGTTTGGCTAAAAAAGCGGCTACTAATGCTAGTCCCGTGGTCATGATGACCTCCTCCACTAATCCTCAAAATTTTGGTATCAAAGCAGGCCAAAGGTCCTGGGATCGAACCTCACCGCCACCCATTCTCATAAAGAATTTCCACGTGCTTGGACCATGAAAAAAATCAGGCCAGCACGTGAGGGAGCATGTTGAGAATATAATCAAATATTAAAAGTGTGTTCTATCTAACAGAAATAATCCCTTGATTATTTTCATTGATTGAAAGACTATATATACAAGTTACATATTTCCATAATAGGAGAATCTTATTCCTAAAACCTTATTCTACTTGGTTACTAATTATACAATTATGGTAATACAAATATTATGGTGGGTATACAGTATTATTTACACTACAACATTACCTAAACTAGGAGACTAAAACCTTACCTAATTTATCTACCATGTACATGGTTTGTACACCAAAACTGAGAGTCATATATACACAATAAACTCATGTATATTGTGTGTATATTGTGTATATTTAACATAGGGTGAGATTGTTCAAGTCCATATAAGGAGTTCATGTTTCCATTTCATATTCGATGTGGAACTCTTAACAATATTAGATGTGGTTGCCCATGCTACGCACGAGCCCAAATGAAGTGTAGAAGATCTACACGTCAAAGGCAAGCTCTGGATTCATTCCTTCAATCTAAGGTTTTGATATGATTTAGCCACAATGAAAAAACAATTGCAATATCTGATTCATATATAGACATATCTTTTTCATTCAAGGACACCCATACTTCAATCCCATCAACATATTTGCCTCCCAACAGAGTGAAGAACTAACACTTAAGGGCTTTCCCCAACCAAAGTGAAACTTTTGATCTTGCTACGTATGAACACACCAACAACATTGCTAATGCTTTCACTACATTAGATATCAAAGATATGAACACGTTAACACATTGGTAATTCTTTCACTGAGATACCAAACCAAACCATTCTGTGTGTCCTCTCGTGGGGTAAGACGAGCAGTGAATGAAATTTAAGAACTCTCAGAAGCATTTCCAGAAATGGAAAAAGTTGCAATGCTTCCCCTCACGTTCACAACAGGAGCTGGTAGAAAAGGCTGTAATTTGCCATGTTTGGCTTGAGCTACACTGAACAATGTCTCCATAGTCTTATTTAATAGTCAAAAGTCTCCCATATGACATCAATTATCGTTGTACTCGAGTCTACGTTTTATTTTCTGGCAAGTTGTAGCATTTTCATTCAATATGTTTTCAAATTGACCTATTTTGGACCCATTAAACAAAATCTTCTAACTACGATTCTCACTTCCACACCTATAGTAAGCTGAACACTCACCTTGAAGTCCTCTTGGCACCAACCTGCATCGCATATTCAGCAGTTACAATAAAAATAGAGAAGCTCTAATAAGCATCGTTAGAATTATATTAATCTCTCGGGAGTCTTTCTCATTAATACAAATATATATAGTGTACAATATTGAATCCTAATGGAATAGGATCCTATATTTACCATAATTAGGATCCTATATTTACCATAATTAAACACTACTATTAATTAGAAAATATATGGTAATAATATTCACTAATAGCATCTATAAAGTGGATGCAATGCAAAATATAACCTACAAGGACGATCAAAATTATAGTAATTCTTTTTTACGGTAAAGGACCATTAAATATCTGTTATGGCTTTTATGAATACCAGATAACTGAGCAAGGGAAAGAGGAAAAGTGAGCGATCTTCAGCAATAGAAACAGAATTATTAAGAAAGAAGGGTGAACGATGAGAATAATTTGTAGAGGCGAGCAAGGCAAAAATGAGAGAAGATATCATTGTTCTGATCCAAACTTGCAAATAGGGTATTTCATATGAAGCAAACCTGACGAAGAAGTTCAAAAAATACAGATACTTTAAGAGAGTAAGGTCAAACATCTCCCAAAAGAGGTAAGCATAGTACATATTGTTGGAAATTTGCCTTTGGCGGGGAGATACGTCCACCCATATTTAATGAATTAAACACTAGTATTCCGCATGTTGGAGGCTTTGTCTCTTCGTACATGCATGATCTACGAAGTGAGTAGATGACCGTAGGGCCAAGAATCGTCAAATTTCGTTGAGAAATGAAAGAGATATTGGTCCACGAAGTAAGGTGTTTGAGGCATGGAAATATGGTGTGAGACAAATCTACCACATCGTTGGGAATATGAAGAATTGCTCTCTATATAAGTCTCTAATGTGGTAAAGGGTTTGGGACCCCAAGGGGTATCCCATGTGTTTATAGGAGGGAGGACCTAGATGTGCTTACGTTCAAGGCTAAGCCCACGCGCGCGCCGCCGCTGCCGGTCCGGTCTCGGGCTGTGGGGACTTTCTGATATTATCTTTTTGGACCAGAGAACTTTTTCAGATGTACAGTTTGATCCCTGAAGTTTCTTATGTACAGTTTGGTCCCTGGAGTTTAATATTTTACAGTTTGATCCCCATGGTTTCTGGAAAGTTGGTTTTGGCGTGACGGAAGGCAGAAAACTCGTTGGACTGTTTTCAGGAGCTTTAACCAGCCATTATTTGGCTGATTAACTCCTCCATTACCACCCTCCTTCATGTCCATAATTCAGCCCCTCTTGATGGCCATTAACTACCATTACTTGGTTGTTTATGTTGACACCCAATTTTGTCCCATCTTTTATGATTTTATTCGTAATTTTTAATATTTTGACACTTTTAAAATAATTTTAAAATATAGGCATATATGTGTGTATCTTCGTATTATTATTATTATTCGCATATTTTATATCATTTGCATTTTTATCACAATCATAAGTTTTATCCATAATATTCTATGTTATTTTATTCTCGCAAAATTGCATCGCATTTCCTTTTTTAAGCATTAAACATTTCGTAAATATTATATTTTTATTATCACATCGTTATGTTATTTTAAATAATTCACATCTTTTACAAAAAATATATATATATAATATCTTTTAATATTAAACCCCTTTTATATTTTTATCCATAACCCATTTTTCATTTTTCCTAACCCAATACAATTTCTACCCAACCTAAATTAAAACCCATTTTCGTCCAAGCCCAATCCCCAATTAAATTCCCTTATACCCAAACCCAATACAAATTAAAACCCAATTCCCACAAGCCCAATCCCCAAATTAAATTCCCACAACCTCAATCCACACCCCAAATCGGCCAACACCACAAGCCCACTCCCAACTAAATCCCCCAATTCCCAAGCCCAACCAAACACCAACCCGTCGCCTAACCCGACTCACCCGCGCCCACTCGACGCCCAACACCCAAAACCCGACCAGCCCATTTCCCTCAACCTTTTAATTCCCCCAAAAAAAAACCAAAACCCAAAAATCCCCAAAATCAAAAACCCTCTCTCTCAGCCGCCGACCCCACACCCCCCATACCGGCGACCCCACGTCGCCGGTCACCTCACCCGACACCAACACCAACCCCCTGCCACCACCAACTCCCGTCACTTCGACCCATACCCCTAAAACCCGCGACCCATGCCCCTCAAATCCGGATTTTTCTTTACCTTTAATTCGAATTCAAACTCGAACGTTGAGGGGTGCAAATACACCTATAAATACCCCCATGTTGTTCTTCATTTGGGGAGGAAAAAAGGGAGAGGATTTTCGGAGAAGAAAAAAAAGAGATTTTGGAAGATTATTCAATATATACATACATATTTTGTTGTGTTCTTGATTTGAGAGTATTTGGCTTCGTTGTTGTTCCAAGAATCAAGTCCGAAAAGGTTTGTCATCCCCTTTGATTTCTCTGATTTTTTTTCACTGATTTGAAGTCTCGACCCGACTCGGTCGATCTTGCCGGGTAACATTTTCGTAATTCTTGCATTTCATGTTTATGTATGTTGGTTAATCAATTTGGTGTAAGATTTGGTTCGGATCAACGATTTCGGTCGGGTCATCGACCGGTCGGGTCGACCTTTTAGATTTTTCCAATTTTCCTACATTCTTTGTTTGTTGTCATTGGTTATCCGAAATTGATGAAATTATTTGACTTGGGTTGAACACACGATTCGGTCGGGTCATCGACGGTCGGTCGACGGTTAGATTTTCCCAATTCTCTTACATTCTTTCTTTGTTTGTTATCATTGGTTATCCGAAATTGATGAATTTGTTTGATCCGAGTTGAAACACCGATCCGGTCGGTCATCGATCGGTCGGTCGACCGGTTTGAGTAACATTTTCGTAATCCTTGCATTTCATATTCTTGTTATTGGTTATCCGAATTTGGTGTTGAAATCGATTCGAGTTTGGATCATCGATCCGGTCAGTCATCGACCGGTCGGTCGACCGATTTGAACATTTTCGCATTCTTGCATTTCATATTCTTGTTATTGGTTATCTGAAATTGGTGTTGAAATCTGATTTGATTTGGATCATCGATTTTCGTCGTCATCAATCGGCCCGTCGACACGATTTGAACATTTTCGCAATTTCTTGCATTTCACATTCTCGTTCTTGGTTATCTCAAATTGGTCTTTGAAATCGATTTCGGGTTTGAATCAACGACCGGGTCAGGCGACCGATTTGAATATTTCCATAATTTGAACTTCGGGTGTATTTTAAATCACTCTTGTCTGTTTCTTTGGCATTATTATTATGTTATTGATTGAATTAATACCGCATTCTCTTTGTTTGTTTTATTGATTCAAACCAATATTGCGTCCATCTTCGGGAGGCGCTTCTCGGTTTAAATATTCTTGTTTTTCTTGTTTGAATAAATCTTGCGTCTGTTTTTCTTGTTTTACTATTTTTAAACTAAAACACCGTCATCTCGAAACTATTTTCTACTTATCGCTTCCCCGCCATCGCCATCGCTCATCGCCATCGCTATCAAGCATCGCCATCGCTATCGCTATCGCTATCGCTATCGCTATCGCTACCGCTATCGCCATCGCTACCGCTATCAAGCATCGCTATCGCTACCGCTATCAAGCATCGCTGCCGCATCACAGTTATTCGCTTTCATTGTTTTTCGGTTTCGCTTGCTCCCATTTCAGACATCATTTCTTTGCTTTATCATTTCTTGCTTTAAATCGAACACCGCATTTTCAAACATTGCTTTCTATTTCAGTTCAACTGTTTGACATTCAAATATTTGTTCTCTTGCTTTTTCTTGTTTTAAACTAGACACCGTCATTTTTGGAAACTGTTTTCTTCTTCTCATTCGCTACCGCCATCTTTATCTGTTTCATTTTTTCTTGATTTGAACTTCGATACTACATCGCCGATGAAAAATATCCGTCGATTTTGAGGCCTACACAGCTTGCAAAGACGGAAATATAACTTCGGGCAAGGATGAAGACTTAAACCTTTTTATCCGAGATCAACATGTTTAGTAGGCGCGAGGTGAATTATATATTCGCAGCCCACGACGTGATTATAGTGATCTTTTCTATTTCACCGAGAGACCAACACGTTTAGTAGGCGAGGCAATCAAAATAAACTACATTAGTCATATGTTTGCAGCCACGACGTGATTGGAATGTTCTTTTCAAAATTTAAGTCTGAGCCCTCCGCGATCAAAACATTCACTGTTTTGAATACGGATATGAAGTTATTTGTATTTATATGTTTCTAACCGTTTGTTCTTGACAGCTTGCAGGGATTAAAGCAAAATAACGACAAATATTCCTCGGAGTTTATTTATTGTTATTTCTTTCTTTAATTCAGCTTTTATCTCGCTTTGTATTGTAATATTATTTATCGCACTTATGTAATTATTGAAATGCTTAGAATAGGCAAACTTAGGATTTATTCATAGGTTAGTTTAAGATTTGAAACCCGTCGCTAGCTTATTTTATTTGTAGGCTCGCAAACTTAGAAATCCTTCGCTAGTTTATTTATTTTAGGGCTCGTCACGCTTATTCAAGATTTTTAAAACAACTCTTGTCATCTTTTATTTGCTTTATTAATCATACCGAATAAGTTTATCTTTTGTCAATTTACAATTTCATGATTCTCAAAATTTTACTTCTTTGATAGTATAAATAATTTATTGTCACAAATGCATATTTTTCAAAACTTTACATGTATCTTTCTTTTTATGTTATCTGAATACGAACCTGTATAAAATGCATCATTTACTAAATTATTTGCAAACATCTTTTAATCTATTATACTTGTAAAACATGCATTTTTCTAGTAATAATTAACCTGAGTTTTACCGGATAACCGCAAGTTAGCGGATCTTAAAGGATGCCTAACCCCTTCCCTTTAGGATAATAAAGAACCCTTACCTAGAATCTCACTAGTTTCGCAGACCTTAAAATTGGAGTTACATGGCAGCATTTAATTTAATATTTAGGTGTCCTAATTCACCGTAAACATAATTAGGTGGCGACTCCTCAATCCTTTACCCAGGAATCACCCCCATACGTCCGAGCTCCGCTTTGACCCGAGCCGGGTCGAAAAATGGGCGCGTACAGCATGGCGACTCCGCTGGGGATTATTCAGGTTCTTAACCATAGCAAAATCAGGTTAATTATTATTGCGCTTTACTTTTGTTCTTTATTTGATTTAATGCTTTGATTTGTTTCCTTCGTGAAATTTTGCGTGCATAACTGCTTTAAAATTGCTATATGATTTTACTGCTTTCTTTAAATTGGCATTTCGCTCATATTTCTTCCACTCTGGAAAATTGACACTATCACACATTACACGCGAGGTGTGTTTTACGCACCCGCAAATTTCTTTCAATCTACCAAAATTTAGGAGAGTTGGCGTATGCGCGGAGTGACCGGACCATCTGGTGGCCGCGTAGCCTTCTCACTCGAGTAGTCCGCTCGGGAACCTTGTGTCTAGTCAGCCAAATCTTAGAAAATATAAGATAGAGCTATACCACCCTTTATTTTAAGTCATGCATGCATACACCTTAGGTGGGTCGATCCTTGGTATCGACTCCACAATTAAGAAATCCGCCAAAGATTGTCTACGGGTCTCACAACCCAACGACCAATCATCATATTATGTGTAGCGTGATAAGGATAGACTAATCCAAGACTAATCATGACATGCTGAAATTGGAAAATGTACATTCATTTTGTCTCATTTCCGACAAAGCATTGCAGTTTAGCAGCTTGGATCAAAATCTGTCGTAATCCCGCATATCTGGCGTTTAGGCCCACCTCTGGCATAAGGGAGGCCCCATGCATATTAGGATGCGCATTTAATTGTCTTACAATCAGTTTGTTATTTTCTACTGCTTTCCACTATGTGTATATTATTTGAATCAATAATTACTCACCTTATACTAATTTGGTTTTCTTCATTTTTCAGGAGATTCATTTTGCCTTATTTATTTCCCCAAAAGTTGATTCGTGTTGACTAAAACTGGCGGAGCACCCCATCTGTTATTTCCCAATCATGCTTATCCAAACTGTATTAGTACTTAATGGAAAATGCGATTTAAATTGAGGCCTGAATCGCATTTATGCATTTTAATGTATTTTTGCCTCCACCTTTTGAAAGCTTAAAATGACAAATCTGCATTGCTTCTGCTATTTTTAAAATATGTTTTGTTAAATAATTCTCTTTTCTTTTTCATCATGCAAACTAATTTGTCGGCGGTATGTGACGTATAATGAAACAAGCCAACAAGGTCCCAAACAAGCAAGGCTTCGAAGAATATAAGGAAGACTCACAAGCGGAAGAATTAAGGCATTTTTGGAATAAGTCAAAGCCAGATTTGGATGAAACATCAAGATGGTTGATAGTTACAAGCATTGGCACGGACGTTTCCCCTTTGCACTCTTGGACTACCATACTACGATCAGGACTTCTACTGGGGCAATGCTATATCTTTTGCTAGACCATGAACTACGTTATGACCTGATTCCCTCGGCGGGATACGTAGGCGGCCACACCGGCTTCGGTCCCATTTTCAGAAAATCCTTACAAATCTCTTTTGCCACCTGAACTACGTCATGACCTGATTCCCTCGGCGGGATACGTAGGCGGCCACATCGGCTTCGGTCCCATCTTTAGAAAAAAATCCTTACAATCTCTTTTGCTTACCCGAACTACGTTATGACCTGATTCCCTCGGCGGGATACGTAGGCGGCCACATCGGCTTCGGTCCCATCTTTAGAAAAATCCTTACAATCTCCTTTGCTTAGCATGAACTACGTTATGACCTGATTCCCTCGGCGGGATACGTAGGCGGCCACATCGGCTTCGGTCCCATTTTAGAAAATCCTTACAATCCCTTTTTGCTTGTAATGAACTACGTCATGACCTGATTCCCTCCTGGGGATACGTAGGCGGCCTAAATCGGCTTCGGTCCCACCATTAGGAAATATTTTCTCCTTCATCTCACAAAAGACAAAATGCACCCATCTGACCACCCTGATAGGGCAGGCAAGAAATCTACACAAGACTCGGTTGTCCATTCAAAAGATCGTCATTCTCATATATCAGACACTGGGGCATTTTTAAGGGATCACTGCCAGAGGACGCCGATAAACATGGAAAACCATCGGCAAACTAAGTCTTCAGCCAGAAGAATTTTTGATAAGACGTTTGTTTTGTTTCCTTTGCGTGTCACCGCCGACAGACATTTGTACATATGCATACTTTCTTACAAGCAAATTATTTTCAACAAACATTTTCATTAAAGTTCAACGTAATTTTTATCGATATGCATACTTGTTACAAACAAATTGTTTTCAACAAATGTTTTCGTGAATGGCTATCCAATACGGGAACCAGAGAGGGCTACAGTCCGAATTAACGGGACATGCAAATACCAAGACCGAAGCTACAAAGTCAACGCGAATCAACTCCCTCCCAAAACTCATAAATTTATTTGAGTACGTGTTCTTCAGTCGAAAAACAGCAGGAAGTCGCAACATTTATGAGCAGATTCGCAAGGGCCTCCGCATCGCAACTCACTACAAGAATCACTTTCCTGTTTGGAGATTGTACAAAGACGTCATGCTAAACTACATGTTCCCAACCGTGTTGTGTCCACGGAAAGAGCGGTATTTCGACTTACAGGGTCGCATTCTCATCTACTCAACTTTTGCATCGCTTATGTCCCCACATTAACTATCATGGCATGGCAATAAGGCCCCACTTTACACTACTTTTAAATCAGGCGCCCACCTTCTAATGCGGGTATGTTTTAAATCATGCGCCCACCTTCTAATGCGGGTATGTTTTAAATCAGGCGCCCACCTTCTAATGCGGGTATTTAAATTTCAGTCAGGCGCCCACCTTCTAATGCGGGTATTTAAATTTCAGTCAGGCGCCCACCTCCTAATGCGGGTATTTAAATTTCAGTCAGGCGCCCACCTTCTAATGCGGGTATGTTTTAAATCAGGCGCCCACCTTCTAATGCGGGTATGTTTTAAATCAGGCGCCCACCTTCTAATGCGGGTATGTTTTAAATCAGGCGCCCACCTTCTAATGCGGGTATTTAAATTTCACCAGCGCCCACCTCCTAACGCGGGTATTTAAATTTCACCAGCGCCCACCTTCTAACGCGGGTATGTTTTAAATCAGCGCCCACCTTCTAACGCGGGTATGTTTTAAATCAGCGCCCACCTTCTAACGCGGTATGTTTTAAATCAGCGCCCACCTTCTAATGCGGGTATGTTTTAAATCAGCGCCCACCTTCTAACGCGGGTATGTTTTAAATCAGCGCCCACCTTCTAATCGGGTATTTAAATTTCAGTCAGCGCCCACCTCCTAACGCGGGTATTTAAATTTCATCAGCGCCCACCTTCTAATGCGGGTATGTTTTAAATCAGCGCCCACCTTCTAACGCGTATTTAAATTTCACCAGCGCCCACCTCCTAACGCGGGTATTTAAATTTCATCAGCGCCCACCTTCTAACGCGGGTATGTTTTAAATCAGCGCCCACCTTCTAATGCGGGTATGTTTTAAATCAGCGCCCACCTTCTAATGCGGGTATGTTTTAAATCAGCGCCCACCTTCTAACGCGGGTATTTAAATTTCACCAGCGCCCACCTCCTAATCGCGTATTTAAATTTCAATGACGCCCACCTTCTAATGCGGGTATGTTTTAAATCAGCGCCCACCTTCTAACGCGCGGTATGTTTTAAATCAGCGCCCACCTTCTAACGCGGGTATGTTTTAAATCAGCGCCCACCTTCTAACGCGGGTATGTTTTAAATCAGCGCCCACCTTCTAACGCGGTATGTTTTAAATCAGCCCACCTTCTAACGCGGGTATTTAAATTTCATCAGCGCCCACCTCCTAACGCGGTATTTAAATTTCATCAGCGCCCACCTTCTAACGCGGGTATGTTTTAAATCAGCGCCCACCTTCTAACGCGGGTATTTAAATTTCAACAGCGCCCACCTCCTAATGCGGGTATTTAAATTTCACTCAGCGCCCACCTTCTAATGCGGGTATGTTTTAAATCAGGCGCCCACCTTCTAATGCGGGTATGTTTTAAATCAGGCGCCCACCTTCTAATGCGGGTATGTTTTAAATCAGGCGTCCACCTTCTAATGCGGGTATTTAAATTTCACCAGCGCCCACCTCCTAATGCGGGTATTTAAATTTCATCAGCGCCCACCTCCTAATGCGGGTATTTTATTTTAAACCAGGCGCCCACCTCCTAATGCGGGTATTTTATTTTAAATCAGGCGCCCACCTCCTAATGCGGGTATTTTATTTTTAAATCAGGCGCCCACCTTCTAATGCGGGTATTTTATTTTAAATCAGGCGCCCACCTTCTAATGCGGGTACTTTATTTTAAAGTGTAAACAGGCGCCCGCCAACGCCATCATCTGCACAACATTAAGCAACGACATCATTTCAACTTACAAAGTCATATTCTCACATACATATCTTGTGCAACTGTTATACACTAACTTTTATCTTAGCTCTGGTCCACAGGAATTCGAATCGGCGGGAGCTTTCAGCTTAACATGGAACTATATCTCTTACGACGAACCGAGGCAATTTGGTCAACGACCTACTTCGAACGTCGATCCTCTCTTTCCCATTAGTTTCTCGCATCAACGACCAGTGTCATCCTAAGTCGACACTGGGGCATTGTTGTTTGAATGTGCACCATTTTTTTTCAACTTCTTCCCCCCGGGGATTCTATTTCTTACCATGCAGTTCCGATGATCGGGACAAAATTGGCTACCCAGTCAACTTCTTTGGCCGAAAACTCTTTCATCGTCTCCGTCCAAAGAGGGGCATCTGTTGACACCCAATTTTGTCCCATCTTTTATGATTTTATTCGTAATTTTTAATATTTTGACACTTTTAAAATAATTTTAAAATATAGGCATATATGTGTGTATCTTCGTATTATTATTATTATTCGCATATTTTATATCATTTGCATTTTTATCACAATCATAAGTTTTATCCATAATATTCTATGTTATTTTATTCTCGCAAAATTGCATCGCATTTCCTTTTTTTAAGCATTAAACATTTCGTAAATATTATATTTTTATTATCACATCGTTATGTTATTTTAAATAATTCACATCTTTTACAAAAAATATATATATATAATATCTTTTAATATTAAACCCCTTTTATATTTTTATCCATAACCCATTTTTCATTTTTCCTAACCCAATACAATTTCTACCCAACCTAAATTAAAACCCATTTTCGTCCAAGCCCAATCCCCAATTAAATTCCCTTATACCCAAACCCAATACAAATTAAAACCCAATTCCACAAGCCCAATCCCCAAATTAAATTCCCACAACCTCAATCCACACCCCAAATCGGCCAACACCACAAGCCCACTCCCCAACTAAATCCCCCAATTCCCAAGCCCAACCAAACACCAACCCGTCGCCTAACCCGACTCACCCGCGCCCACTCGACGCCCAACACCCAAAACCCGACCAGCCCATTTCCTCAACCTTTAATTCCCCAAAAAAACCAAAACCCAAAATCCCCAAAATCAAAAACCCTCTCTCACCGCCGACCCCACACTCTTCATACCGGCGACCCATCGTCACGGCCACCTCACCCGACACCAACACCAACCCCGCCACCACCAACTCCCCGCTACTGACCCATACCCCTAAAACCCGCGACCCATGCCCCTCAAATCCGGATTTTTCTTTACCTTTAATTCGAATTCAAACTCGAACGTTGAGGGGTGCAAATACACCTATAAATACCCCCATGTTGTTCTTCATTTGGGGAGGAAAAAAGGGAGAGGATTTTCGGAGAAGAAAAAAAAGAGATTTTGGAAGATTATTCAATATATACAGACATATTTTGTTTTGTTCCTGATTTGAGAGTATTTGGCTCCGTTGTTGTTCCAAGAATCAAGTCCGAAAAGGTTTGTCATCCCCTTTGATTTCTCTCGATTTTTTCATCGATTTGGTCAGTCGACCGACTCCGGTCGACCTTGGTTCGTAACATTTTCGTAATTCTTGCATTTCATGTTTATGTATGTTGGTTAACCGAATTTGGTGTAAGATTTGGTTCGGATCACCGATTTCGGTCGGATCGACGCCGGTCAGGTCGACGGTTTAGATTTTTCCAATTTTCCTACATTGTTGTTTGTTGTCATTGGTTATCCTAAATTGATGAAATTATTTGACTTCGGGTTGAACACACGATTCGGTCGGATCATCGACGGTCAGATCGACCGCTAGATTTTCCCAATTCTCTTACATTGTCAGCTGTTTGTTATCATTGGTTATCTGAAATTGATGAATTTGTTTGATCCGAGTTGAAACACTGATCCGGGTCGGGCCGACCCGGGTTGAGTAACATTTTCAGAATCCTTGCATTTCATATTCTTGTTATTGGTTATCTGAATTTGGTGTTGAAATCGATTCGAGTTTGGATCATCGATCCGCCCAAGTCATCGACCTGCCCGTCGACCCGATTTGAACATTTTCGTAATTCTTGCATTTCATATTCTTGTTATTGGTTATCTCAATTTGGTGTTGAAATCGATTTGATTTGGATCATCGATTTGGTCGTCATCGACCTGGTCATCGACACGATTTGAACATTTTCGCAATTTCTTGCATTTCACATTCTCGTTCTTGGTTATCCAAATTGGTCTTTGAAATCGATTTCGGGTTTGAATCAACGACTGGTCGGGCGACCCGATTTGAATATTTCCATAATTTCGTAACTCGGTCGGGTATTTTAAATCACTCTTGTCTGTTTCTTTGGCATTATTATTATGTTATTGATTGAATTAATACCGCATTCTCTTTGTTTGTTTTATTGATTCAAACCAATATTGCGTCCATCTTCTGAGACGCTTCTCGGTTTCAGATATCGCTTTTATCTTGTTTGAATAAATCTGCGTCTGCTTTTCTTGTTTTACTATTTTTAAACTAAAACACCGTCATCTCGAAACTATTTTCTACTTCATCGCTTCCGCCATCGCTATCGCTCAAGCATCGCTCATCGCCATCGCCATCAAGCATCGCTATCGCTATCACATCGCTATCGCTATCGCTACCGCTATCGCTACGCCATCGCTACCGCTATCAAGCTATCGCTATCGCTACCGCTATCAAGCTATCGCTCATCTGCGTTATTCTTTCATTGTTTTTCGGTTTCATTTGCTCCCATTTCGACATCATTCATCGCTTTATCATTTTTATCGTTTTAAATCAACACCGCATTTTTCAAACATTGCTTTCTATTTCAGCCATCGTTTCAACATTCAAATATTTGTTCTCTTGTTTCTTGTTTTAAACTAGACAGCGTCATTTTTTGGAAACTGTTTTCTTCTTCATTCGCTACCGCCCTCTTTATTCTTGTTTCATTTTTTTCTTGATTTGAACTCGATACTACATTCGCCGATGAAAAATATCCGTCGATTTTGAGGCCTACATTCTGCAAAGACGGAAATATAACTTCTGGGCAAGGATGAAGACTTAAACCTTTTTATCCGAGATCAACATGTTTAGTAGGCGAGGTGAATTATATATTCGCAGCCACGACGTGATTATAGTGATCTTTTCTATTTCACCCGAGAGACCAACACGTTTAGTAGGCGAGGCAATCAAAATAAACTACATTAGTCATATGTTTGCAGCCACGACGTGATTGGAATGTTCTTTTCAAAATTTAAGTTCTGAGCCTCCGCGATCAAAACATTCACTGCTTTGAATACGGATATGAAGTTATTTGTATTTATATGTTTCTAACCGTTTGTTCTTGGCCTTGCAGGGATTAAAGCAAAATAACGACAAATATTCCTCGGAGTTTATTTATTGTTATTTCTTTCTTTAATTCAGCTTTTATCTCGCTTTGTATTGTAATATTATTTATCGCACTTATGTAATTATTGAAATGCTTAGAATAGGCAAACTTAGGATTTATTCATAGGTTAGTTTAAGATTTGAAACCCGTCGCTAGCTTATTTTATTTGTAGGCTCGCAAACTTAGAAATCCTTCGCTAGTTTATTTATTTTAGGGCTCGTCACGCTTATTCAAGATTTTTAAAACAACTCTTGTCATCTTTTATTTGCTTTATTAATCATACCGAATAAGTTTATCTTTTGTCAATTTACAATTTCATGATTCTCAAAATTTTACTTCTTTGATAGTATAAATAATTTATTGTCACAAATGCATATTTTTCAAAACTTTACATGTATCTTTCTTTTTATGTTATCTGAATACGCACCTGTATAAAATGCATCATTTACTAAATTATTTGCAAACATCTTTTAATCTATTATACTTGTAAAACATGCATTTTTCTAGTAATAATTAACCTGAGTTTTACCGGATAACCGCAAGTTAGCGGATCTTAAAGGATGCCTAACCCCTTCCCTTTAGGATAATAAAGAACCCTTACCTAGAATCTCACTAGTTTCGCAGACCTTAAAATTGGAGTTACATGGCAGCATTTAATTTAATATTTAGGTGTCCTAATTCACCGTAAACATAATTAGGTGGCGACTCCTCAATCCTTTACCCAGGAATCACCCCCATACGTCCGAGCTCCGCTTTGACCCGAGCCGGGTCGAAAAATGGGCGCGTACAGTTTAATGCCTTCCTAATGGCCATTAACAGCCATGTTTTGGGCAGTTGTACAGCCCCTCCTCCATGCTATATATTGAGTCTCTTTTGGCTCAATTCAGAGGCTGGAAAAAGACTGAATACAGACAGAAAAATAGAAGAGAAACACAACATTTTTCAGCACAAAAACAGTCACGAAAATAGCCCAAACAGACCACAAAATAGTGAGCAAAACTGTGTTGAAAAACAGTGAGCAAACACTCACATATACACAATATATACACAACAGAGACAAGCGAGGAGAGAAGATAAAAACTCTTCCTTCCTTTTCCATATCTTCAGCAAGTCAATTCATATTTGTTTTATTCGGCAGGCTCAACCTATTGGCTTTGTAGCGTTGAGATTAAAGTGTTGTTTTATCTTGGGTGACTATTGCCCGCTAACGTAAAAGCATATATACGGGGCAATCTTGTCTTAAGGACAGAGGGCAATTCCTCGACTCAACACACAACGTTGTAACCATCCAGATTTAGTTGTTTCTTGATTTCAGGATATCAAGATTCAAGACACAACAAGCTTGCGATAGTTCTCAACATTGGCTTTGCAAGGTTATCAAGATTCAAGACACAACAAGCTTGAGGCAGTTTTGAAGATTGACCATTTATTTATCCTTTCGAACACTTGTTATAATTATTTACTTCCCGTACTGCTTTATAAAGTACAATAGAGTACCAACAAATTAAGACAAGATTGTATTGTATTACTATTAGTGTTCGAAAGATGTCGGTCAAAAGTTGTGTGACCAAATCTGGATATGGCAATAGTTTTCTGGTAGAAGAGAGTGATGATGATGAACATGTTCATGGTGTCACCGCTACCAAGACTGGTGGGAACAAGCGCTCTCGAGAGCCTGAGGATGTCAACTGGGACAAGAGGAGCAGGCTGAAGATGTGGTTCTATCTTGCAGCAGAAGGCCTATATCTGTCCCAGACAAAAGATCCGAATAATGGTAAGAAAGAAATGGACACTCAGTTTGATGAAGTGACTGAAGTGGGCAAGAATTCGAAATTGGGATAAGTAGTTTTTCTTACTTGTCAAGAATAAAGATTAAATGATGTCTGATTAAAAATGGATTAAAGTAAGGAGGAATATGAAAATAATTTATATATTCCTTACGCTTTAAAAATCAGAAGTTTAATCTCATCTTCTTTCCCGTTTAAAGATTGGATTTTGTAAACGACTTAAAAAGATCCGTTCTTTTAAGTGTAATTATTAAAGTGTGTAAAGTATGTTCGCACATACGAGGGAGAAAGATCCACTGACTGTGTGAAAACTGTTACCACACTTAAGTAAGCGCCAACAATTGTCTGGGCACCAATCATAACAGAAGAAGACTAAAAGCTAAAGACGTTGAGCCTGTCATACTATTTGGCAGAAGATCCTTCATAGGATGATATTGGACACTCAGTCATAAAAAGCCTCCGGGCGACTGGAGTGGGCCAAAAATTCCTTTGATATGATGATATTGGACACTCAGTCATACAAAGACTTCGGGCGACTGGAGTGGGGCCAGAATTCATTTCATAGGAAAAGTAATGGACACCTAGTATGGTGGGCCATAGTTTCCAGGTCTTAAATGATCTGAAGGCCTAAAGAAAGGCAGTGAAGAAATTGGACACTCAGTATGCCAAAGCAACTGGAGTGGGCCCGAGTATCGAGATCACAGATGATCCGATTACGCCCTAACCAAGGGCAAGAGGTTGTTCATGTGAAGCAACGCCACCTCTAAAATCAAAGGGGCTGGAGAGGTTGTCCTTAATAGGACTTCAGGGAATGGGATCACTCCAAAATGAGGTGATACATGTTCCTAACTTGGTTTAAGGGACGATGTTGGTCAAGCTGGTTTGAGACTACTCCAACAGGTCCGTAATAACTAAGAATGGTACAGGATGTCTGTAGCCAAATGAATGATATATTTGTAATCCGTGCATCTATGCCATCATAGATTAAGACACGTTAAATATCAAGTCATTCAAAAGCTAGCGAAGTTGAGATTGTTGCCTTCTTTCGACATAAACCCTCAAAATGAATGTGAGGTAGGCGAAGAGGCAAAATCACCTTTCCAAATTCCGTCAAGGGAATAGCGAAAGAAGCACCGCTCTTCTAGAACTTAGTCACACCTACTTGGGTGATTTGAAGTTTATACAAAATAGAGGGGGGAGACAAGTACTTTGTGAGCTTCATTGATGATGGTACAACGTATGTAATCATTTGTTTGTTGAAAAGCAAAGATGAAGTTGTTGAAGCGGATAAGCGCTACATAGCATAAGTTGGAAATCAACTAAGCCTATGGATTGCGAAATTCGTAGTGATAGAGGGGGAGAATGTGAAGCATCGTTCATTAAATGATTGTTCATTTCTCACCTCAGTCCAACGGTGTTAGCCAAGCGCAAAGTCATACGCCCAAATTATGTGGGGTGGCTTTGTAAAAGTTGGAATACCAAAACGGGTAAAGTTGTACCTAAGACTGTAGATTGCATATCCACTGGATCTGCAAATAACAGTAGTGCTTATCGCCTCTTGGTGTCAAAGAATGCTGAATTCTTAGAAGATAACTTTCCTTGAAAAGGAAAAAGGAGTAATTGCTCAAGGTTAACAAGAACCCGCGAGGGCCTGACTGTCTGGAACTAGACGTTCCGTATCTACAGGACTCGAAAGTTGCTGGCTATCCGAAACTTAATATTCCAGATCTGCAGAACTCAGGGATTCTAGATGTTGAACCGAGATGGAGCAAAGAAGGGGACAAAGACTTGTTCCAGTCCTTCTAGCTTGTATGGTTGAGAACGAACCATGGACAATTAACAAAGAATTGTCATCTCCAAACGCGCTACTTTGGAAAGAAGCTACAAAGAGAGAAATGTATTCCCTCATATAGAACCATACTTGCGTAATGGTTGATCTTCCTCCGGAAAAAGAACATTTGGGTTGTGAAAAAGGATACTCAAAAGTGAGTACAAAGTAGATGGATCTACTGACGAGTTCAAAGCCTCGTCTACTTGTACATGTGCTCCCGTGGGAGTAGCTTAACATCATGCGTCATTGCAGTCTTGCGTGGCATGGATGTTGAAACAGCCTTCCCAACCGGAGAGTTGGAAGAAGAGGATCAGAGTTGGTTTGCTGAACTGTTGGGCTTCTTCCTGAACTTTCATTTTGGTCCTTGAAATATTTACATTTTGGTCCTGAAAGTTTAAGATAAAACAGAAACAATGAATCTAACCACAGAAACATTGACTCTGAAGTTAGAAAGCCAACAATTGGAGATTCAACAGTCTGAAAGTAAAAGTCATATTGAAACAAAGTCTCGATATGAAAGATATGGGTATCACAGATGACATCTTAGGAATTGGATTTCTAAGACATCTAACGGACTGGTCGATAGTTGACAGTCTCGTTGAAGCCACTAATGGATATGAATCATAGAACTGATTGGAATCATGGTGCACTCATAGAAAAGGAACGATATGCACAGGTCATGTATAGTTCAATGTATTGTACACACTACAACCGACCTGGTATCGTCCTACAAACAGATCAGTTGAACTAAGGTTCACTGATGATCTTAATACATGATCAATAGAAGGCGTTAAGTCGGATATGACGATATCTGAATTATTCGCTTATCTACGGATTATAGTATTATGGATGTCCAGCGGTTCTGGGAGAACACAATGATGCAAACTGGACATCAGATTCGAAGAACACCAAAGCCATAAGTAAATGTGTATGGTGGGTCTTAGAAAATCCTCTAAGCAAACTTGTATTGACCGATTCATGACGGTATCAGAGTTTATCGCTTTATACAAAACATGAAAGAAGTTGAGTAACTTCACAGCTCATTAGAGGACGTCCCTTATTGGGAGAAACCCGTGCTTTCAGCAGTTATACACTGTGGCTAGCCGATCGGCTTCAGGAAGGACACGGATGACGGCATCTGGACATATCTGTCAGGATCTGTCGGAGACATAAGACCATATGGCAGTTGATCATCACGGGTGTCACTTTCTTATTTACTAACTAAGGGACTACCCGGAGATCAAGTGTTCTGCCTGTCTAGGGGATTTGGCTTAAAACCCAAACAATACGAACCTTTGCGGTGGAAACCCAACCATACTGATTGGAGATCCCAAGAATTTAGTTCAATGGAAAAACTAAGCGGCAAAAGGTTCAGTTGAGCGCTTCGGTGGAAGCAAGAAGCACTTCGGATGATGATTTATGTACGGAAACATGAATCCAAAGTTGTTCCAGCGATAGACATTAAAGTGCTACCTGCATGGTGGGTAAAGGTTAAGCTTCCAAACCTTTAACGATCTCTCAAATGGTTGGGTTAAAGTTGGGGAAACTTTTAATGATTCCTAACACTTGTGAAGTGGGGTATAACAGGATACCTTGTAGGAGATCACCTATTTAAGTGCGAGGAAGGCCGCCTCAAATGAACGCACTTAAGAATCCAAGTGTGTCCACGGCCACAACGGACAAAAACGTAAGAATGAAAACGAATAAGAAGAGTTATTGTGTTGTTATCATTGTCTTGGCTTACACTAAACACTAACGGTTCAAGACATCACGTTCACCGCGCAGTAAGTAAATCCGATGGTTTCAACTAGGGAAGGTTCAAAACGGAAGCTACCTCTCCTGATGCAATATCTTTTCGCTGAAAGATTGCTGAAATGTAGGCACCTTGTGTGTGCACCACAATCTCTCTTTCATAGAGGGGATTGTTGGAAATTTGCCATTGGCGGGGAGGTGCGTCCACCCATATTTAATGAATTAAACACTAGTGTTCCGCATGTTGGAGGCTTTGTCTCTTCGCACATGCATGATCTACGAAGTGAGTAGATGACCGTAGGGCCAAGAATCGTCAAATTTCGTTGAGAAATGAAAGAGATATTGGTCCATGAAGTAAGGTGTTTGAGGCATGGAAATATGGTGTGGGACAAATCTACCACATCGTTGGGAATAGGAAGAATTGCTCTCTATATAAGTCTCTAATGTGGTAAAGGGTTTGGGACCCCAAGGGGTATCCCATGTGTTTAAAGGAGGGATGACCTAGATGTGCTTACGTTCAAGGCTAAGCCCACACGCGCGCCGCCGCCGCCGGTCCGGTCTCGGGCTGTGGGGACTTTCTGATATTATCTTTTTGGACCAGAGAACTTTTCCAGATGTACAGTTTGATCCCTGAAGTTTCTTATGTACAGTTTGGTCCCTGGAGTTTAATATTTTATAGTTTGATCCCCAGAGTTTCTAGAAAGTTGGTTTTAGGGTGACGGAAGGCAGAAAACTCGTTGGACTATTTTCAGGAGATTTAACCAGCCATTATTTGGCTGATTAACTCCTCCATTATCACCCTCCTTCATGTCCATAATTCAGCCCCTCTTGATGGCCATTAAGTACCATTACTTGGTTGTTTAATGCCTTCCTAATGACCATTAACAGCCATGTTTTGGGCAGTTGTACAGCCCCTCCTCCATGCTATATATTGAGTCTCTTTTGGCTCAATTCAGAGGCTGGAAAAAGACTTAATACAGACAGAAAAATAGAAGAGAAACACATCGTTTTTCAGCACAAAAACATTCACGAAAATAGCCCAAATAGACCACAAAACAGTGAGCAAAACTGTGTTGAAAAACAGTGAGCAAGCACTCACATATACACAAGATATACACAATAGAGACACACTATATACACAGAGACAAGCGAGGAGAGAAGATAGAAACTCTTCCTTCCCTTTCCATATCTTCAGCAAGTCAATTCATATTTGTTTTATTCGGCAGGCTCAACCTATTGGCTTTGTAGCGTTGAGATTAAAGTGTTGTTTTATCTTGAGAGACTATTGCCCGCTAACGTAAAAGCATATATATGGGGCAATCTTGTCTTAAGGACAGAGGGCAATTCCTCGACTCAACAAACAACGTTGTAACCATCCAGATTTAGTTGTTTCTTGATTTCAGGATATCAAGATTGAAGACATAACAAGCTTGCGACAGTTCTCAACATTGGCTTTGCAAGGTTATCAAGATTCAAGACACAACAAGCTTGAGGCAGTTTTGAAGATTGACCATTTATTTATCCTTTCGAACACTTGTAATAGTTATTTATTTCCCGTACTGCTTTATAAAGTACAATAGAGTACCAACACATATTTTGACATTTTTCTTTGTATTGTGATTCCTATAGGGTCATTATTGATTAAAAAAATTGTGAAAATTCATTTGTTCATCGTTTAGATTGTCAGATGAGTTTGGTATTGTAAATAAGAACCTGTGGAAGGGTTTCCAGTCACCATCTTTTAGTATAAACTATAAAGTAATAAGAAAATGCATATATTTATTTATCTCTCCCCATTTACTCAGAATGAACTTGTCGTTGTTTATTCATCAGATGAGTTTTCAATTTCTAAAAATCTCTCTACTGTGCAAGAGTATTTTATTCACTTGAGCAGAGATGGAATTTATTTCTAATTTATATTTGCGGAGTTTTATTTCTACTTGGAATTCTCCCCATGGATGTTGTTTATTTCAGAAAACTACATCAAACGAACCCTATATATACCAGTATAATCATAGTAATGAAGCTACTACACCATGCAATCATTAATCTCTTTGCATGCTTCTACAGATAAGCATCTATAAAAATATGATGGAAGAACAAAATAGACTAACCTTTATTACATCGAACTATTTACCTTATTTCAAGCAAGTACCATAATCATATTAGGTTACCTGGTTCAAGAGCAATCGATGAAGCAATAAAACATGACAAAAGATAATATGTATTAGTAAAAGCACAATAATTCATGCCTATTACTTAAAAATACAATAAGCATACATACAACAATCAACCTGTGACAATATAGCCAAAAAAACTCAATTGTCACTCACTGGAGAAGGGAGAAGGCGAGAATACCGGATCCTCAACTGAATAATCTCGTCTAAAGAAAATTATGTTGGAAATTTGCCTTTGGTGGGGAGGTGCGTCCATCCATATTTAATGAATTAAACACTAGTGTTCCGCATGTTGGAGGTTTTGTCTCTTCACACGTGCATAATCTACTAAGTGAGTAGATGATGTAGGGCCAAGAATCGTCAAATTTCGTTCAGAAATGAAAGAGATATTGGTCCACGAAGTAAGATGTTTGAGATATGGAAATATGGCGTGGGACAAATCTACCACATCGGTGGGAAAAGGAAGAATTGTTCTCTTTATAAGTCTCATAATTGGCTAAGGGTTTGTGACCACAAGGGGTAACCCATGTGTTTAAAGGAGAGTCGTGGGTCGTGGGACTTTCTGATATTATCTCTTTGGACCCTCCAAATTGTTTAATATTTACAATTTGGTCCCTAGAGTTTCTGGAAAGATGAATTTGGCAACGACGGAAGGCAGAAAATTTCTGCCTACCGTTTGGGTTGAATTTTGGAGCATTAACAGCCATGTTTTGGCAGTTGAGGAGTCCCTCCCTTATGCTATATATTGGAGCCTTTTGGCTCAATTGTGTGACACAGAACATATACACAAAAAGACAGAAACGAGACAACATTTATATACACAGAGACAAACAGAAAGTCAGTCCAAAACGTAAGCAGAAACGTTGGGACGAAAACAAAAAACTCTTTCTTCCTTTTCTATTCTTCAGCAAGTCGTTTCGTGTTTGTTTTCTTCGTCAGAATCAACCTATTTGTTTTGTAGTGTTGATTAGTTGTTTTTTTATCTTGGGAGACTATTGCCCGTTAACGTAAAAGCATATATACGGGGCAATCTTGTCTTAAAGATAGAGAGTCATCTCTCGTCTCAGCCACAGTTGTAACAATCCAGATTTAGTGTTTCTTCATTTCAGGTTATCAAGATTCAAGACTCAACAAGCTTGCGGCAGTTCTGAACATTGGCTTGTTTGTTTATCCTTTCGAACACTTGTAATATTTATTTACTTCCCGTACTGCTTTACATATCCAACAAATTCTAGTTCTGGCACAAAATCCTTCAACTTCTACACCGCAGTTGAGCCAATGATCAAATTGCTAAATTAAAAAATATTTTTCAGAAATAACGGGAACCACCTAATGTCTACAAATTTCAAGTTCTAGCAAGATAATTTCAGGTATCGTAGTTTGCTAACATATTTTAGTGCAGAGAAACCTTCTCCACAACGGCTGCTACTTGGATTGATGTGCAAAGTCTACAATACCTTAATAATAGTTTGGGATCACATTTATACAAGGTCATAAGCTCAAATGTGTTTAGAATCAGCTAATAAACTTAAGTCCTTATAGAGATAATTCACAGAAGGAACTACTAATTTCGTAGAAGCAACACAATTATAGGTTTTCCAAATGATCAATGCAATGAGGCTAGTTTAAGAATTTTCTCAAATCTGTTAATTCTCCTCACTTCACTTATTTGGTCAAATTACGTTTATGTGTCAACTATCTTCAAAGTAACTGGATTTAGATTGAAATATAAAACTGATTTTTAGTTATAAAATGGATATGCATTTGGATTTAACTAAATTACTCATTTCAAATAAGCAGAGAGAAGTATTCTTTATATGTATTCATCTTCCTCCATCTAACTCACATGCGACCTTTCATGGGTGCTTGCAATTTAACCTTCCGTTAGGTGACATCTCAACTATATTGGGAGCCAGCAAGATTGTGAGCTTCTTCAATAACACAAATCTTTAAATTGAACTTTTCAGAAAAAGAACGGAGAGCCTTTTCAACAAGTTGAATGTTGGTTAATGGTTCACCAAGCACTTGACATTCATTTGAGATGTCAATCTATTTTTCAAAATAAGATTTAATAACAATCGCTTCTTCCATCCTTAAACGTTCGTATTTACTCATGAGCATGCGTAGCTTTGTTCGTCGGACATTTGAGCTCCCTTCACAATGAATTTTTAAAGTATATCATGTGTCCTTGGTCGTGGAGAAGTTTTGAATGAGTTTGAACATGTAGAGATAAATCCATCCAAAAATTGCATTGATGGCCTTTTCGTATGCGTCCTTGGTCGTGGAGCAGTTTTGAATGAGTTTGAATATGTAAAGATCAACCCATCCAAAAATTGCATTGAGGGTCTTTTCATTAAATCTAGCATTATTGGTTTTTTCGGAAGTCCATTCGGATTCAGGCTTAGCAATAATGTCACCTTCCTCATCCGGTGGCAACATTGGAACAACATACACATTGGTTATAGATCTCCATGCATGAATATCAATTGATTTGATATGCGAACGTAGACGAATCATTCAATATGCATAATTTGATCCATCTAAAATAGAAAGTCTATCAATAGTTGAATTTGCCAGATCCATAGCTTATGACAACAGGACCAAACACTTATTGTGTTAAGTGCAAGCTCTGATACCACTTGTAGGGTGTCAAAAGCTACTTATAGTAAAAACAAGAGATGAAATAAATCGAATGTCAATTCTGTTTCCGAATGTCAGCAGTTATGTCGTCTGACACCAGTAATAACACTTTAGCAAAACAGAAACTTTAAAGAGTAAATGCAGCGAAATTTAAACAACACAAAAGTTTAAAATTTTCATAAGTTATATATATTATATAACTTATTATGGTCAATGACCATATGTATTGTATAAATATTATATACAAAAATACAAATTCTTTTCTTTACAGATTTACAATATAAAATGGAAAGGAATTAAAAGTTGAAGTCGCAGATGACTTCTGCCTGAAAAATCTAACTAATTAGACATAGACAACCTCTCATTACAATCGCTCCATAAAAAACTAATCTAGAATCTAAACAGCAATTGTAACGTTGGACAGAATGTTGTCGACACACTCAGGCAACACTTATGGTCCAGATTTCTGAGATGAAATTTTGAGAGCTCTCTTGATATTTTTGCAATCTGATGGATAATCGATTCAATTGTTGTGGCCTCTCTATTTATAGTAGAGAGTTCCCTTGAAAGTCTCTCCGATCGGTTGTGGAAGTTGATGGAAAGGTGACCAGTTTGTGGTAGATGATTAAGGAGTAAAAATCTCAACAACTTTGACTTGTTCCTTACTCGACTTCTTCCCCTAGCTTTGACTCTTTCTTCCACGTTTTACACAACTCTAATTCACCATGCCTAAGTCATTTTTACCTCATAGTAAAATATTATTGCTTACCGTGAAGTAAGACAAAACCGTTTTACGAAGATGTTGATCCAAATGTTATGACATTTGTCCCAACATTTTTATGCATTCAAATCCGTACTTCAGAAGATATGTTGGGTCAAATGTCACAACACCAAACCCAACATTAACAACATGATTACCCTTTTCGTCGTACCTCCAACCCATGCTTATTAAGAAGACTCTCAACCAAATTAATGTTAATAGAGAGACACAAATTAAAGGCATTGATAAGAATAGTCACTCTCATTGCATTTAAAGTTATAAACTAAAAGGCAATTGGGGGAAGAGTGGTTGAGATTATTTACATATTCGACTGTTGTTATACTTTTATTGATGTTGAAGAAACACACACAGAGTTTTGTGGAGAATAGAGATATGGGTGTTAAAGTCCCACATCAGATATGGAATGAGAGCATGAACTCCTTATATGGACTTAGACAATCCTCACCCTACAAGCTAGCTTTTGGGGTTGAGTTAGGCCCAGGTGTCATATCTTTACATGGTATCAGAGTCAGACTCATTCCAATTCTTAGTTGACCGATGTTGGGCCCTTAAATTATATTATTCACGCTCCAGTTAACAAGGTCTGGACGTGCGGGGAATGTTATTAGTCCCACATTGAATATGGAATGGGAACATGAACTCCTTATATGAGATGGGACAATCCCCACCCTACAAGCTAGTTTTTTAGATTGAGTTAGTCTCAAGATTCATTCTTTACAATGGGACCCCTCCACTCTATATATGAACATAGAAGATGTCATCTTATAATGACAATATTCAGTTTAGTCTCCTGGGGCATAGCTGGATGACAAATGTGGGAAACTTAAAATTCAGCTGGAGGCCTGCAGCGTGGGCTCGAACCCTGGTGAGAGCAATTTGCTCTCTTCTGAGGTAGGACCTTGTAGGTGATATCAGTTGTTCTGTTCTCAAACTCTAGTCATTCAGGCACATCCCGCGATTTACTGGTGGTAGTGCTGAGGGACCGGGACTACTATCTCCAGGAATAGTCTGGCATAAGCCGAGAAGCTGAATATATATATTCAATTTTATTTGTTTTGGATTTTTTCCCTCCAAAAAGCTAACGGCTTAAAGCAAAGGCAAGTTTGGGTTTGTATGCTCGCATCCTTTTCTTCTTCTTTTTCTAGAAATCCCAACTCACTCTTTTTTCACGTGGACGACGACAACAACAACAACAAAAAAATCATTGAAACTTCACAAAGTGAATTTTGGAAGAGTAGAGTGTATAGATTTTACCTTTATCTTGGGAGATAGAGATTGTTTTCGATAGATACTCAACACACGCAATTAAAAAAAAGTGAAAGTATTAGTAACAAATAAGATAAAAGGTAATACAAATATAATATTCGTCAACCTCTTCAATCTTTAGAGCTTCAAATTTATTATATTTGAGGGAAAATATTTTCAAATAGAAACCACAAGATTATGACTAACAAGAACTTTATAGAAATGCATTAAAATCTAAAGTAAAAGTATGAATGACATGAGATATGGAAGTAATTTTTCCTTTTTCGACACGTGGAAGTTTCATTCAGGTGTCTCTTGGTTTGAACTAGGAAAGACATCAATATTTGTCTGATTGTGGACTGGCACGGCACAAGAAGGCACTTAGCGGTAGTTAGATAAAGTGTTTAAGAATAATGTTGAATAAAATATATTAATAATATTGATATTAGTTATGTTAGCATTATTTTTTATTTACTGTTTGATTTGGTGTATTAAATACACTTCATATTCTTTAGCTTTGTACGCTATTTTTATTGCAACAGTTTTACTCTCTCTTCAACGACTATTTTTGTTGCAACAATTTTATTACAACGTCCGTTCACTCTATATAATTTGAATTACTGTAATATATTATATTTGTGATGTTAAGCAATACTCAATTAAAAAAGGGGGAAAAAGAGAATTAATACCTGTCAAAAATTTTACCCAGGGTACAGCAAAGAATTAACTGAACCATGCATATCATAATACAAAAAGAATTAAGTTGGCAATGCAAATCTCCTCTGAACCATGCATATTGGCAGTGAGTAGCAATCTAATTTTTTTCTCAAATAATGCATATGGTAATGAACCCACCCCAAATGACGCAAAAATGGTGTTTGCTTAGTTTATCAAGTTTAATTATTGGGTAATTAAAGTTACAGTACTAGAAGATGCTAGGACTTCAGTTATACTTGGAAAAGATTTTGAAGGATTTTTGGGGCAATTATGTCTTTAGTCATGCTTATGCCTGCATTAAAATCTCTTGCATTATTAATATCATGATGTGCTATGCATATGATAATACCAAATAGGGTGTATAACTAATGCATTAGTTATACATAGGATGAAAATGTGTACCAAATAATGTATTAGTAATACACAAAATTAATGCATACATTATTTTCTCTAATACACTCCACCAAACGACCCCTTAAGATATGCATAATGCTAGTATTGTACAACTATTAATTATCATCAAATAACATGGGCGACTCAACACTATTGATGGCCTAAAGTCAAACTTCGACGAGAGACCTTAATATTTTTTTAAAGGAAAAGTTATATAATATATATTTTTATTTAAAATTTGTTTTTTAGCTTTTTGAAATGCAAAGTTATAAATAATCATATTATAATTGATTTTTTCTAATAATGCTTTTTCAATGGATAATATACCTAATCCATTTAACCTCTCTTTAGACATATTTGATCTTAAGTAATATTTTACCAATTTTAATTTTAAAAAACTTCTTTCAATAAATATTAAAAGAACAATATATGCTTATTTAATAGAAATATCAAGAACAATAAACTTTAATTGAAAAATAATACTCAAAAACTTGAAGAAACGGAAATTGATTCAAGTAACTTAATCTGAAAATAAGAACTTGTTACTCATAAACTTTCAATAATGCTTGATATCCAAGAAAATGCAAATCAATTAATTTTTTACTGCACGCTTTTGCTCTTGTTTGTTTCCAGAGTAATATTGCTAAAGATAAATTTTTTGAAGTTTTGAATGAACAAGGAAAATATAAATAACGAGAAATTTTAGGTTGATGTAAATAAGAGTTAAGTATTGCATAGTCTAATAAAGGCATTTCCTTTATTTTCATTGAAAAGGTAAAAATTAGAATTAATGATTACTCAATCACTTCCCTTCCATAAATTCTTTATGTCTATACGTTACAAGCTTACTTCTAGGTCCTCTTTCCGTCAAATCAAAGTACAAAAGATATTTTTCTTTTTTAATAAAAGTCTATAGCATTTTTTTTTTACAAAAGTTTATATAACTAATTTAGTGTAAAAGGAGGCGTCCAAAAATTGGGGGCCTAAAACCATAAGGCCACCCCTGTAACAAATAGTACTAGTTGATGATATTAAAATATAAAAAGATTTGTTAACATTAGCAGAAGGGAATAATTAACGTTAATTATGGAGTCCAAGGGAAATGGCCATCTCATTGGATGCAACACATTGACCGGACAACACGGCTGCAATTCCTCACATTGGACTTGATTAATATATCAATTAACCTTGTAGTTAATTATGAAAAGGGTGACCTAGGTAAAAGCACCTCCGCGCTTGTTTTTTTTAAAACGTATTGTACTATGATTAATTTATGAATAAAGTAAAAACACATATTAATTTAATATTATCATTAGTTTAATGCAAATATTAGATGGGGGTAAAGTTTTATGGACAACCTAAGGTCAATTTGAACTTTTGCCCCTATTCTGTGCTGGACTTTAATTTTTGCGCTTCAAAACAATTTTTTTATGGGTAATATACCACAAGTTAGGCTCCACGCTCTTAAGAAACTTTTGACCCGCTAGACATAAGTTCGATTTTGAAGTATAAAAAAAATAAAGACCAGCCCATTTGAAAGAAAATCGTGCAAATATTTAGCAGTCCGTCTTCTGGTTGATCGATCATTATTTTGTCATGGGCCATCTACTTCTTGGACTTCTTTATGAACTTGGGCCTCAAATTCTTATTTGAGCTGGCATCACTGGCCCATATACGAGCGATGTGGAAAATTAAGTAGTCTCAATTGATTAAGAACCTTAATTTTATCATTTCTTTTTGCAGAGTTAATATAGAAAGCAGAGACAATTCGGACAAATGACATTGCAGTTAGAGTTATAACTCTGGGTGTTTGGACTACTTCTTCGGAATCTATAATTTCATATATGATTTTTATTTTGTATGTACAAGTTATTAATTGGTTGCATTAGATTAATTTAATAATGACCTTAGAAGCAAACATACTTTTCAATAATATATACGGCAGTTATTTAATGTACTTCAAAGTGAAAATGCTTTTATATCCTCCTAGCCAGGGATGTTGACCTAACTTGTGGGATATTATGATGAAAAAATATAAATTTATGTGCCGAGAAAAAAGTTATGGAGGGAGAAAATAGGAGCAAAAGTGCAAGTGACCCGATCTCTAGAGCCAATGAATCAACGCCTCTTCTGAACTTAGCCCGTTTTGGTAGGTGGCAATTCGCAAGAATTCCCTTATTTTGGAGTGGTCTTTAATTTTTATCTCTTAAATTAAATTTTTTTAATTTTTGCCCTTCACTTAATATCACTGTGTTCCGGATTCGAATCCCCGCTCAGGTAAAAACTAGAAAAAAATCGCAAGGCATATTTTGCTACCTTAAGGCTGATAGAGTTTGCATTAAAACACTACCTTAAAAGCACAATTTGCTTTCAAGCATAAGGAAAACTCTGTCTTGCGAATTCAAACTGATTTTTTATTTTATTTTTGACTGAACAGGGGTTTGAACCAGAAACCTCGGGGTATTTTTGAGTGAAGGAAAAAAATTAAAGATTTTCAATTTGAGGGGCAAAAATTAAAGACCAGTGTTTTTGAAAGGAAATCCGCGCGAAAAACAAAAGTTTTGGCAGGCCACTCAATGAGGTTTGTGATCTCAGTAGTCGAATAGGAGTTTATGAGGCCCATAATTCTCTGGGCCCATTACGAGTGACGATATGTTCGATTACACCCATGATGCTCCCAAGAAGTGGCTTTGTTACAAATGGGCTTCCTAAAACAAAAGCCCAAATTTCCCCCTATACAATAGCCACCTGTATTTGTTGGGTTTGGGCTGAGCAAGATATCACAACCAGACTAGTTAAAGCCTGGGATATGCAAATGAGGAAGCTTCAGATCCAAAAGCTACCACTTTCTTGAGGACCTTATGTATAAAATTATATCAAAAAATATAATAAGTAAATAAAAGGGAAGAAAACGCAGATAGCCAGCCCATTAGTGTTTATAACTTTTTGTAACCCCTAAAAACAAGTTTTTAAAAAATAACCCTAAAATAGTGTAACTATAATTTACAAATTGATAATTTAAGCTAGAGAAAACAGAAAGTTATACCATAAAAATCAGATCGCTGGAGATTCTTTTTTCAATTACAAAAGTTTTATGTACTGATTATTAATGAACGATTCATACTCTACATAATTGACGTCAACTCAATAAATAATAAATGTAAATGTTTACACATTAAGGATATACTGATATCCATGCTTATACATCCATTAAAAAATACTTGTATTATTGATGTATAATCAATATATAGTCAGTGTTGGAATATTATACACTGAGAATAAACTCATTATCCATCGATTATACATTAATTACACGTCAATTATTCAATATTTATACAGTAATACTAATCTGAAGAACAATTGCAGACCTGGAAAACGAAAAAAGAAGAGGCAGATATGGGAGAAAATAGAAAATAAGAAGGTGAAGAGAAACACAGTTTTTTTTTTATCCTAAAGAGAAACAAGTTATTGTTGCAGTGTGTTGGACTTCCACACTCAGATATACCCAAAAATTAGAAGAGGAGGACAAACGAGTTCAATAAACTTTGTTGGTGCATTTAATTTCATCTTCCTATATTTCTTTTAAAAAAAATTCTAACACGTACTGGAGGATGACTTTGCAATAAAGAAGTAGTGGCTGAAGAATGGGAGAGCTTGGAAGCTCGGGGGCTGCAAGAGAAGATAAACCATAGAAAGAGAAGAAAGACGTGGTGCAGATAAAAATTAGTCGGTGAGGGCGACCGGCTAATATCAGTAACTCAGAAAGAGTAGGGTTATTTTTTTTAAAATGGACTGCTAATCCAGTTAATTCTTCTGAATAAAACGGTACATTAAGTTGTTAATTGTATGTTTGGTAAGCCGATAATTGAGAATGAAAGAAAAAGAGAGAATATGTAGAGCTGTTTCCTAACCTTTAGATTGTTGGGTATTTTTGCTCTATGGTACTTTATAAAGCAGTACGGGAAGTATATAACTATTACAAGTATTCGAAAGGATAAACAAATGTTCAATAGTTCAACTAGTAATTTGAAATTACAATTGTTACACAAGTAAAAACTGGAAATTCCAGTTTTATAGAAGACGGAAAAATGTAAAATGTTTTTGCTGAGTCGAGTGTAGCACTCTGTCCTTAAGACAATATTGCCCCGTATGTATCCTTTATACGTCCTGGACAATTTGTCTCCCAAGATAAAACAGCAATGGAACACTTGAGCAAAGGAAACTCAAGAGCTACCGTGAAGAATATTGAGTAACGAAATGATGCCTTGGAAGGTGTAGGAAGAAACTGTTTTGGTTGTGTATTTTCGTGCACTGTTTTTCTGCACCTCTTACTGTTAACTCTTCTCTTCAACAATGGTGTAAGGGGGGTGTTTATATAGGAGAGGGAAGGACTGTTTTTGTCGCTGAATCGCCTCCATAATAGCCAAATAATGGTCATTATGGAGGTAGTAAAGTCACCAACATAAATGGTGAAAGATTGCCAACGGATTGGCCATTATTGGAGGTGTAATTCAGCCAAAATAAATGGCTGAATTGAGTGCTGGACCGTCGAAATTCTGAAAACTTCAGGGATCAAACTGTACATCTTGAAACTTCAGGACCAAACTGTACATCTTGAAACTTCAGGGATCAAACTGCACATCTGAAAGAATTCTGGTCCAAACTGCACATCTGAAACTTCTGGGATCAAACTGTACTTCTGGCAAAGTTTTCTGGCCCAAAAAGATAATAGCCCACAGCCCATGGACCCGGACGGGCGGGCGGCGGCGGCGCGCGTGTGGTCTTTCCTTGAACCGAAGCACATCTAGGTCCTCCCTCCTTTAAACACATGGGATACCCCTTGGGGTCCCAAACCCCAAACCAATTTCGAATCTTATATACACAACAATTCTTTCTTCCTCTACCGATGAGGGATAATTGAACACAATACCACACTTTCCATGCTTCAAACACCTTACTTCGTGAACCAATATCTCTTTCATTTCTCAATGAAATTTGACGATTCTTGGCCCTACGATTATCTACGTATTTAGTAGATCATGCATGTGTGAAGAACCGGATTCTCCAACATACGTTACACTAGTGTTTAAGCCGTTAAAGTTGGTCGGTCGCAACTCCCGCCAAAGGCAAATTTCCAACATAGATAAAGAGACAGATCTAGATCGTACATCATATAATTTTCTATAACGATCTTAATTTAATATATAATAATAATTAATGGATAGTAAAATATTTTTAGGTTTCTTTATGTATAAAAATATTATAAATTATATAGATCATAAACAAGAATTTATAAAGCTATTGATTTTCGATAAATTTAAGTGTTTGGAATTAAATCAAGATTAATAATTTAAAATTAAGTGATATTTGATATTCGGTAGCTTATCTAATTCAAGTTTAGGTAGGATTTATTTGTTGAAGTAAATACGTTTTTTAATCTTACTCTATTTTGGTTTTAGATTATTATAAATAGGGGTGTCTGCTACATATTTTCTTAAATTGAGAAGTAGATTAATTAAGTTGAGAAGTAGCTTCTAAATAAAACTGCCTATTATATAAATTATTATTTTTAGGAGTTTCACACCCTAATCAGTGTCGGCTTATACATTAGGCAGTTGCCTAAGGCCCCCTAATTATGAGGCCTCCATATATATATATATAATAGTTCATTAAAAAATACTACTTCCGTCCGAAAATACTTGTTATATTTTTTTTACACGCCCCTTAAGAAAGTATTTATAAGGATAGTATTTTGACTATTTTATTCTCTTGATATATTTCATTATATTATCTCCTCTCAATAAATATTTACTTCATCAAAGATGATAATTTCTTAAATGTTACTAATTAATAAAGGTTAAATGGAAAAATACTATTTATTTTATCTTAGTTAAATAAATCAACAACTATTTTGAGGCAAGTATTTTTAGTGAGTCTACGCGCCCGTTTTTGACCGCACCATCCGAAGAGGAAGGATCTGACACGGTCGCGACGTATGGGCGTTTCCTAAATTAATAAAGATGTTAAGAGAGTCACCACCTAATTATTCTACGGTGAATTAGGACACCTAAATATTAACATAAATGCTGCAAAATGAACTCCGATTAATGGTCTGCGAAACTATGAGATTCCTGGTATGAGTTCTCTATTATCCTAAAAGGAAAGGGCTAGGCATCCTTTAAGATCCGCTAACTTACGGTTATTCGGTCAAACTCAGATTAATTTTTATGCTGAGAAAAACGCATGTTTAAAGTATAAAGTTAACTAAAAGGATGTTGCAAGTAGTTAATAAAAAGATGCATTTTGACAACGTAAAAGATTCTTGCAAAGGTGATTGTGATTTGGAGAAATAAATTTATGGCATAAATTCCAAAAAAAGTATGCATGACATTGTTTATAAAGATGAATGTAAAATTAATTTTTTGAATAAAAATAAGAATTTATAAAGCATTGTTTATAAAGTATATACAAAGTGAATTTTTGAATAAAAACATGCATTTGTCTGACATTATTTATAAAATACTTATTATGGCAATTGTTAGTAAGAAGAAAAACAAATTGTTTATTATGCAAAGAGGTGATTTTTATGGAAGTCGTTTGAATTGCAAATCGGATAAAAAACAAAATCTTATTTATATGATTAATAACGCGGATAAAGAATGACCAACTTGTTTTGAAAGTTTTAAACATGCATGATGCACCTTAAATAAATAAGCTAGCAGTGATTTTCTAATTTCTAAAGTACCCTAGCCTAAAATAAATAAACTAGCGACGGATTTCCAATTTAAAACTACCCTTTCTAGTTTATCAGTTCTAGGCCTAATTCTTCTAAATATTCAAACAATCACACAAGCAGAGTAACTAAATTACAATACAAAATAAAAGGTGGAATTAAAAGCAATTAAAACAGCAACGGCTAAGGCGACGATAGTGTCATCTCTTGGGCCTTGGGCACAAGTTTGGCAATCTTGTTCTCTTCCGTCTATATAGATCCCCACTAAGCTATCTCATATTGTTTAGATGTTCCTCGCAAAGTGTAAAGAAAAGACAATTAAAAATAAATAAATGCAAGTAAAAACTTCGAATCCGTATAAAAGAATAGAAGTTTTAATTACGAAAGGCTCAAACTTATGTTTTTTAAGCAAAAGCAATTCGTTCATGCCGTGGCTGCGAATTAGGGACTCGTCGATCAATCTAGTTGCCTTACCAACGCATGTTGGTTTCTCGCATGTGATTTTATTATAAGTCTCATCAGCACCCTTTTTTCCGAAGGAAGCAAACTGAGGGACAACCTTTCAAAAGGGACATGGCCTCAAATTAATTATTCTCATCGGCCCAAGTGTAGTATCATGTTCGAATTAGTGAATTTGAATCAAATGTAGCATCTGCTAGAAATGCAGCACCTCAAAAGGAGCAAAAGCTCAGCTCAAATTGCAGCAACCATTTCCTTAAAGCAGCGGCTATTCGTAGCAGCATTTTGCCCCAATTATAGCAACTCATTTATCAGGGTACAACACAAAATGCAGCAATTTTCCAACCTCAACAACTTAAAAATACAGCAAGCATTCCCAAAACAGATCAACCAGTCATAGCAGTAGCCCAGAAAGGGAATAACACCATCCATATTCCGATGCCGCAACAAGATCAAAAGGTTTCTAGAACCTTAGGCATGACAGGCTATCGGAGGCGGCTAAACCAAACCCAAAGCTTGCCACGATTTTCAGCCGGCAAAGCAATATAATAGAAAAGTTCAGACAAGGCAACTATGAAAGAACAAGTATTCAATTAGGCAACATATAAGATACTCTTGACCAATGAATCACTCAGGAGAACAGTTTTAGAACTGGGGTTGATGGTTAACATGATATAAGCTGGTTTAGTAAATGCAATGTGCTAGCACAGTCACTGTCCAAATGATTTGAAAGACAAGGCTTATCTCATTCTTAAACACACCAGGCATACAAACATGGAAACCAATTTCATATCCAAACTACTGCCAGAAATACCTTTAACTATACTAAGTCGTATCTTGACAATGAAGTGTTCATTTCAAGTAAGAATTTTACCTAAAAAGTTTATTTAGTACAAACTAATGGAAGGAGGACTATTATTTGGTTCTGCTCCAAACATATTTTAACCAACAGTCTACAAACCTCGAAAAATACCAACACCTCAAAGAAAACAACCTTAAATAATCATGTTAAACCGTTGTTGTTTTCTCCTAACTAAAATAGTGAAGACTAACACGAAGGTAGAACATATAACTTAAGATGAGATATGATCATAACATGATTACACAAGCTGAATGTATAGAGCAAAAACCAAGCAATACTCTGCAAAATCTACTTGAATCAGGAAAGAAACTTTCAAGTAAAGAGATTACTAATCAAACTTACTTGGTCTAAACATGCTGGTTCATAATAAGAGATTTAGACACCTAAAACTCAACCCATATTTTCACATAAAGGCTAAAGAACATTAATCAAGCTAATACGTATTCCAGCAAAAAATAGAATTAACTAAATGATGAGATACTAAAGTATAGATGAAAGATACTAAACTAAAGACCTAAATTCATACAATAGGCAGCTAAACTCGAACTAATATATGAAATTCTAATAGACTGAATTAAAAAGCAAGGGGAAAGAAAATGCAGAATCAAGAAGGTTATCTCTTTTTTTTTTATTCGAACCAAAAACAGACCTCAAAAACCCCCTTTTCGATTTTCTTGTTTTGGATTTTTGATCCCGGAAACCGACTGGACTTTTTCTTTGATTTTCTTTTCAATTTCGGACAAAAAAACAGACCTAAAAAAAACCCCTAAAACCGACCTTTCTTTTCTCGATTTCGGACCAACACAGACCTCCCAAAAACCGCCCCCTAAAAGGAAGAACAAAGGGGTGTATGGCTCTTAACCATGCAAAGTCAAGAATCAAATTTCGGACCGGAACTCCCACCCCCTTAAAACAGAAGAACAAGGGGGTATTTATAGATGGTATCCCCCATAACGTTCACCCCCACACCCCTTTCAATTTCGAGTTTGAAATTAAAAAATAAAAGGGTAAAAGTGACGATTTTGGAACGGATTTTGGGGCAGATTTTGGGGGATAGGGTATGGGGTAGGTGATGGATGATGGTGGGTGGTGTCGGCGAGGCAGAGGGGGTTTGGTGGTGGCAGGGTGTGGGTCGGGTGATGGGGGTGTCGGCTGATTTTGTGGAGAGGCAAAGAGAAAAGGGTTTAGGGTTTTGTTTTGAGGGTATTAGGTTTTAGAAATGGGGTGTTGGGTTGGGCTGGTCGACGGGTCGGCCGATTGGGCCTATGTGTTGGGCTGATTTCGGTTGGTTTTTGGTGGGTTGCGGATTGGTGGACGATTTGGGCTTCTTTGTGGGTTGGTAAAAATGTTTTTGGGTTAAGGAAAAAGTGGGTTGTGGTTTTAAAATATAAAGGGGTTTATTATTAAATGATGCTTTGCAAAAGATGTAAATTATAAAGATAAAAAATAACGATGTGATAATAATAAAATATAATATTTGATAAATACTTAATTCTTAATTTAAATAAAAATACGATGTCATTTTGCGAAAATAAGATAACATAGAATATTACGGTAAAACTATGATTAAGATATTAAAAGACAAATGATAGTAAAAAATACGAATAATAATAATAATAATGATATTGAGAATGGACAATATATATATATATATATATATATATATATATATATATTAAAATTGTTTTGAAGTGTTAAAATATTTTAAAACGCGAATAAAATAACGAAAGAGAGGGACAAAATTGGGTGTCAACAAGGAGGACGAAAAATATTTTGGGACGAAGGGTGTACTATAGTTTGTTAGCTTAAAATAGGGAAGAGAGGTGACCATTTTTGGATTAGAGAGAATAAAAAGAGTTTGAGATTGGGATCGACAATTTTCTAGGGACCACGTGATTAATGCCTAAAATATAGCTCTACATTTATTCTCTCATAAATTATTATACTTTATATTTACCCTTTAACCTTTTTGTCTAACACTTTTAACTTTTCCTCAATACTTATCACTTATCACACAAAAGTTTTCTTTGATTTTTTTTGTTCTTCAATCTTCAACTCAACTCTTCAATCTTCATTCTCCTTATGGTCTAATCAATTGATCAACACTATTTTAAGGAGGAAAAAGAGCCAAAGATATACTTTGAATTCTTTTTTCAAGTTTTCAAGGATCGTGAATTTAGAAAGAGCGAAACGTTATTTTAAAATCAAGTTATATCTCTTGAATCAAGTTCTATCTTTCTAGATCTTTTATTAGTTTTTCATACTTCATCCGTATAAAGTATCTTTTAATTTTTTATTATGATTTAATTATATCAAATAGAAAATATGAATCATGTTATTCAAAGATCCAAAAAAACGAAGAGAAGAATTGAGGCTTTAATACAATAACAAAAAGGTGCCCTTGATAAATTTATAATTAACAATAAAAATACCCAATACAAAATATATGGAAGAAAGTTTAATAGATGAACAAGTTAGTAATTTAGTTGAGTTAAATAATAATAAATAATAAATAATAAATAAATAATAATAATAATAATAACAAAATTCAAGAAGAAGAAGAAGAATAAGAAGTTAGTGACAAATCAGACATAGATCCTCAAGAAAATCAATAGTTTTTTATTGAGAAAAATTCAATTTCTAAAAACATATATGATCCTAGTGAACAAATATAATTAGAAAATTGAGAAATCTATAGAAAAGATCAATAGTGTCTCAAAAAAAATTGAACAAATTAGCTATATTGTCAATTAAAAAAGAATTATTGAAAGATAGTAATTACAAAAAAAATATTAGTAATTTTGCGTTTCAAATAGCTAGATAAATAAATTTCAAATATATATATATAATAATCATTCAAGTTAAAGCCCTTCATTAAAGTTTGGCCTTAGACCCCCGATATGATTGAGCCGCCACTGACCCTAACTATCAGTTGTTTCTTTTTCCTTTCTAAACTATCATCATTTATGTATTAAAACACATATCAACTATTAATTATTCCTTATTATGAAAATTCTAAATCATATCAGGTACGAAAAGAAAATAATTGATAATTTAAAAGTGTTTGAGTACATGGATGATGATAGTAAAATAAAAACAAATGATATTTGAGATGTGAATTCGAAAAAAAAGTGATAATCCAAATCTGTTTTAACTCAAAAATTAAACTCTACCTATCTACACCATGGAGTGGGACCTGTGGAACTTTTAAGATTAAATAGAACTAATCATCTTGTGAACGTACGGAGAACCTTGCAAGATTGGATACTGTTATAAAGAACATTTTCCATGCCACTATATAGGAATTCCGTACAGCTTTTGGATATATAACTTGTGGTCAAACGGGTTTTAGTTGACAATATCATTTCAACAACAGAATATCATTTTTTGTTTCAGATCAGAGGCGTTAATAACTCCCACATGAGAGTGACTGATTACCAGCTCTACCCCAATAGTTTATTGTTATAGGAATTACAACTTTTATTTAATTTGGAATCGTGTCATCACCTGTGTTAGCTAAATAACATCTGTCCCACCAGTTAAGTTTAATTTTTAAAGATGAAATTAAACACTAGTCAAACACAAACTTTATCTTTCAACACTATAGGACAAAACCTTTATGCAGTTTGTCATTTAAAAATAATAATCGTGATGAGATATAGACGTTACAATAGGTCCCAAATTCGAGTTTATTTGTTAGATGTCTAGTTGGAGGGATGGACCTAACGAATTGAAGAAAAGTTTCAACCACAGAAAAAGAAATGTAAATAAGTAAATATAAGTGAAAGAAATAATCCCCTTGATTATTTTTATTGATTGAATAAGTATATATACAAGTTACATCTTTTCATAATACTATAAATCATTTTCATATTCTACTTCTAAATACTTATTCTACCATAATTCTAACTATACAATTATGGTAGGTGTATAACACTAATTAAGGTATCCTTTTTATTACAATATACTACAAATATATATATACCATATATACTACAAGTGGCCCATTGGCCGAGAGCCTCTGGTCTGTTTAACACACCCCCGCAGTCATAGCGGGCGGTTTTCGAACGCTGAGACTGTCCCTAAAATCTTCAAAGAGAACCGTTGGTAGACCCTTTGTAAAGATGTCTGCAATTTGATAACGAGACGGGACATGGCATACGCGAACTTGACCCTTTGCAACCTTTTCCCGGACAAAGTGAATGTCCATTTCGATATGTTTGGTGCGTTGGTGTTGAACGGGGTTACCTGAGAGGTAGATGACACTAATGTTATCGCAATATACCAAGGTTGCCTTCTGAATGGGACAATGAAGCTCCAAAAGCAAATTACGTAGCCAACAGGACTCAGAGACCACATTCGCTACCCCTCGATATTACGCCTGCCTTTGGGCGTGGCGAGTTGCTTGACGTTTTGCCGACCATGAGACCAAGTTGTTGCCAAGGAACATACAAGATGGCGGAAGTCGGCCAGTGCGGTGTCGGGACAACCACCCCAATCGACATCAGGTGTAAGAGACAAGTGTGGATGTAGATGAAGGATACAAGTGCAACCCATAGTCCAGTGTCCCCTCAAGATACCGAATGATGCGTTTGATTGCATTCATGTGCTCAACCACAGGATCATGCATGAATAAACACACTGTTGAACCACATATGTAATATCCGTGCAGTAAAGGTAAGATCTTGGAGGGCCCTGCAAGGCTGCGATAGCGGGTCGGGTCCTCGTATGGTGCACCTTTGCGGCACTCGGCTTTGGGTTTGCATCAACCGGTGTGGAAGTGGACTTACTGAGGATGACATCCCGCCTCTCGATGATCTCGACAACATACTTCCGTTGAGATAGAAACAAGCCACCTGAATGACGGCAGCGGCAATCCCCAAAAATAACTCAACGGCCCCAAGTCCTTCATAGCAAACTCAGAATCGAGCATGGTCATGATAGATTGGCGCAAGGCATCGGAAGAGGCGGTCAAGATGATATCATCCACATACAACAGAATGTAGGCCAAAGAAGAACCACGGCGGTAGATGAACAAGGAATTGTCTGACCGGCTATGAGTGAATCCAATAATTGAAACAAAGTCAGCAAACCTCGTGTACCAGGCCCTCGGAGACTGCTTAAGCCCATATAAGGACTTCTTCAACAAACATACATGATGAGGACGGTTTGGATCCCTAAAACCCAAAGGCTGATGCATATAGACTGTTTCCTTGAGATCACCGTGTAGGAAAGCATTTTTGACATCCAACTGATGAATTGGCCAAGTCTTTGACAGAGCCAAGCTAAGCACAGTGCGTATGGTAGCCGGTTTGACCACCAGACTAAACGTCTCCCCACAATCAATTCCAACCTGCTGAGTCTTACCATCACCAACAAGTCGTGCCTTATGTCGAGAAAAGGACCCATCTGAATTCTCCTTATGAGCAAAAATCCACATAGACCTGATAATATTAATACCATATGGACGGGGCACCAACTCCCACGTTTTATTATCAATAAGAGCATTATATTCATCAGTCATAGCAATTTTCCAATTAGGGTCATTTAATGCGGACACAGGATTGCGAGGCAAGGGGGATTTAGGGACATCAGAATGTAAATTAAAATGTCTTTTAGGTGTAAAAATACCACGACTCAGGTGGCCGGTCTATGACTCGATGAAGAATTGAGGGCATTTTGGGAATTTTCTACGGGCTCGGGGACGGGTGGCGTGACGATGGGCTTTCTTGGCCCAAATCGTAAAAGGTGGACTCGGTTTACGGACCCGGTTCAGGTGGGTGGCGAGCCCAATTCTTTGGAAGCTGTTCGATCGGCTTCTTTGGATGTGGCGTTCTTGTGGGGCGGTAGGCGATGGGCTGGAGGATTTTGGGTATGGGAGATGTCCGAAAAATTCCGAATAATATACGGGGATATTTGGTCATCCAAAAAATTATATGACTTAGGTTCGGGAGTATGAACTTTCGTAAATGGGAATTGAGTTTCATAAAAAATGACATGGCGATTGATTATGATTTTCTTGGAGGATAAATCAAAACACTTATAACCACGATGATTTGACGGATAACCCAAAAACACACACGGGGTAGACCAAGCCTGAAGTTTGTTAATTGTGGTGGATGGGAATAACGGATAACACAAGCACCCAAAAATCCGAAGGTGATAATAAGAAGGATTCTTATTATATAGGACTTTGAGGGGGGAAGAGTATGTCAGACCTTTAGACGGAATTATGTTCAGCAGGTAAGTGGCCATTTGTAGAGCATGATGCCAAAAATATGGAGGTATGGAGGCATGTATTAGGAGAGTTCGGACAATGTTATTTATGTAACGAATTTTGCGTTCGGCTTTCCCATTTTGTGAAGATGTATGAGGACATGAAAAACGAAAATTTATCCCATGAGTAGCACAAAAATCTCGAAACTCCCTATTGTCATACTCGTTCCCATTATCACATTGAATATTTTTTATTTCTCTTTCGAATTGAGTACGAATGAACGCTCTAAATTTTATGAAGACGAAAAACACTTGTGATTTATTCGCAATTGGAAACGTCTACAAAAATCTAGAATAATCATCTAAAAAGAGAACATAATATCGATGACCCATTGAACTAAGAACAAGAGATGTCCATAAGTCGCTATGAATAATGTCAAATGGCATAGAAGTGTGGGAATTGGAGTTTACAAATGGCAACTTAACAATTTTTCCTAATGAACAAGACTGACAAATTGGAGTACGACTTGTACCCTTACAAGAAATAAAGCTATTTTTATCTAAAACTGATAAAATAGAAGATCCCTGATGACCCAGACGAGCATGCCACATGGAAGGAGAGATGGTGAAAGGCGATGGCAAGGTGGACTCGATGGGTGGCTTAGGGCATGATAGGATCTGAGACCCCCTACTATCACACCTCATGAGATGACTCCCCGTCTTGAAATCATTCACAGAGAAACCGAAAGGATCAAATTCAACAGAAACAGAATTGTCATTTGTGAATTTTCGGACAGACACTAAATTTTTAATCAATTTAGGAGCATGTAAAGTATTTTTCAAGAGGAGTGGTGGATTAGGAGGAGACAATATTTTTTGAGCATACCCTAGAATTGGAATAGAACTGCCATTACCAATAATTATCCCCCGAGGGGTGCTCAAATTGGAATAAGATGAGAGAGTACCTGATTCGGAAGTCATGTGAGTAGTGGCCCCGGTGTCCATGTACCAATTTGGGTCCGGTTGGGACAATCCCAACGTGTGCATCGCGGCCTCGATGCTCCGGTGCAGTGGGGCTTTGCATGATGGGCTTTGCGGAGGCCGGGGCCCAAGGTCGCCATTCCGTGATGTTGATGGGCCGTAGGTCTTTGGATACTGTTCTTTGTTGGGCCATCGGCGATGGGCGCCAACTTCTTGGGCGTTGGAGTGCGGCGTTGGCGACCAGGCGGCCCAGGCGTGGGTGGAGGGTGCGGGTTCCACTGCCAATGGCCCCACTGCTGGGCCCACGGTGGTGGTGGCCCACTGTACCCTGGATGGGACCCACCGCCTGCTTGTTGCTCACCGGAACCGCCACCAGAACTACCTCGTTTGCCCCCGCGGTTTTTGTTATTTTTGCGATTATTCTTGTCGCCACCATTATTATGGTTTTGGCCCGAATTATTAACAAAACCCGAAGAACTAGGAGATGATGCCATCATGACAACTGGGCTTGCTCCGGTAGCCGCCTTTTTAGCCAAACCGGCTTCTTCTAACGTCAGCATGGAGCGGGCTTGATGAAAGTCGGGAAGAGGGTTGCTTTGGCGAAGGAGAGTTCCAACACCATTATAGGCCTCCGAAAGCCCGGCAACCAACTGTAGAACTAGACGATTATTTGTTACTGGTGCGCCAACATTACGGAGTTGATCCGCCAATTCCTTTAATTTCTTGCAATATGCAGAAACGTTCGAAAATACGTCCATTCGAACGAGAGAGAATTCCTGCTCGAGTGTGACGATACGGGAATGTTGGTTGTCTTGGAATATGTCACGCAATCTATTCCATGCAGCCATAGCCGTGGTATCGGGCTCCATAATCGTCTGTAGAAGGTCCACTGAAATAGTGGCGTATATCCACCGAAGAACGGTAGCATCAAGTGTAATCCATACCTCAGGATCCTCCGCAGGAAGGGGTGTAGCGGGAGGAATGATGTGATGAAGAACTTGATAAGAGATAGCGTAAATTTTAAACAACTCCGCCCACGTTGCATATTGAACGTTTTCCATCTCAAGGACAATAGGGACACTGAGCTTGATATTGGAAACCGTGAGGGCAGGGTGAAAATTGTTCTTAGACATATTGAAAGAACAAAGAAGGAGGGGAAATTTAAGAGAGGTTTTTGAGAGCGGAAGACGAAATTTTGGAAGAGAAAAACCCGAGAAGGGGGGGAGGGTCTCGGCCAAAGAGAGGCAAAAGTTTGAGAGAAAAAAACTTTTGTTTAGACCTAGTCTCTTGATACCATGAAAGAAATAATCCCCTTGATTATTTTCATTGATTGAATAGGTATATATACAAGTTACATCTTTCCATAATACTATAAATCCTTTTCCTATTCTACTTCTAAATCCTTATTCTACCATAATTCTAACTATACAATTATGGTAGGTGTATAACACTAATTAAGGTATCCTTTTTATTACAATATACTACAAATATATATACCATATATACTACAAGTGGCCCATTGGCCGAGAGCCTCTGGTCTGTTTAACAATAAGATATGTAAACACCAATTTAATTAAATTGATTGACACAAAACACTATCTGAAAGTTTGATATCTATAATTTTGAAAATAAAATTGTTTAAAACCTATATGGATAGTTATGTAACTTAAACACTAAATAACAAATGTTATCCCAAGATAATCGACTTGGTCGAGACTCGACAGTCAAGGCCAGCAAACACGGTAAGTTTTGGTGATAGGCTTTCTCCATTTTACTAGCAGAAAGCTAAATGGTACCTAACAAGTAACAATATAACTATATGTGTCTAATTAATTAGACTATATCTCAAAGATGACTTCTCAATATTCCATTCTTTCGTTTTTAATTCAGAGAATAATTCCACTCATCTTTCAAGAGGAATAAAAATTACTCCAAAGTTTTTCTGTTATACCAAAAAATTTAATTAGTACGTAAATACCACCAATGATTAGCTGTACCTAAACAGTACATCTACATTCCGATAATCTCTCCTTTTAAAAAAATCAATTTGAATGGTCCCCGGTTTTGGCAGTTGAGCTTGGAGATTTGTTTTCAAGATTACTCGATTCGGTTCACAAAAAAATTTAGTCGTGTTTTATAAAGAAGATATTTATTAGTATTTTCTTTCAAGTTAATCAACCTTTATTGTTCAAATTCGTAGAATGTTATTAAGTGGAACGTTTAAGAAAATGTGAAAAATAGTTCAAATAAATACTCTATGATTAGTCATAGTATTTAAAGAATATTCAAAAGACAACATGAACCTCTAAAACATTAGTAAATGGCTAATTAGGATCTATAAATTAAAAGGAATATGAAGAGAAAAGGAACAAAATTGTCTTAAAAAGAGCGTTTTCTTAATTTGTTAAGTTTGAAAATAGACTGGATTATTTGGTCTATTAATGAATTAACAATATGTACCTGCGCAACGCACGGTCAGTTGATAAAAGTAATCATAAATATACATGTTTATTGAATAATTTTAAGACAAATATCATAATGTTAGTATATTTAGCATCTTAACAAGGTTATTAATAGTTAATGCTTATGAAAAACAAATCAATATATAAATATGAGTAAAATAAGTATCATCATAAAAGATATTGGATTTGTTCGATCTATTTGGAGTTTCATTACTGGTTTTCAGTTCATTAGCCGGATCACGACGCTATTACTTTGATATTCACTTTAGCCACATGATTAATAACAATCCAAATGGCAGGATTGTACAACAATTCAATTTTATTAGCCTGAAAAGTGAGAAGTCTCATTTACCACTTATTACTCCACACATTCACCATCTAAAACTAATCTTATGTACACTGTGTTAATTTCCAATTGCTATAATTTCATATCTAATTTAATAAATAGTAATAACTATCACCGTTTATCCCACAACATTATAACGTACCATTACACCAACGAAAGAAATTAAGTGCAGGATTCTAAGAATTACTACTACATCCCTAAAAAAAGAGTTGTTTAAGAGCCTGGCTGGTTAGATTATGAAACTGTTACGATTGTTTAAATAAGCAGTTTTATGGAAGTTTCAATTTATCGTAATTGCCTTAAAATGCTCGTACGTATTTCATTCATTTTCTTTGAAACATAAAATTAAAGGTTGTATTATTGTAAATTCCACGCAGGAAAATAGAATTACAAGTCAACTTCAAACTCGTTCCGAACACGTGCCTTTGTAATATAACAAAGCTAAAAACTCAATTCACTGATCAAAATCACACATTTTGTCAGGTACATACACATGCCCTTATTCCGTATATACGGCAATAGCCACTTGTATGTATTTAAGTTTATAAAACTGTCAGTGCTAAGCCAACCCTTATGTGTTACATACTTAATAGAGTTTATAATTTTCTATTGTAAAAAACTATAAAATGTTCTTTTCGCTGATTCCACCAGCCAAGGCATGAACCACTCATGCCGCCACATGTTTCGCTGCACTCGCATTAGGCTTCAATGTGCTCACCCTACAGTTGTTGGTAATATACAAACTCTTTCAACTCTTTATCCATCTAATTAAAAAGTAAATAATTAGATATTAGATTCAATATGATTTGCTTATTACTAATTAATTAGAACTAATACTACTAGTTCTTTTTTAAATCCTAGCTACCCCACACTATATCAACATATCTCTCAGTATATATAGTAGTTCCCAGATATCATAACATATGACCCCAAACAAACAGAAAACACATCCACTCATAAACCTCTATTGCACAATGGCTAATTATAATTTCAAGTTGATTTCCATCTTCTTCATTCTCATTTCAATTTCAATACCTCAAGTTTTATCAGTAGTAGAGGATTGTGGAGCACAAGAAGACAACTCATGTGTCAACAAATCCAAAGCTTTACCCTTAAAAATCATAGCCATAATCTCCATCCTAGTCACCAGCATGATCGGAGTATGTCTTCCATTGGTCACACGTTCTATCCCGGCCCTAAGCCCGGAACGCAGCCTTTTCGTGATCGTCAAGGCATTTGCAGCCGGAATTATCCTGGCCACGGGCTTCATGCACGTGCTACCGGACTCTTTCGACATGTTGTCGTCCAGTTGCTTGAAAGAGAACCCGTGGCACAAGTTTCCCTTCACTGGATTTGTTGCTATGTTGTCTGCTATAGTAACGATGGCTATTGACTCTATAGCGACTAGTTTGTACAGCAAAAAACATAGGGCTGGTGTTGTTAATCCCGAAAATGGTCAGGCTCAAGGTGGTGATCAAGAAATGGGTGTCGTAAATGGTGGACATTCCCATGTTCATTCACATCATCACCATGGATCCATTATGACTAAAGATGGAGTTGATGGCACCAAACTACTCCGATACAGAGTGATTGCCATGGTTAGTTTAATTTCTCTTCTGTTAGTGGTGACTTGGTCATTCAGTTTCCTTGAAAAGTTTAGCTTCTATCCACCAATAACTTACACTAAATAATAGCTATATGTAATTGTTCATAAAAGGTGAATTTGATAACTAGTAACTTGGTAATAAGAAAAATTAAATCAGACTCTTAACAAAGCTGCTTGCTTAAAAACTATTGTCACAATTGAATCATAATTAGCTGTATCAATGAAAATCTCGTATGGTAGTCAGAGACAACATAGTAGTTGTGACGTGCGAGAAAAAATCTCATTTCTTTGTTGGAAAAAATCCAACCACCTTCCGTATTTCGATCCCAAAAGTCTCTATTCAACAGAGCGGACAACCAAGAATTTCTAAGAAGAAAATGCATTTCTTATAAGTTGTGTATGATGTCAGTGTATATAAGTTAAATTTAAAAAAAATAATATTAACGCGGTAGAAGTTTGACAGTTAGCAATCAAAAATATTTTGGAGATAATGATAGGAAATGAGATTAAAGATGTATGTCAGATAAAATGAAGTGGGTGCGTTGTCCTGAGTTATTGATATGGATCCGTATCCGTACAATAAATAATCTTGCATGCCAATGCATTATTTTATAAAAAACGAAACAATTCAATAAGGAGAAAGTCAAACAATCTTTATTATTTGGTTTAGTTGCCTGGATAGTGATGCAAAGTCGGAATCTGGTCTTCTTGATAACTTAGTTTACAAGCAACCGTACTTGTTTATGTATTAACTATAATCGTTATATATTCATATCAATTTATTGAAAAAAATAATTCCCTTGATTATTTTCATTGATTGAATAGATATATATATACAAGTTACAAAATAGGAGAATCATATTCCTATTCTATTCCTAAAATCTTATTCTATCATAATTCTAACTATACAATTATGGTATGTGTATATCCTAAATATGGTAAGAGTATATCCTAATCTAGGTAACAAATATACTACAATATACACACAATATACTTTCCTTAATATACAACTATGTCCAATGTTTTGCTGCCCTAGTACCGTGATGGGCCTGGACGAGTTGGGCCATTGCCCATGCCACTGCTGGGCTGCCACTGCTGGGAGCTGGTCCACTGCTTTGTATACCTGTGATATATACTGCTGTATATTCAGTATATATCACATGTATATTGCCTTTGTTTAACAGTCCCCTTGACTAAGTTTATTGCATCTAGATCGTTAATCAGTTCTTTAATGATTGAACCTAAATATTAATCTATAGGATTAATTAGTGAGCGATGATTTTTATATACCTAGTTCGTTGAAGAGAGTACTATTTTTCTTTTCTGCTTGCCTCATTCTTTGGAAAGTATTAAATAAAGGAACTGGAAAAGTCGATGGGCAAATTATACTTGTTTTAACTACTTATTTATTCTAAATCAAGTATATGATATTGATAAATTATACTTAGTCATGCAAAATCATAAAATAAAAAATAACGGAATCACTTTTGCAGGTGTTAGAGCTCGGAATCATCGTTCACTCAATAGTGATAGGAATTTCACTAGGTGCTTCAAACAATACTTGCACAATTAAAGGACTTGTTGCTGCACTTTGCTTTCATCAAATGTTTGAAGGAATGGGCCTTGGCGGTTGCATTCTCCAGGCAAGTGTTCATTTTATGAAGAAATTTCATTTAAAGGACCTTATTAACAAAAAAAGTTGATCCTTAGTAGTAGTAAACAGATTTTCTTATTACATTATATTGTTAATAGAAATATTATAATCACTACTCTTCTTTTAATTCAGGCTGAGTACAAGTTCTTGAAAAAGACAATAATGGCATTTTTCTTCGCCGTAACAACGCCATTTGGTATAGCACTTGGAATAGCCCTGTCAACTACTTATGAAGAAAACAGCCCACGGGCACTTATAACCGTTGGATTGCTCAATGCATCATCTGCTGGCCTTCTGATCTATATGGCTTTGGTAGATCTTCTTGCTGCTGATTTTATGGGTGACAAGTTACAAGGCAGTGTAAAGCTACAAATCAAGTCCTACATGGCTGTTCTTCTAGGTGCTGGTGGGATGTCTCTCATGGCCAAATGGGCCTAGTTTTGTATTTCATAATTCATTTTAACAAATAAGTTTGTGAAATCCCTCCTTTCCGCTACTTTAAAAATTGTAATTTTGTAACCTTTTCAATTTCGTGATTGAATTTCAGTTGCAAAATATTCTGTAAAATCTGTCTCACTTTTCTGTTCCTCAATTACTATGTATCTATGTGGAGCTTTTTCATAGTCAAAGTTAAATGTTTGTTGATGACAAAATTGATATACCTTATATTAGTATTTCGCGTGAGTGAAACCTCATCTTTCAAAATTTCTTAAGGTGGGGGGTCTTTTTTTTATTCTTTCATGGTTTCTTCTTTCTGCCACGCAGCAAGTTATTAGCAAAGCTTGAGCAGCCGCTGAGAAAAAATGGCCAAACACATAGATCTAACAGAATTTACTCAATTTAGAGGCTTGTGAGTTGTGACCAGTACTTGATAAGCTCACCTCATCAAGTACTTGACCAGTACTTGTGAGTTGTGACCAGTACTTTCTTCACAATCAAACACCATTCTTTATTTGAGAGAGACACCAATTTGAAGAAACAAGAAGGAGAGATTATCCGGCTGTGGCCATTCATTATGATCAGTTGATTGAAGTACTGCTAACTCTTTTTGAAGATCAAGTACGTCATCCACATCATCTTTCATTAGAGATATGCGTTGTTTTATCCCTTGAAACACGGAGAATAACAAGAAACAGGGACCACAGAATTGTACTCCTGCAAAAGTTACATTAAAGATGCTTTGACCCACATTGTTTTATGATTTCAATTGTTTATTTTCAATACCTACAATTTGTTGCGCAGAAATTAGTAGATTTTCAACTTTTAACAAACTATAGTACACCCTTCGTCACAATTACTCCTTTTAGTCTTTAATTTCACAATCTGAAAATTTCATTTTGTTCTTCACATTTTTTGTTCAGCTCGGGTCGGGTCAGTCCTGGGTCGGGTCAATTTTCAGAACATAAATCGGGTCTGTTTCGGGTCGAAAATCAGAATTCGGTAATCAAAAAATCAGAATTCTAAAACATTTCCGAGCGGATTAGACGATTCGTGACGACGCCTCAGTTCGCTACCCGGAAGAGGTCAGTAAACTCCTATCTTATCTCTCATTTTTTGCATGTTTAATATTCTGTTTTGTTGAAGAATTAGCCTAGGATTATGTGAATGATCTCGGGCATGTCTAATTTTAGTTTTGGATTTATAGGTATATTTGTAGATTAATTTATGATTAGATATTTAATGATGCTCTGTTTGGTATTGTTATGATAGATGATTGGTGAACTAACTACTATTAGTTTGTTCTAAGACGTTGGTCTTGTTTTAAAATATTGGGTAAGATTAGTACGGGCTTAGAAAGAAACTATGGTTGGTTAAATGTACTTGTGATACGTAGTTGATTATTTATGTCTAAATATGTTGTGGTTTGTGTGATCCGAGCACGGTTTCAATCCGTTTATTAAAGATGATGATTAGATAAGTCCCTACATTTGGTTTAGTTTATTTTAAATGGTAGTTTGTTGTACTCAAAATCTACTTAGTAACCATGATGACAATGTTATGTTTTTGTTAAGAAATATCACCATGTTTAATGTGGAGTCTAAATGTTTGTGTGTTTAGTTTGAGTCAAAATGGTTATGTCTACTTGAAAATGCTATGTTATTTGATTACTTATCTATTCCTATTTTAGTGTGATTGTCAAACTAGTCGTACAATATCTTATCTAGCCAAGTGTCATGATGCCTATAATTTCTTTCAAGTTGATTGAGTATGTAAGGTAGAAATGACCCTAGTACGTCATGTTGTTATTGAGATGGCCAAGTTTATTATGATGTACTCCTTCTATTTCGTTAGTTGTATGTGAATGTGAAAAAATAAATTTGTTAAGGCTTCTTTTCTTACTTCGGTTCAAAGCAGACCCTTCTTTCATGTTTGAATATGAATTTGCTTATGTGTGCCTAATATTTTATTTATTCACATGTGATATCATTTATGTGATTTCTAATTGTAATATGTATTTTCCCTCTCTTTGTGTACAATTCGTGGGCCTGTGGCCCATCTCACACTATTTCTTCACCACAGTTTGAGTCATTGGGCCTAGGGACCCAACAATACTCTATTTTCGTCGAGTACGACATAAATAAAGAACCAACAACATATTATTTTCATGAATCATTTATTTATATTCTTAATATGTATATATATTTTCATGTTCCGTCTACTAATTCTTTTCTTTTATTTTATTTACATGAAATGCATCGGGAGCAACGAAGAGTCTCGTTATGAGACTCATCGTAACTTTGCCAAACGAAGACCCGCGTCCACGTTACTTGCATCCTCCAGCCTCGGAACTTCAAAACAAATAGGGCGCGCTGATATTGTCATCCACCCCAGTCGCTGCCTTTATTTACTGTCTAATATGTCTTTCATTATTATTCAGGTTGTAATAATTATTTAATTATGTACTGTCATTAGAATGCTTAGAATAATTAGGTCGCGAATAGATGAATGAATAGGATAGTTTAACTGTCGTTAGTTTATTTCTTAGGCTCGTTTGAATTGGAAACCCATCGCTAGCTTTATTTATTTTAGGGCCGTCTTGTATGTTCCAAACTTAGCCGCTAGTTACTTTATTCTATTTTTAAGCTCGTTATGCATGTTTTAATCTCTTTCAAAAAAAAAATTTGGCTATCTCTTATTCACTTTTTTTTAATCCTAAAAAGAAGGTTTGTGTTTTATCCGATTTGTAAACTTGAAAGATTTCCATAAAAAAAAATCATCTCTTTACATTACAAATAAAATTTTACTTTTCTCCTTACTATCAAATTGCATAAAATATGTATTTTATAAAGAATGCTATACAAATGCATACCTTTATCCAAAAACAACTTCATATGTATTTTATAAATAATGTTATGCCAATGCATGTTTTTTTTTTCAAAATTCACTTTACATATATTTTATACAAATGTATACTTTACGTGTATTTTATACGAATACATGCCTTTTTATCCAAAATCAATCTTGCATATATTTTACCAACTTTCCTTACAAAATGCATGCTTTGTCAAAAATTAAGTTTATATGTATTTTAAACTAGTCTTACAAATGCATGTTTTATCCAAAAAATCAATTTTTTACAAGTATTTTTATAAACGATACCATGCATACTTTTCGAAAAGAATAAATCTATTACGTTGTCAAAAAATGCATCTTTTAAATCAACTACTTTGCAACATCTTTTTCTTAATTCTATACTTTAAATATGCATTTTTCTTAGCATAATAGTTAACCTAGGTTTGACCGGATAACCTCAAGTTAGCGGGTCTTAAAGGGTGCCTAAACCCTTCCCTTTAGGATAATAGAGAACCCTTACCTAGAATCTCATTAGTTTCGCAGACCAGTAATAGGAGTTCACATTGCAACATTTAGTTAACATTTAGGTGTCCTAATTCACCTTAGAATAATTAGGTGGCGACTCTTCAACATCTTTATCAATCCAGGGGAATCGACCCATTACGTCGCGAACCGCGGTAAAAAACGGGCGCGCTCACCAAGGAAGAACCACGACGATATATGAACAATGAATTATCAGACCTGCTGTGAGAGAACCCATTAGTCGAAACATAGTCTGCAAACCTCTTATACCAAGCTCGTGGGGACTGCTTAAGCTCATACAAGGACTTCTTCAACAAACAGACATGATGAGAATATTTGGGATCCATAAACCCCAAAGGCTGATGCATATAGACTGTCTCCTTGAGATCACCATGTAAGAAAACATTCTTCACATCCAACTGATGAATGAGCCAAGCTTTCGAAAGAGTCAAGCTGAGCACATTGCGAATGGTAGTCGGCTTGACCATCGGACTAAATGTCTCACCACAATCTGCACCCACCTGCTGAGTCTTACCATCACCTACAAGACGAATCTTATGCCTCACAAATGAACAGAATTGTCTTTATGAGCAAAAATCAACATAGACCGAATAATATTAACACCAGATAGACGGGGCACCAACTCCCACGTCTTATTATCAATAAGAGCATTATATTCGTCGGTCATAGCAATTTTCCAATTCGGATTATTTAACGCAAACATAGGATTACGTGGTAGGGGAGATTTAAGACCATTAGAATTTAAATTAAAATGTCTTTTCAGTTTAAAAATACCCTGTTGACTACGAGTGACTGGTCTGTGACTCGGGGGAGAATTGGACGGATTTTGGGAAACATCGGGACACTTGACGGACTGGCCAGCAGGCGGTGGGCCTGCTAGCCCAACACGGGAACTGGAAATAGTAGGCGACGGAATTGGGCCAGAAACTGAAGCAGGGATTGGGCCACTGGCAGAAACTGGGCCAGAATTGTGAGCCAGCAGGCGGTGGGCCCACTGGCGGATTCGGGGTGCAGGACATGTCCAATAAATGGTGGAAAATATATGAGGAGACACCGTCATCCAAAAAATTATACGAACTAGGTACGGAACTACTCACTTTAGCAAATGGAAATCGAGACTCATAAAAAATAACATGACGACTAATGATGATTTTATTATATGATAAATCAAAATATTTGTAACCACGATGATTAGACGGATAACTCAAAAACACACAAGGGGTAGAACGGGCCTGAAGTTTGTTAATTGTGGTGGACGAAAACAACAGATAACATAAACACTCAAAGACCCTAAGATGTGAATACGAATGAGTCTTATTATATAAAATTTGAAGAGTGGACTAATATGTCAAACCTTTGATAGAAAGAATGTTAAGAAGATCGGTAGCCATTTGTAGAGCATGATGCCAAAACGAAGGGGGTACGGAAGCATGAATCAATAAAGTTCGGACAATGTTGTTAATGGTACGAATTTTGCGTTCGACTTTTCCATTTTGTGAAGACGTATGAGGACAAGAAAAATGAAAATTAATCCCATTATTAACACAAAATTCTCGAAACACCCCATTATCATATTCCTTGTCATTATCATAATGAATATTTTTTATTTTCCGTTCGAATTGGGTTCTAATAAATGTTCTAAATTTTAAGAAGGTGGAAAAAACTTAGATTTTTTCGCTATCGGAAAAGTCCATAAAAAATTAGAATAATCATCGAGAAATAGAACATAATAACGATGACCCAAAGAACTGAGAAAATGAGATGACCATAAATCGCTATAATTTTTCAAGGCTGGGACCAGTTGGGCTGTGGCCCACTGTTGTTGGGGCGAGACCCACTACCACTGTTTTGGCCACCCCCGCCACTGTCGGAACCGCCACTTTTGCCCCCGCGATTTTTTCCATTATTTTTCCTAGTATTATTGTCGCCACCGTGAGCACGGTTTTGGCCTGAATAATCAACAAAACCCGGAAAATTTGTGGAGGACGTCATCATGACTACGGGACTAGAACCGGTAGCCGCCTTCTTAGCCAAACCGGCTTCTTCCAAAGTAAGTATGGAGCGGGCTAGATAGATCTTTGGGAGAGGGTTACTTTGACGAATGAGAGTTCCAACGCCACTATAGGCCTCGGATAGGCCATCAACCATCTGTAAAACTAGACGATCTTCACTAACGGGCGCACCAACGTTGCGGAGTTGGTTCGCCAATTCTTTCAACCTTTTGCAATAAGCTGAAACGTTTGGGAAATTTTCCATGTTGACGTGGGAAAATTCCTGCTCAAGAGTAATAGCTCTGGGATTTTTATTATCTTGGAATATGTCACGCAACCATCGTCGTAGGCTCGTGGCATCCGGCTTAATAATCATCTGCAACATGTCGGTAGAGATAGTGGAGTAAATCCACTGAAGGACGGTGGCATCAAGAGCCGTCCACAACTTAGGATCATCCTCGCGTTTAGGTACCTCCGTATCCTCAGGAGCCGCGGGGATTATGTGATGGATGACTTGATGCGAATGTGTGTGAATTTTGAACAGTTCGGCCCACGTCGCATATTGGACGTTTTCTATTTCAAGAATAAGAGGGATGTGATTCTTGATGTTAGAAACAACAAGAGCAAGGTGAAACGTGTTCTTGGAAGTAGACATAACGAAAGAATGATAGGTGATTGAGGGATTGAGAAGAAGGAATTTGGATAGAAAATTATGCACGGAAACCGAGGAAGAAAGTAGCTCGGAACCGAAGGCAATTTTGGGGCGAATAATTTCTCAACCTAGACTTCTGATACCATGAAGGAAATAATATCTTGATTATTTTCATTAATGAAAGAGAATATATACAATATATAATTTTCCATAATAGAAAACATATTCATATTCTAATCTCAAAACTCTATTCTAGTAGTACAAGACTTCTATAATTATGGTAAGTGTACAATACTAATTAATGTAATATTTACCCTAAAATATTACAACAACATTACCAAAAAATGCCCAAACCGTGGGCTGCCAATATATACAAAAACCGAGAATCCTAGACTAAATATACATAGGATATACACGTGTATATTCTATGTATATTTAACAACTCCCTCTGTCCTTATGTGATACCGTTCGGATTTTAAGAGTCAAATGAGTATTTGATCGTGATTTTTTCATATATTTTAAATTGTTAATATTGTGACGTATAGTAATGATTATGTAATTTTCAAATATGTAAATTTCATTTTAAAAATGTTATGTCTGTATTCACGATCAAAATTAAGAAGTTTGACTCTCAAAATTCGAATGATACCACATAAATTGGGACGGAGGGAGTACATTAGCAGTTATGGGTAAGGATATTGTTCGCTAAGTCGATGGACTCACGCTTTATTTAAATGTTTCAGATTTCAGAGGTCAGGTTGAGTCTAAGATCGAGCTGAATGGCATTCTTGTTGAGCTAGCTCTTAATGTTCCCCAACTGATTTCTGTGGGAGCCAATTGATTATGTTTCACTCTTCTATTCTATTGTCTAAATGGTTTCATATTTACTGATTCTATACAGTCGCTCTACATAGCCTTTGCTAGTTCTTGAGTTTTAATTGGTATTTAGAGATCTCAGTTGCGATAACATTAAGGTGAAAATTTTACAAAGTTGTGATGGATGGATTACTAAATATGTGATGTGGATTGAGAGGGATTGTTGAGTTACATGTTGAAGATGCTATGGGTTAAGTTGATTGGGGACTAATATCACTAAGTGCTCGTCACGACCCCTCGTTGGATTGTGACAGCAGTAAGAAAAGAATAGTAGTAAAGATAAATCTTCTTTTCGTTACTTAATATATTTGCAGAAGAATTTAGTTCTGAGGTTCGCTTACTATAAAGTCTGATAGTATAAGATACTATGTCGGTTCTGCCATTAAGAAACGTTTGACTATGACTATTAAAAGCTTTAAATAGACACATTGTAGTTAAGGGACAAAAAGGTTACATAATATTTCGCAACTCAAATTAAGTCACGAAATTTAAAAAGATAGCAAATTACAATTTTTAAATTAGAGAGGAGGGGGGACGGAAAAAGGGGGTGTTGGGTGGGGTGGGGTGGGGTGGGGGGGGTTCACAAACTTATTTTGTCAAAACAAATTTAGGCCCAAATGGCCATGATAGACATTCCACCAGCACCAAGAAGAACAGCCATATAGGACTTGATTTGTAGCTTTACACTGCCTTGTAACTTGTCACCCATAAAATCAACAGCAAGAAGATCTACCAAAGCCATATAGATCAGAAGGCCAGCAGATGATGCATTGAGCAATCCAACGGTTATTAGTGAACGTGGACTATTTTCCTGGTAAGTACTTGACAATGCTATCCCAAGTGCTATACCAAATGGTGTTGTTACTGCGAAGAAAAATGCCATTATTGCCTTCTTCAAGAATTTATACTCAGCCTGGATAAAAGAAGAATAGAATTAGTAAATGCAAATCATGAATGTAGATTGTAATAAGAAAATATATTTACTAATGGTCGATATTTTTGCTGATTATTAAGGTACTTTAAAAGAGATATTTTTCCTTCTATTCTAATTAGTTGATAAAATGAACACTACTTGCCTGGAGGATGCAACCACCAAGTCCCATTCCTTCAAACATTTGATGAAAGCAAAGTGCAGCAATAAGTCCTTTAATTGTGCATGTGTTGCTTGACGCACCTACAGATAACCCTATCACTATTGAGTGAACAATGATTCCGAGCTCTAATACCTGCAAAAATGTTTTTCAAGTTTAAAATTGGATTTAACTTTTAAATAAATGAATACTTCTAATATTCTTCATTCATAAAAAAATGTTGACTTAAAATGTTTCAAGAATATGACATCACTATCAGTTGTTTATCGATCTGTACCAAAACAACGGTCAAGCTGTCATCCATTGTTATCCTTGAACAAAATTCACTCACATTAGAGAGATACTGAATGAAAATATACTCCTCTTATTTCAAGCTAGTGGACCTATTCCACTTCCCAAGAGAGTCAAACAAACATCTTTATCCGGCATTATTTTTTCTCTTTTGAATATTTTGTGAGTATCTTATATTTGCTTGTTTCAAAATACTTGTCATATTATGCTTTTTAAAAATCAAACTATATAAATTTTGATCAATATTTAAATTATATTTTTTTATAATATTAATATAAAAAGAATTAAAACTTATAATATTAATATTTATTGTAGCTATAAAATCATATTATATATTAAAGATAAAGTAAAAAATTTAAATTACATTATTTGTAAACAGAAAAATGTATAATTCATTTTGGAACAGATTAATAAATTAAAGTGTGCGTGTCACGTAATAAAATGAGACAGAGGGAGTAACTGAACAGAGAAGAAAACTAACCATGGCAATTACTCTGTATCGCAATAATTTTTTGCCGTCAACTCCATCTTTAGTTGACAAAGATCCATGGTGATGATGCGAATGAACATGATTTCCAGCAGTAGTCGACACAGCCATTTCTTGATCACTTTCTGGATTAACAGCTCTACGTTTTTTGCTGTACAAACTAGTAGCTATAGAGTCAATAGCCAATGTAATTATAGCAGACAACATAGCAACAAATCCAGTGAAGGGGAACTTGTGCCACGGGTTCTCTTTCAAGCAACTGGACGACAACATGTCGAAAGAGTCCGGTAGCACGTGCATAAAGGCCGTGGCCAGGATAATTCCGCCTGCAAATGCCTTGACGATCACGAAAAGGTTTCGATCCGGGCTTAGGGCCGGGATAGAACGTGTGACCAGTGGAAGACATACTCCGATCATGCTGGTGATTAAGATGGAGACTATGGCTATGACTTTTAAGGGTAACGCTTTGGATTTGTCGACACATGAGTTGTCTTCTTCTGCTCCACAGTCCTCTACTACTGATAAAACTCGAGGTATCGAAATTGAGATGAGAATGAAGAAGATGGCAATGTGATTGAAATTAAAATTAGCCATTGTGCTATAGAGGTTTTTGAGTAAATATGTTTTTTGTTTGTTTGTGGTTATGAGTTATAATATCTACGAGCTACTCCTATATATAGGAGTAAGGAATTTTGATATTCCGTGTGCTAGGATTTAAAAAATATTGGATTAATTTCAAGAGAAGGTGGAAGCGAAGAAAGCGGCGTATGTGAAATTGGTAGAAAGCAGAGATGAGGTGGAGAAATGGACGAATATGGAACTGTATAAGATGACGAGGAAGGTGACAAAACTAGCGGTTACAACGGCAAAAACGGCGGCTTTCGAATACATGTATGTGGAATTATAGGAGAAAGGTGAGGATAAGAAGTTGTACAGACTAGCCAAGACAAGAGAGAGGAGGGCATGTGACTTGGATCAAGTGAGGTGCATCAAGGACGAGGACGGAAAAATACTGGTGGAGGAAGCACATATTAGGCGGAGGTGGCAGCCTTACTTCCACAAACTCTTGAACGAAAAAGGAGATAAAGACATTGTGCTGGGAGATCTGGAGTATTCTGGTAGGCACGGGGATTTTGGGTATTGTAGAAGCATTAAGGTTGATGAGGTTACGTGTGTTATTCACAAAATGTGCAGGGGACGAGCGACCATGCTTAATGAGATCCCAGTTGAATTTTGGAAGAGCACAGGCAGGGTTGGTTTGGAGTGACTGGCTGAGTTGTTTAACTTCATTTTTAAGACGGCAAGAATGCCTGAAGAATGGAGGTGGAGTACAATGATTCCCTTGTACAAAAACAAAGGTGATATTCAGAGTTGCAACAACTATAAGGGTATCAATCTGTTGAGCCACTCTATGAAAGTTTGGGAAAGAGTCGTAGAGACGAGGGTGATGAGAGACGTGTCTATTTCCGAGAACCAGTTTAGATTTATGCCGGGGCGTTCGACTATCGAAGCCATTCATCTTATTAGGAGGTTGGTGGATCAATATAGAGAAAGGAAAAAAGACTTACATATGGTTTTCATCAACCTCAAGAAGGCATACGACAAAGTCCCTATGGAGGTTCTATGGAGATGTTTGGAGGTTAGAGGCGTACCTGTGGTGTACACTAGGGCGATCAATGATATGTATGATGGAGTCAAGACTAGAATACGAACAGTATGAGGTGACTCAGAGCACTTTCCAATGATGATGGGGCTGCACTAGGGATCAACTCTTAGCCCATTCCTAACTGCCTTGGTGATGGACGGACTGACGCGACTAATCCAAGGGGAGGTGCCATGGTGTATGTTATTCACAGATGACATAATCCTGATTGATGAGACTCGCAGCGGAGTGAACGCCAAACTGGAGATTTGAAGACAAACTCTGGAGGCTAAATGGTTCAGGTTGAGTAGGACCAAGACAAAATATTTGGAGTGCAAGTTTAGCAACGGGAGCGACCCTGAAACAGGCATGGAGGTAAGACTTGGTACTCAGGTCATTCCAAAGAAAGGAAGTTTCAAGTACATAGGGTCTATTATCCAAGGGAATAGAGAGATTGATGATAATGTCACACATCGTATTGGGGCAGGGTGGATGAAATAGAGGCTCGTATCTGGAGTCTTGTGCGACAAAAAGGTACCACAAAAATTTAAAGGCAACTTCTATAGGGTGGTGGTTAGACCGACTATGTTGTATGAGGCGGAGTGTTGGCCAGTCAAGACTTCGCACATACAAAAGGTGAAAGTTGCAGAGATAAGGATGCTAGATGGATGTGTGGGCATACAAGGAGAGATAAGATTAGAAATGATGATGTCCGGGAGAAAGTGAGAGTGGCCTCAGTAGATGATAAGATGCAGGAAGCGAGGTTGAGATGGTTCGGGCATGTGCAGAGGAGAGACATAGATGCTCCAGTGCAGAGGTGTGAGAGGTTGGCCATGGACGGGTTCAGGAGGGATAGAGGTAGGCCGAAGAAGTATTGGGGAGAGGTGATTAGACGGGATATGACGCAGGTGCAACTTACTGAGGTCATGACCTTAAATAGGGGGTTGTGGAGGACACAGACTAGGGTAGAAGAGTAGTAGGTACTCGAGTGTAGTCCTACTTATGCTTACAAATTGATAGTTGTAGTGTTACTACTGTAGGTCCGATTAGCCTATCACACTTATAGGCATATTATTGTTTTATAATCCACTGTAGTTTGATTTCTGCTGTTACTGTTCTTTAGTGTATTTTGTTTAGCTTATTTAGTTGTGTTAGCTACTGCTTCCTTTTGTTCGAATGCACTTTATACTGTTTTAATTCCTTATCTGAGTCTGACCGTTTCTCTTGCTTTACTCTTTACTCTTGATTTACTCTTGCTTTGTTTTGACTGCCTTGCTTGTGATTATGCTTTGCCTTGAGCTGAGGGTCTCCCGAAAACAGTCGCTCTACCTACCAAGGTGGAGGTAAGGTTTGTGTACACTCTACCCTCCCAAAATCCCACGGTGTTAGATCTCACTGAGTATGTTGTTGTTGTTGGATTCAGTATCCAAATATATTTTGTTAAATCAGGGGCGGAAGAAATTAGAAGACAAACGAAGGGTGAGATAATTAATAATCAGCAAAAAGAATTCTTTTACAATAGAGAAATAGAAGTAAACGCTATATTATATAGCAAAGGCATGAACACGTTATATTATATAGCAAAGGCATGAACTGAACCTTAATGTTTAATAAACTTAAATGTCCGTACATGCGCTCTTTGTACTTACAAATACGGAAATGTGTATTCAAAACGCCAAAGGGTGTGTTTTAGAGAGTTGTTACTTGTGCTGAATCAGGAAGGCACGTGTTTGCAGCAATTTTGGATGTTGACTTAGTAGTTTCCTATCCTAACTTAGATTTGAGAAAATACGAGAAGAAAGAAAGTATTTAGGGATTATGAAATTACAGTACTTAAAAGTATAACCATGTTAAGTGTGCTCTTACAAAGTCATGTTAATAGAAAGTCAAGTTCTCATAGCTCATATGATATATATTGTAGTTCTTAAAACATACTCCAAGTAAACATGTCCATCATATAGAACTGTACACATGCTTGTCCCCATATGTACATGTAGCTAGATATGGACAGATTATTCTCCCCTTCAATATGTAATTTGCTGGAACTTGATCTCGGGCAACTATCTCTATCAATTCCTTGAAGATATGATGAAAACAAGACAAATTAGTGAATGATATATGGACAGATTATTCTCCCCCTCAATATGTAATTTGCTGGAACTTGATCTCGGGCAACTATCTCTATCAATTCCTTGAAGACCTGATGAAAACAAGACAAATTAGTGAATGATAGAATATTTCTAGAACATTTGTGTATCTTTGAATATTTTTTATATTAGATAAATTTATATTTCAATTGTAATTAGGAAGATTAGTTACCTAGTTTGTAGACATGTAAATAATTATGTAACACTATATATTGTACACAATAATCAATGAAAGACATGAAACATATTTTTTTATGGTATCAGAAGCCAAACCCTATTTTTTTCCTAAGCCCCCCCCCCTCCCCTCTCGGCAGCCCTCCTCCTTCTTTCTCCAACTTTTCTCGCTCCCTCTCCAATTTTCAATGGTTGAACAACATAAATTTCATCTTGCTCTTGCAGTTAACAACATCAAGAATTTCATTCACATAACTCTTGAGATGGAAAAGGTTCAGTATTCATCTTGGACAGAATTATTTAAGATTCATTGTCATGTGTACAAAGTCATCGATCATATCATCCCTCCAAAATCAAAGCCCCTGGAAAAACCTGATGATTCTAATGATGAAATTTGGTTTCACTTAGATGTGGTTGTCCTACAATGGATCTACGACACGATCTCGAACGATATATTGTATACAATCATTTTGAAACCGATGCCACTGCACTACAAACATGGGAGCGCTTGGAAAGTATCTTTCATGATAACAAGTCACAACATGCCTTGTATCTGGAAAATCAATTTCAGGCCATTCAGTAGGACGATTTTCATAATGCGTCGGCCTATTGTCAAGAACTTAAGATGATTGTCGATCAACTCTCCAACGTCGATGCACCGGTAACAAAGCAACGATTGGTGATGTAACTTATTACGGGTTTAAATGAAACTTATGACTGCATCACTACCATCCTCCAACAAAACACGCCATTGCCTCCGTTCTATGAGGCCCGATCGAAACTTATCCTTGAAGAAACCCGAAAAACTAAGCGGGCAACGGCCAACGCCAACACTGCCGATGCCGCTCTCGTAATCACCGGTGGTAATCAAACTGACCTGATAGGCTCAGATCCTGCCCCATCCCACCGGCAAACCAATTAGCCAATATATGGCTCACGTTCTCGGAATCACAACAAAAGAAGAAATTTCAGGAACAGTTGCGGTGACATCAACAGCAATAGTGGCATTGGCGAAAACAGTGGCCGAGGCAGAAACAGCGACAACGGCGGCAGGAGGCAGCATCCGCCGACCGACAATAGTAGTGGCAGCAGCCTCCGTTGTGGGCTTCCTACCCATCATGGGCTACGTGGGCCTCATCTGCTTGGGCTGCTCCACCTTTCCCCTACCCGACGTCGTCCTGGGCCCAGCCCGACATCATCGATGCACGTCCACAATTGGTATACAGTGCAAATGTCTCTCCTCCTTTTACTTACGCACCGACGGACATTGAGGCGGCTATGAACACGATATCTCTCAACGTTCCAGACAACAGTGGGTACATGGATACTGGCGCCACATCTCACATGACGGCATCCCAAAGTACTCTATTGTCTTATTTCAATATAAGCAATTTAAATCATAATATTATTGTTGGTAGTGGACAAGGTATTCCAATTCGAGGTTGTGGACAATCATCCCTCTCCCCATCATCCCGTTAGCTTTAAAAATGTCCTTCATGCCTTGAAACTTATAAAAAATCTTATCTATGTGTGTCGTTTCACAATCGACAATAATGTTTCCCTTTAATTTGATCCTTTTGTTTTTTCTGTGAAGGACCTTATGACAAGGATACGAATAATGAGATGTGATAGCACCGGGGCCTTTATCCTATCACCACCAACATCGGCCGTCCAGCCTCCTCTCCATCAACCTTTGTCGCAATTTTGTCTCTTTTATGACATAATAAATTAGGACATCCGGGAGACTCTGTTTTACGCTTCCTTAGCAAAAATAAATTTATTGATTGCAAACATGTCTCTTCTCCTCTTATTTGTGAATCTTGTGTTCTTGGGAAACATGTCAAGTTGTCATTTTACTCTTCATCCAATTGTATTTTAATGCCTTTTGATATAATACACAATGATTTATGGACTTCTCCAATCTTAAGCACGGCCGGGCATATTCAAATTTCCCGTGGAATTTTCCCATTGGTAATAAGTCCCAACTATATTTTATTTTTTTCTTCATTCAGCGCTTTAATTAAGACCCAATTTGAAAATAATATCAAATGTTTTCAATGTGACAATAGGAGGGAATTCGATAATAACTATTTCAAACTTTTCTGCGCTAAACACGACCTTGTTTTTTCATTTTTCATGTCCCACACCTCACCACAAAATGGCAAAGTCGAACCAAAAAATTAGAACCATTAACAACTTAGTTCGTGCCCTCTTTGCTCACGTCTCTACCCCTATTTTTGGCATTACGCTCTATCAATGACAACCTATCTCTTAAATATTATCCCAAACAAGTCTCTCAAACACAAGTCTCCCACTCAAGTTCTCTATCTTCGGGACCCTTCGTATAAGCATTTACGAACTTTTAGCTGTCTATGATACCCCCTTCATCCCTCCACACAAATTAACAAGCTGCAACCTAGGTCCACCCCGTGTGTATTTCTTGGTTACCCCCTAATCATCGAGGTTACAACTGTTATGACTTGTCCAGGTGAAATATAATCATTTCTCGACATGTCATATTTGGTGAGTCCCAATTCCCCTTTGCAAAACTCCAGTCTCCACATCTGAATTCCTATGATTTCTCAAATGACAATCGCAATCCCCTTCTAATTTATCACTTGCAAAATCAGTCGCTACCGTCCCCGGCACCCGACCGACCTCCCATTGTCCCATGTCGGGTGGGCCAGCCAGCTCCACCACAGGTACCTCAGAACAGCCCTACGCCCCCACCCCTTCTCCCTGATTCCGCTGCCCCATCTCGGTCTGCCTTTTTCCCCCACCCTTCCGTACCTCTCGGCCACCAGCCTGCCCAGCCACTTGCCGATTCAGTCCACCCCCTGCGACACCCATCCGGATGATGGAAACTCGTGCTATGCATGGTATTTCCAAACCCAAACGGTAATTTAATTTGTTGAATTCGGTTTCCCATTCACCTCTTCTTCGCAATCCGAAAAATGCATTGCTGATCCTAATTGGAAATCTGCTATGATTGACGAATATAATGCTCTTATTGAAAATAATATGTGGGATCTCGTGCCCATTCTCCTGATGCTAATGTTATTTATTCTATGTGGATTTTTAGACATAAAAAGAAACTTGATGATTCTTTTGAGAGGCACAAGGCCCGTCTTATAGGTGACGACAGGTCTCAACAGGGGGAGTGTAGAATGTGATGAAACTTTCAGTCCAATGGTCAAACCGGCAACTATTCGGACCGTTCTCAATATTACTTTGTTCAAATCTTGGTCTATTCATCAGTTTGACGTCAAAAATGCTTTCTTGCATGGGGACCTTCATGAAACCGTATATATACACCAGCCTATGGGATTTAGGGATCCGATTCATCCTGATTATGTGTGTCTTTTGAAGAAATCACTCCATGGACTGAAACATGCTTCTCATGCATGATACCAACGGTTTGTTGATTTTGTATCTTCTATCAATTTTTCACATAGCAAATCTGATCATTCATTGTTCATCTATAGCAAGGGTAATGACATGGTATACATCCTACTATATGTTGATGATATCATCCTCACTACATCTTCTGATGCACTTCGCCGATCTATTATGTCACTCATTGCGTATGAGTTTTCTATAAAGGACTTGAGCCCCCTAAGATATATTTTGGGCATTGTTGTTACGAGACATTCATGTTGCTTATTTCTTTATCAAAGGAAATACGCCGAAGAGATTCTTGACCGAGCAGGCATGACGTCTTGAAAACCGGCCCATACACCGGTGGACACTAATTCCAAACTCAGTGCCTTTTCGGGTTCTCTGTATGCCAACCCTACCCACTATCACAATTTAGTAGGAGAATTACAATATCTCACTTTCATGAGACCAGATATATCTTATGTTGTGCAACAAATATGCTTACATATGCACAACCCGACGGATGCACATTTGAATGCGCTCAAACGTATTTTGCACTATGTACAAGGTACCCTTCATTTTGGCCTCCACATGTACAAGCACACACTCTTTGATCTCACCTCTTATTCTAACGCTGACTGGGGTGGCTGTCCGGACACTCATCGATCCACGTCAGGTTACTATGTCTTCCTCGACGATAACTTGATTTCTTGATCTTCTAAAAGATAACCTACTCTGTCTTGATCCAGTGCCGAAGCCGAGTATAGAGGAGTCGTGAATGTTGTCTCTGAGTCTTGTTGGATACACAACCTTCTGCTAGAACTTCACTGCCCTATCCGCAAGGCTACATTGGTATATTGTGATAATGTCAGTGCGATATATCTCTCTGGAAATCATGCTCAACATCAGCGCACTAAACATATTGAAATAAATATTCACTTTGTACGTGAAAAAGTGGATCGTGGACAAGTTCGTGTCCTTCATGTTCCTTCCCAGGTATCAGATTGCTGATATATTTACTAAAGGAATTCCACGCATACTTTTTGATGATTTTCGAGCCAGTCTCAGCGTACGAGAACCTCCCGCTTCGACTGCGGAGGTGTAATAGAATATTTCCAGAATATTCCCGTATCTTTGTATATCTTTTATATTATGTAAATTTATATTCCAAATGTATTTAGGAAGATTAGTTGCCTAATTTATAGTCATGTAAATAATATGTAACACTATATATATTGTACACACTAATCAATGAAAGGCAGGAACATATTCCTTTATAATTAACCCACCAAAACTCACAATTTAAGACAACTCAATCTTAATTCTGTTAATTAAAGAGTGTTTGTTGAAGAATTTTTAGAACATCCCTTATTGTTTTGGCTTGAATTCTATTATTGATTAGCTTTATTCGAGATTTAATTATGAATTAAGCAATAGGGTTAGTTAAGTCTTAACTAGTTAGAGCTTGAAAATTTCATGGTTATATATTGCTGGACATTCTCAAAGTCCCCTTCTTTATAGAGATGTTGGCATTCTATAGAAATCTTACCTTATTGAGTATAAGGTGAAATTCATAGTCAACCACCTGTGGTCAGTGCGGCTTGAGGGTCAAGCCAATGAAGCAATGACTTTAGGCCTCCAAGTTTTTAAGGCCCAATTTTTTAATTAATATCTCCTTTTCATTTTATGTGATCTAGTTTTAAGAAAAAAAATATTTTAAAAAATTGATTTAATATAAATCATAAATATGTATATGTCTATAAATCATCTTATTAAAGATAAAGTGAAAAGTTTTTCTATTGCATTTTTCTTTAAATTTGAAACTTTTAATACATTTTTACTTCATAATAGTATATTTCTTATAATTATTTATTAGAATTCAAATAACTATAAACATGAATCAAGTTACTTACTATTTTTTTTCTATACATTAATGAAGCCTCTTAATAAAGCTTGGCTTTAGGGCCCCAATGTTTTTGAGCCGCCTCTGCCTGTGGTTGTTCAGATTTGTCACTTGAACACCTCAAGTAACGCTTGTTCCATCTAGACACTTCAGGTGGACCTCCGCTATGCAATTTAGACACTTTTCGTTGACTTGACAACTTCCATGATTTTCACATAAACAAAGCGCGTGAAAAGCCCAAAAACTAAAATTTTATTTTTCTTTTTATTGCTTCTTCTTCATTCTTTTTCTTTTTCAAATAATCTTCCGACAAAACTCCATTATTTTTTATTTGATTTTGTTCTTTTTTTTCCAATATGAGTTTCAGATCTAGCAACTCCATTTTGCCTCTTTGGGTTATTTCAAATTAATTGAGTCTAAACACCATTAATGGGTCTTTAGAAAGCTTGAAGGTTTAAAATGGATTACTTGATTTGATGAAAAATTTGATAAAGTAATGTTGGGGTTCCCTTTGGGTTTTCATGGAGAATCTTTCGGTGAAGTTATAACAAATTTGGAGGAGTTTCTCTTAAAATTTTGGATTAAAATCATGGTTGGAACAAGAACACATATGAAGATGGTGAAGAACACTAAGAACATGCTTTCTTTTCTTTTTTGAAATATTTTTTTTTCTCAATTTTTTTATATTATTATTTGATCAAACGCCACATGTCCTAATTTAGTTTGTCATTTTGCCACATCATCGGTGAGTGTGCTACACATATTTTTACATATTTAGTTGATTGTGCAAAAATAATTTAAATGACACAGCGGAGGCCCACCTGAAGTGTCTAGATGGAACAAGCATTACTTGAGTTGTTCAAGTGACAAATCTAGACGACCAGAGGTGGCTGGCGATGAGTTTGGCCTTAAAATAATGGTAGTGTACACTATAACAAATTATAGACAACAAACAAAGAAATTAAATCTTGATAAGAGTTGGGTGGCTTAAGTTATGATCCATTGTTTAGCTCATCTTAAATCAATCCAACTAACTTTTAAAAAATGTTGAATAATAACCATTTAATATTTGAAGAATTAGCTTAAATTGCCGATCGTCCAACCGCTTAAATTTTAAAAAGAAATTGGCAGAGGATGAATCAATGGTCAGTAAATTCATCCGACTTTTTGTAGAAAGATCCCTTTATATTCAATTAATTTTAACCCGTTCAAATTTAATTCAAACGTCAACCCTACTATTCAACCATCAAAGATATATTTATTTAATTTTAAGGAGGATGTGAAGTCGAGGCCTCTAATGGTGTTCCTACAGTACGTAAGTGCGCTTGTTTGACTTAGAGATTATTGTGAAGTGTAGGATTAGTAGTAAGGGTAGTTTGGTAATTACACTTACATGATGGAGAGAAAATTAGACACTTGTATTAGACGTCGGTTAGCACAGCTGTTAATAGCCAAGCACAGTGTAACAGAATCAGTTGAACATGAAATAAAAATCTCTCTCTCTTCTCTCTTCACATCAATGCTTCTGCATGTTCATAGATTGTTGAAATTGTTCAATATTGAGTTTAATTAGCTCAATTTCTCATGGTATCAAAGCTACAAGAATACAAGGTATAGACAATTTGGCTGTATCTATAACCAAGTTTGTGCCTTGTAGAATTTTGAAACTGATTGATTATCTCTAGCCAAAACGAATCGATCCTATTCCCAGGCCACACCTTTGATAGGGAGTTAGGAAAGTTATTGACTATTTGAATAATCAAGAACTTAATATATAATAGCAAGTCGAATCAATTGTAAAGTCAAGAATGCAGTAACAATTCAAGTTGAGGAATAAGTGAAACTAAAAAGCATCGGCTTGTACTTCATAAGGATCTTCAGCCACCTATTTATGGCCAGTTCAAATAAAATCTATGGTAACTGATACTAAGTGCTTGTGAGAACAACACTAGATATTTAAATGTTACAATCCCATCTATGCGTGCTCTTGCAGCACGCATAAAATCCTCAAAAAAATAGCTTGATTGAATTTATATTGCTATCACAAACAATTCAACAATTTATGAGAACCGTAATTGTGAAAATAAATAGATTATTTAAGTTCGAACACAATGAATCAAAACTTGACTAGCTGCGTGAAGTTGTAGAGGAATACTTTGACGCTTTTGTTCTTCAGAACGATCTCTTGCTTCTTTTGTACCTTTTGATATGTGATAAGTTAGGAAGTACTTCCACTTATAGTTGTCGAAGAGAGAAATTGAGCAGCGCAACAGTTAAATTTTATTTAACAACTTCGTAAAAACATTTTGACCAAGAATAAATTTTGTTAAAATTATTGTTGTCCTCTAATTACTTCCACCCAAAAACTATAGGATTAAATGTCAAGCCCATTTGGCCATAAGAGACATACCACCAGCACCCAAAAGGACAGCAATAAAAGCCTTGATCTGTAGTTTGATGCTACCTTGTAATTTGTCACCCATAAAATCAGAAGCAAGAAGATCCACCAAAGCCATATAAATCAAAAGGCCGGCAGATGAGGCATTCAACAAACCAACAGTTATTAAAGCACGAGGGCTATTTTCCTGGTAAGTTTTTGACAGTGCAATTCCAAGTGCTATGCCGAATGGGGTTGTTACTGAAAAGAAAAATGCCATTGCTGCCTTTTTCAACATCTTGTACTCAGCCTGTTTGGCAAAAAAATATCACAACTTTTTCACTTTTGTAATAAAATATTGTTTCATTTAGGATTAAACATCACGCAACTTTTACTTTATTGCACTAGAATAACTAATTCTTTTTTATAACGAAAAAGTTACTCAAATTTACTTAAGTATTATAAAAATCACTAAACTACTTTTTTTGTAACAAAAGAAGTCACTCAACTTTGCCTAAATATCATAGAAAGTCATTAAGTGGAAGCATTTACAAAGACATTTTATATGAAACTTAGGCAAAATTTTAATGATATTTTTTCTTATAGAAAAAAAGTGTTTAGTGACTTTTTCTTATACTTACGCAATGCTCACTGATATTTTAGTTTAAAAAAATTAGTTAACGACTTTTTGTGATACTTAGCAAAATTAAGTGATTTTTTTGTTATAAAAAAAGTTCAGTAACTTAACTTTAGTATAGTAAAATAAAAGTTAAGTGTACATTCGTGAAATTATTCCATCATCTATTAAGGTTCATTCTTTAAGGTGATGAAGTTAAATTCAGTTTCAGAAAATTAAATAAAAGAGGAAAGGTTATTTAATTAGCAGCGATTCAGATCATCCCTTTTCTAATGAACTATTGTCCTTATTATCCAATTGGCAATTTCCCTGTTTGACGTTCTTTCAGATATAAAATCTCCAATTATTGATCCTCTTTTTGCTAATGTGATTTAATTGATTACTATTGATGGAAAAAAATTAATTGATTACTTTTTTGTGTCCTTGTATATATCTCTTTTATATTTTTGGAAGAAGAAATGGAAATGTGAACTTACCTGAAGAATGCAACCACCAAGGCCCATTCCTTCAAACATTTGATGAAAGCAAAGTGCAGCAACAAGTCCTTTAATTGTGCATGTATTGTTTGAAGCACCTAGTGAAATCCCTATCACTATTGAGTGAACTATGATACCAAGCTCTAAAACCTGCCAATAAATAAATAATAAATAAGAATTCCATTCTAGGGAATTATGATAAAGTTTAGTTTTTTACTACTGCTTCTTCTGATGATGCATAAAATGCAATATGCTAGCAACTGGTCCTCACTTTTTTTAATTATCTTTAAGTATGATTTCAACACTAAAAAAATACATTGATAGCATACAAATATTTATGTCATCAATTAAATTTAATCTGCTATAGCAACTTATTAATATATTAGCAGTGCACAAAATTTAACCTTAAAATTAGTTGTTAAATATACATAAGTATACACGATATACACGTTATACACGTGTATACTTATGTATATGTGATCTCGGATTGTGAATGAGAAGCCCACGGGTTGGGCTGATTTGTAATGTAATATTTTAGTGTAAAGATTACCTTAATTAGTAATGTACACTCACCATAGTTATAGGAGTCTTGTACTAATAAAATAGGGTTTTGGAATTAGAATAGGAATAAGTTTTCTATTATGAAAATTTGTAAATTGTATATATACTCTTTCATTAATGAAAATAAGGAAGGAGATTATTTCTTTCATGGTATCAGAAGTCTAGGTTAAATTTTCCTCTCCCAAATTCCTAGTTGCCGTGCACTATTCCCGAGAGCATACCTCGGTATGTAGCTGAGATCATTGAGAGGGCTGGATGTCATCCTGTAAGTCCACTTCCACTCTCGTTGATACTAAACCCAAATTGGGTGTTGCGACTGGCTCCCCGTATGAGGATCCGACCCAATATCGCAGTCTTGCAAGGGCTCTTCAGTATCTTACGTTCACGAGACCAGACGTTATGTATGTCGTACAATTGGTGTGTTTGTTTATGCATGATCCGAGGGTTGAGCACATGAATGCACTCAGACGCATTATTCTGTACATCCAGGGGACACTTGACTTTGGCTTACATTTATATCCCTCGTCGACGTCTACACTTGTCTCATATACAGATGCTGATTGGGGTAGCTGTCCATACACCAGACGCTCTACGTCTGGCTATTGTATGTTTCTTGGTAATAACTTGGTCTTGTGGTCTGTAAAACATCAGTCTACATTGCCTCGCTCGAGTGTAGAGGCCGAGCATCGAGGGGTGGTCAATGTGGTCTCTGAATCATGTTGGTTATGAAATCTTCTTTTAGAGATTCATTGTCCTATCCAGAAAGCTACCTTGGTTTACTGTGATAATGTTAGTGACATCTACCTTTCTGGTAATCCGGTTCAGCACCAGCACACTAAACATATTGAGATGGACATTCACTTTGTTAGCGAAAAGGTAGCTCGTGGACAAGTACGCGTCTGTCATGTCCCTTCCAGGTATCAAATTGCAGACATCTTTACAAATGGTCTTCTCTCGATCCTTTTTGACGATTTTAGGGACAGTCTCAGCGTTCGAAGACCATCCGCTATGATTGTGGGAGTGTATTAAATATACATAAGTATACACGATATACACATGTGTACTTATGTATATGTGATCTCGGATTATGAATGAGAAACCCACTGGTTGGGCTGATTTGTAATGTAATATTGTTGTAATATTTTAGTGTAAAGATTACCTTAATTAGTATTGTACACTTTTAAGTATACAAACGATATACACGATATACACGTGTATATCCTATGTATATTGGATGCTCGGGTTCCCCCTCTACCGTGTATAGTTAGGTAGTATATTTTAGAATCCTAGTTTAGGTAAAGTTGTAATGTAATTAGTAGTGTACACTTACCATAATTGTATAATTAGTATCAAAGTAGAATAAGGTTTTAAAAGTAGAATAGGAATAAGATTCTCCTATTATGGAAATATGTAAATGTATATATACTATTTTAATCAATGAAAATAATCAAGGAATTATTTCTTTCATGGTATCAGAAGACTAGGTCTTAAAATCATCTCTCTAAATTCCTCCAACTTTCGTCGACCTCCCTTGAATTTCCGAGACCTTTGCTCTCGGTTTTTCGTGCCGACGAGATCCTCCCTCTTCCCAAATTTTTCTTCAAAATCCCTCAATCACATATTGTTCTATCAATATGTCTACATCCCAGAACACATTTCATCCTGCCCTTACAGTTTCTAACATCAAGAATAACATCCCTCTTGTTCTTGAAATAGAAAACGTTCAATATGCGACGTGGGCCGAACTGTTCAAAATTCACGCACAATCGCATCAAGTCATCCATCACATAATCTCCGCGGCTCCTGAGGATACGAAGGTGCCAAAACACGAGGATGATCCTAAGTTGTGGACGACTCTTGATGTCATTGTCCTCCAGTGGATATATTCCACAATTTCTACCGACCTTTTGCAAATGATTATTGAGCCTGACGCTACGGCACAGATGACTTGGTATAAACTGAGTGATATATTCCAAGATAATCAAAATTCTAGAGTTGTTACTCTTGAGCAGGATTTCTCTCACGTCAATATGAAAGATTTCCCTAATGTTTCGGCTTATTGCAAAAGATTAAAGAAGTTGGCAGACCAACTTCGCAACGTTGGCGCGCCAGTTTCGAATGATCGTTTGGTCCTCCAAATGGTTTCCGGCCTCTCCGAGGCCTATAATAGTGTTGGAACATTTCTTCGGCAGAGCAATCCGCTTTCACAATTTTATCAGACCCGTTCTATGCTTACACTCGAAGAAGCAGGCATGGCAAAAAGGGCGGCTACCGGTGCTAGTCCTATAGTCATGATGATCGAGTCCACGGTTTATCCTACCGGTTCCAATAACTCAGGCCAAAACCGCAACAACGGTGGCGGCAAAAATGGTGAAAATAAGAAAAATAATGGCAAGAACCGCGGCGGCAACAACGGCGGCAGCCGACACAATGGTGGTGGCAGTGGTGGCCCTCGCAGTGGTCAGCAGCAACATCAATAGTTCTGGGCCCCACAGTGGGCCCCTATGCCATGGCAGTGTCCCCCACAGCCACAGTTTGGGCCAAGCCATGTTTCGCCCCACTGGCAGTGGGCTGCCCAACAATAGTCTAGGCCCACCACGCCCTGGTCCACTTACAGTTAGTCTTCTGGGTCGAGGCAGCAAACAGGGGTACTTGGGCCTTGGCCCCCGCAGGCCCATCACGCAGCGGCACCCACGTCTACCGACGTCGAAGCCGCAATGCACACGCTTGGTTTAAATCCTTCGGACCCAAATTGGTATATGGACACCGGTGCCACTACCCACATGACATCCGATTCAGGTACGCTCTCGTCTTATTCCAATTTGAGCAACCCTCGCGGCATAATTGTTGGCAATGGTAATTCTATTCCAATTCGTGGTTATGGTCATAAAACTTTATCTCCCCCTCATCCACCTCTTATCTTAAAAAACACCTTACATGCCCCAAATTGATTAATAACTTAATCTCTGTCCGTAAATTCACTACTGACAATTCCATTTCTATTGAATTTGATCCATTTGGTTTCTCTGTGAAGGATTTCAAGACGAGGAGTCCTCTCATGAGGTGTGATAGTAGGGGAGATTTTTATCCTATCACACCCAGTTCCGGTCCATCGAGTCAAGCCTTGTCATCAGCATTTGCAACCATGTCTCCTTTCTTGTGGCATGCTCGTCTTGGTCATCCGGGATCATCTATTTTATCGTCATTAGATAAAAATAATTTTATTTCATGTAAGGGTACGCGTAGTACTTCAAATTGTCAGTCTTGTTCTTTAGGAAAAATTGTTAGGTTGTCATTTGTAGACTTAAATTCTCATACTTTAATGTTATTTGATATTATTCATAGCGACTTATGGACGTCTCATGTTCTTAGTTCTTTGGGTCATCGGTATTATATTTTCTTTTTGGATGATTATTCTAAGTTTTATGGACTTTTTCGATAGCGAAAAAATCTCAAGTTTTTTCATCTTCTTAAAATTTAGAGCATTCATTAGAACCCAATTCGAACAGGAAATCAAAAATATTCAGTGTGATACTGACAAAGAATATGACAATGGGGTGTTTCGGAAATTATGTGCTACTAATGGGATCAATTTTTGTTTTTCTTGTCCTCATACGTCTTCACAAAATGGGAAAGCCGAACGCAAAATTCGTACCATAAATAACATTGTCCGAACTTTATTGATTCATGTTTCCATACCCCCGCATTTTTGGCATCATGCTTTACAAATGGCTACTTATCTCCTTAACATAATTTCTTCCAAAGGTTTGACATATTCTTCCCCCCTTCTTATTTTATATAATAAGACTCATTCGTATTCACATCTTCGGGTCTTTGGGTGTTTGTGTTATCCGTTATTCCCGTCCACTACAATTAACAAACTTCAGGCCCGATCTACTCCGTGTGTGTTTTTGGATTTTCCGTCTAATCATCGTGGTTACAAATGCTTTGATTTATCCTCTAATAAAATCATCATTAGTCGCCATGTTCTTTTTGATGAATCCCAATTTCCGTTTGCTAGGGTAAGTAATCCCGTGCCTAATTCGTATAATTTTTTAGATGATGGTATATCCCCGTATGTTATTCACTATTTCTCGGACATGTCCCACAAAATTCTCCAATGCCCATCGCCTGGGCCCCACCGCCCCATCACGAGGTGCGATTGCCCAAGATAGTCATCGGGCCGCCAGTGAGCTACCCACCACTTCAAACTGGTCCACCCATGTTTACCGTGTTGGGCAGTGCCCATCGCTCACGCCACCCGTCCCGAGTCCAGAAAATTCTCAAAATTCGCCCAATTCTTCCTCGAGTCATAGACCGGTCACTCGTAGTCAACGGGGTATTTTTAAGCCAAAGAGACATTTTAATTTAAATTCTAAAGTTCTTAAATCACCCTTACCTCGTAATCATGTGTCTGCGTTAAATAATCCGAATTGAAAAATTATTATGATCGATGAATATAATACTCTTATTGATAATAAGACGTGGAGTTGGTGTCCCGTCCATCTGGTATTAATATCATTAGGTCTATGTGGATTTTTGCTTATAAGGAAAGAGATTATTTCTTTCATTAGTTATTGAGAACATTGAAACATTGTGTTTAGTCAGGAATACCAAATTGGGCAAATTGGGTTGAGGGATGAGTGAAGTTTGTGAAATGATAAGAATATAAATATAGTAATGGGATATATTTGTAAATAAATAAAAGGAAATTATATAAATGTCAACATTTGCAGCTCCTCTCTAAGTAATATAGTAAATGAAAGTCCCTCACCTCGTCACCAGCTGCATCCATTTTCCGGCAATTTTATCAAACAGTGGGCCATATATGTTCATCAGCAATTTAGCTTTGTTCCAATTTCGTCTAAATAATTGTTTACCTTTCCGTATGTGGTTGATTTTGATTTATTTTCTCTTGTCTTATTTATAACCTCTTTGCAATACAATTCTCCGTTCATCATTTCCCCTCGAATAGCATTTAGTTTAATATTTTTTTTGAAAAAATAATACTCCTATATTTGAAAATACATTAAAAAAAATACCATGTAAATCGAAACGTTTATTAGTAAAAAAGAAATTGAAAACATTGTATTTCAAAAATATATATATGTGACTCCACGAATAGTAATCCTAACGTATAAGGTCGCACTGAGATTATGAATTGTTTTTTTGGAACAGTTCCAAATGTTATGCGCTTTCTTTCTTGTCCATTATTACCACATGCAATCATGCATGATGCAACTGTATGCTAACACCCATGTATAGCAAGCAATGTAAAATAAATAGTTTAATTAAGTTCTTTCGACTTACAACGAATAGAATAACAACAAGCCTCATATAATAACCTGAAACATGAATACTAATTCATTATTTTAATCAGTTAATTAATGATTATGTAAAAAATGTTTGCACTATCAATCAATGTACATGACTTAAAATCCTAAACAAAAATAGAATTGTAGAAACCGGAGAAACCAGCATATATTAGAGTTATTGTTTCAATTTCTAATATGACTATTCGACGGTAGTATATGGGGTTAGCAATAAGCACATGGATCACCATGTCTATAATTATAGGTTTTAACTAATATAGTAATGGTTGGAGCTAGCAACAACCTAATATTCGGCAAGAATGTCATCATTATTTGTTATTGATACCAAAAGACATGCATGTGGGCTGTGGCTAGAAATATTGGATCTATCTATCAATGGTTTAGAGCAGTCAACTACAATTACAAAAGAATCTATTCTTCCTCAGACCAACGACCGACTGTCGACATCTTCAAATTTTGTACCATTTAAGTTATGCACACACTAGTTAGTCCATGTGCAAAGATTTTCTTACACTATTAGTATGACATTAACAAATAATTTTTCATGTCGTCAGTGGATATAATTTAAACGTAACTTTAAAAATGTTAGAACATTTTATCAAATTATGTCATATAAATTAAACGGAAAAAGAGACTAACCATGGCAATGACTCGGTAACGCAGTAATTTTGTTCCATCTTTAGAGAGGGAACCATGGTGATGAGAATGGAAATATCCATTATTGACCGTGCCCATTTCTTGATCACCACCATTAATATGTCCATTTTGAACTTGTTGATTACTTTCTGGTTTAATTACACCAGCTTTGTGCTTGTTGCTGTATATGCTAGTAGCCATAGAGTCAATAGCCAACGTAATTATAGCAGATAACATAGCAACAAATCCAGTGAAAGGGAACTTGTGCCATGGATTTTCCTTTAGACAATTAGACGACAACATTTCAAAAGAATCCGGCAACACGTGCATGAAACCGGTACCGAGAATAATTCCGGCAGCAAATGCCTTAACGATAACGAAAAGGCTCCGGTCGGGGCTTAACGCCCGAATTGAACTTGTGACAAAAGGCAAACATACTCCGATCATGCTGCTGACTAAAATGGAAACTATGGCTATGATTTTTAAGGTTAACGCTTTGGATTTGTTGTTGCAAGTGTTGTGTGTTTGTGATTCACATGATGAGTCTCCTTGTGAGAAAGCTTGAGGTGTGAAAATGGATATGAGAATGAAGAAGATGAAGATAAGCTCGGAAGAAGAAGAAGTAGAAGCCATTGATGAACGTACCACTGCTCTCTCTACCTTGGTGGCTTCTTTTAATTTCTCGGTTTTGGTGAAAATTTATTTTGCTTTGGTTAGAGGTTTGTGAGCTGTGATATCAGGAGATACTATATAGATATAGAATTTGGTGATATCATGTGCATGGATAAAAATAGTATACTAATAAGGTCTTAAATGCTAATCTGACATGGTGCAATAGTTGTATTTGTAAACGTGTACAATAAATACACTACAATTTCTATCCATAATTAGAATATATCACATATATTGTGAATATATTTAGTGATAGATAATTATGGTAAATTAGGATTTCTCTTGTATTGTGATTAAGATTCCTCTTGTATTAGGGTTGTATATTGTACACTATATATATTGATATTAATGAGAAAGACTGTCCAAGAGAGATTAATACCATCTTACATGGTATCAAGAGCCAAAACCCTAACGTAGAAAATTTTCTCTTCTTGCCCCCCCTTCCTTTCTCGGCCGATGGCACCAATATTTTTCTCTTCCCAATTTCCACCATTCTAATGGAGAATTTGGCTACTCCCTCCTCTTCCAATGCTTCCGCTTCTAACTCAGTCGTCATCCAACCACCCACTACCATTTCCTTACAGTTTTTCCATCCGACTCTCGCCGTTACCAACATCAAGAATTTTATCCCTATAATTCTTGATCAGGAAGATGGCCAATATTGGTCATGAGTGGATCTATTTCATATCCATGCATGTGTATATCATGTGGTTGATCATATAGACGACTATTTCCCTCGTCCTCCCGATATGGACGACATCACATGGCGTTGCCTCGATATCGTGGTCAAACAGTGGATATATGACACTATATCCAAGGATTTACTATACACAACCATGAAAACGGGTGCCTCTGCCCGTGATCTATGGACACGTTTGGAAGAATTTTTTCAAGACAACAAGAACACTCGCACAGTGTACTTGGAAGAACAGTTCAACAACACCCGTCTTGAAATTTTTTCTAATATGTCAGAATATTGCAAGTAGTTGAAACTAGTGGCAGACCAACTGTCCGACATTGGTACGCCTGTGTCCGAAACAAAGATGGTGTTACAATTAGTTGTGGGTCTCCCTAAGGGTGAATATGACAGCCTAGCCACGATGATACAACAGGCTGACCCTCTACCAAGTTTCAACAAAGCACGGTCGCAATTTTTATTGGAGGAAACTCGAAGTGCGAAGCAGGACGAGCATAACCAGAAGACATTAGCATTTGAAACGCCCGCACAACATCAGGCTGCCTCCGCCGGAAAACATCCAACTGCGGCAAAACCGCTGCGGCAGGGGTGACAGGGGCTGCGAAAATGGGCGAGGCGGCAAGGGCCGCGGGAAAGGACGAGGCCAACAGCCACAACAATTCAACAATATCGCGTCATAGGCCGACCCAGTCTCTGTTACTCGAATCAGAACTGGACCACGATTTCAGGGTATCATCCAGCCCAATACCCTTTTCAGCAACAAGGGTTACTGGGCCAAGCTCCAGGTCCGCGACCGCCACTGTTCCAGCAACAACAAGCCCATGTCGTACAGGCCCAGTTCCCACAACAGCCATCAAATCAAATCCCCACTGATTTGGGTCAGGCCTTTAGCAGTATGAGTTTGTAGTAGCCCGACGAAAATTGGTATGTGGACTCCGGAGCCTCATCTCACCTCACCCGGTCCGCAGATAATCTTTCCCAATTGTTTTGTTTAAAGTCTCCACAATTTATTACAGTTGGCAATGATCATCGCATTCTAATTCAGGGCTATGGTCACACCCACACTCCGCCACCTCAACCACCCTTCTTCCTAAATAACATCCTGCATGGCCCACACATCATCAAAAATTTAATATCCATTAGGAAATTTACTCATAATAATTTTGTGTCTGTTGATTTTGACCCCTTTGATTTTACTGTGAAGGATCTACGTACGGGGACACCTCTTACAAGATGCAATAGCACAGGGGAACTCTATCCATTCACATCCTCGTCCGTCTCACACACTACCCTAGTTGCTCTGTCTCCGTCAATTTGACACAATAGACTCGGACACCCAGGAGCTCATATTTTTAATTTTCTTAGAAGTAATAATTTTATTCAATGTACTAGGAAACTTGCCCAGACCTGCATTTCCTATCAATTAGGCAAACATGTTCGTCTTCCGTTTAATTCCTCAGTTAGCATTACGTTTGCTCCTTTTGATATTGTTCATGCTGATTTGTGGACTTCCCCAATTACTAGCTCCCTAGATCATAAATATTATCTCGTGTTATTGGATGACTACTCTCACTTTCTTTGAATCTACCCATTAAAATTTAAGTCCGAAGCGTTTGCCAAATTTCTTGAATTTCGCACATTTATCAAAACACAATTCGAACGAGCCATTAAATCTTTCCAATGTGACAATGGTTGTGAATTTAACAACTCCGCATTTCAAAAATTCCGCAACAATAATGGCATGGTCTTTCGATTTTCATGTCCTCACACGTCCCCTCAAAATGGCAAATCTGAGCGTATCATCCGTACAATAAATAACATGGTCCGCACTTTTCTGTTTCATGCCTCCCTCCCTCAATTCTTTTGGGTTTATGCGGTCAAAATGGTAGAATATGTTCTTAATATTTCACCAACTAGTACCCTCCATAAAATGACTCCAATCAAAATCTTACACCGTCGGGTTCCCTCCTATGATCACATACGGATATTCGGTTGCCTATGTTTCCCTAATCTGTCTTCCATAACCTCTCACAAATTAACTCTCTGCACCACTCCGTGTGTCTTCTTAGCTTTCCTGTCAAACCATAGAGGCTATATGTGTTATGACCTATCCACTCGTCAAATTCATGTCTCGCGTCATGTCACTTTTGACGAGACGCAATTCCCCTTTTCGAATATCCAAAATTTTGAGAACCGGATTATTAATTTTTAGACGAATCAACTCTCTCCTGTCACCCTTCGGAAACTGTGCCCGACTGACACCACTGCACCTCCACAACCTCCCTCTGCCACCGTACAACGCCTGCCTTCTACATCTCTGCCACTGGTGTCCTCCATGTCACCGCCTCTTGCCACCTCTAGCACCACTCTGCCTCCAGGTTCCACCGACTCACAGGTCACCGTCCCATCCACTGTGTCATCCCTACAGTCTCACCACCATGCCGACCCCAGTCCGTCCCTCAACCACCACCCAACAAACCCAGTTACCGGACCTACTACGCTACCGACATCGTACCCTACCCTACAGACCTCCTCCATTTCTGACATACCGAGAATCCTCACAAATCCCTACCACAGTTCATCAACAACCAACGACCGAACCTAATCGACTCCAATCCCAAACATTGTCACTGTTCCGCTACACCCGACAGCCACCCTTGACCAAAACCCAATCCCGATAACACCAATTGCACCACACCCGATTCTGATATCACCCAGTCCATCTAGGGCTGGCAGTGGATCGGAGGTGGATCGGGTAGAGCTCAATTCGCCTCCACCCGCCAATCATCTATCCACCACCCGACCCATCCGTCACCCTATTTTTTCTTCATCCACATCTGATCCACCCATCATTCACGGGTGGATCGGGTGCTTCGCGGATGAAAATTATAACACAATCAGTTTGGTACTTTTGGTTTATTTTTCAGTTTTCATACTATCTTGCTTTTCATACTATCTTGCTTTACCATTATAATTTGATCTTAATCCCATTGTAATATTCCTCAATCTATTATATTGCTAACAATTATAGTCATATATAGAGTGATGTTCAACATAGAAAATGTCAATTATGTATAACGTAGTACAAAAATAACATTTTTGATACTAGGAATTATCGTTATTGTCATGTTGAAATTGAAAAAAAAATCCGTTCACTTTAGAAAAATAAAGACAACTATTGAAAATAAAATCAAGTACAAGTAACGACATGAGTCAGGGGTATGTTATCACTGAACTACACAAAAAATAACTAATCTATAAACGGGTGGATGGATGGGTCGGGTGGTGGATCGGGTGGTGGGTTGGATGTATGTCCACCCGAATTCGACCCGATCCGTCACCCGATCCATCCGTCACCCGATTAAAATCCATATTTTGTCGGGTTTTCATCCATATAATCGGGTCGGGTGGATGGATAACCATCGGGTTATGGTGAAATTGCCAGCCCTAAGTCCAACCAACCAGTCAACCAACACCTTACCCAGCCAACGCCCACACACCGGATGGAAACCCGTGCCCAACACGGGATTTTCAAACCCAAAGTCCAATTTAACTTGTCCACCCAAACAATTTCACCTATTCCAAAAAGCCCTAAATTAGCCAAACTAGACCTGAATTGGAATGCGGCCATGTGTGAGGAGTTTAATGCTTTAACGAAATAACATACTTAGGACTTGGTTCCTCGATCGGAGGGGGTGAATGTGATCCGTTGCATGTGGATTTTTCGTCACAAGTTCAGGGATAGTGGTGACTTAGAAAGATACAAGGCAAGACTCGTGGCAAATAGTACTAACCAACAGGAGGGCATTGATTGCGGTGAGACATTCAGTCCGGTTGTTAAACCAGCTACAATTCACACAGTTCTAAGCATTGCTATGGGAAAGCATTGGCCGATTCATCAGCTAGATATGAAGAATGCATTTCTTCATGGGGATTTAAGAGAAACTGTATACATACATCAGCCGCCTGGTTTTGTCCAACCAATAGCCCCACATTATGTGTGCAGTCTCCGTAAGTCACTATATGGCTTAAAATAAGCCCCAGAGCATGGTATGATTGTTTTGCACATTTCATTATGCGTCTTGGGTTTACACGCAACATATGTCATAACTCTCTTTTTACTTTACATCGAGGTCATGATACTGCTTATTTACTGTTATATGTGGATGACATTGTTCTTACTACCTCTACTGTTGTGTTGAAAGATGAGATTATTGCACTGCTCAAGTCTGAATTTGACATGACTAATTTGATAAAGTTGAGCTATTTTTTGGGGATCTCAGTCACTAGATCCGCAGATTGTATGTTTCTTTGCCAGCGTAAGTATGCAGAAGAGATCGTGCACAGGGATAAGATGGACAATTGCAAAATCATGTCAATTCCAGTTGATTCTAAATCCAAACTTAGTGCCATGGTTGGTAATCCAGTGACTGATCCTGCCATGTATCGGAGTCTTGCAGGTGCACTTCAGTATCTCACCTTCACCAGGCCTGACATTGTCTATGTTGTCCAGCAGGTATGTTTGTTTATGCATGTCACAGGGAACCTCATTTTACAACCCTCAAATGTATCATTCGATATGATAAGAGCACACTGGATTATAGACTACACTTATACCCCTCCGCACCAAACACGCTATTATCCTACACAAATGCATATTGGGCAGGCAGTCCATACACCCGCAGCTCTACATCCGGCTACTGTGTGTTTTTGGGTGATAATCTCATCTCTTGGTCTGTCAAGCGGCAAGCCACATTATCCGCTCGAAAGTGCGAGTTCGAGTATAGAGGAGTTGCTAATGTTGTTGATGAGATCTGTTGGCTCCAAAACCTTCTCTTGGAGCTTCTATGTCCTTTAAGTAAAGCGTCTCTGATCTACTGTGATAACATATCCACCATATACCTTTCTCACAATCCGGTTCAGCATCAACGAACCAAGCATATTGAGATGGACATCCACTTTGTTCGCGATAAGGTTGCTCTCTGACATATTAAGGTATTGCACGTGTCTTCCTCATATCAATACACATATATTTTCACGAAGGGCCTCCCAAGACAGTTGTTCCTTGATTTTAGATCCAGTCTTAGCGTTAGGCCTCCTCCCGCTCCGGCTGAGGGGGAATGTGTAAACGTGTACAATAAATACACTACAATCCCTACCATAATTAGAATATATCTCATATATTGTGAATATATTTAGTGATAGATAATTATGGTAAACTAGGATTCCTTTTGTATTTTGAGTAGGATTTCTCTTGTATTAGGATTGTATATTGTACACTATATATATTGATATTAATGAGAAAAACTGTCCAAGGAAGATTAATATATCTTACCGTATTTCTCTTGTTCTGTTTCATTTACAATCAAACATATAGAGATTAAGTATTTATCAGATTTCTTGAGAATTAATTCAAAATTGAGTCTGTAGGTTACACGCTCGCCGAATTATTGATTTGATTCCTCGTATATTATACGTACCTTGTTAGTGCTAGCTACACTTGTCCTCTTAGAATTGCATTCGTGATTTTAAACAAGTTAGAACATGTGCATTAGGTAGAGGATGGACAATATATAGATCTAATCTAAGAAGTACGTAAGATTGTTAAGTGCATATTTCCTTGCAAATACAGGTACATGTCAAATCTCGAGAACTACAAACAGGTAGTAAATGCAACAGTATCAAGAGTTGCATGGTATCATGAACCTTTCATACCCTTGTGTTGGCGGAAGGAAAAGAATAAAGATAGAAAATTAAAATATGTTTGCAACCAGAAATAGAAGTTAATGCTCTTATAGGTGCATGAATCTGCCATAAAAGAAATTAGTATCTCCCATACCCACTTGCATGAATTTGTATAGAAGAAAATTATCCTTAAAAGGTCTCCAGTTTTTCAGTTACAAATTATATTATGGGTAATGTTTTGCTGATTTCATGTGTAAAGAATCATATAACTAAAGTGATACTCCAAGAAGTAATACATATGTCAAGATCCAACTAGGAATTCAAGACGGACACGTCTGGGAAACGGGATCTGACTTCAAACAAATTACTACCTGAAGCCAATTTACCCAGCTCTGTATTTCCATAAGTCTCTGTAAGCAACAGGATGTGCACCCCAGAGCGAATCGTGCCAAACGATATGCTTTTTATGAAATGCTAAGCCATTTCTAGGCCCCCAGCCGTAGCAAACAGATCCACTATTCAGCTAAACTGCTCTAGTATAGGCTTAATACCAAACTCCTCCCTTGCACGAAAGTACTTAATCACCTTCTTCAACTAATCCTTAAATAGTTGCAGAGATATCATACCAATCCCATGGATACCATGACATGATGTTATTGCGTTACAAGGGTCTGAATTAATCCTAGAAGCCTCATAAAATACAGACATGGAATCGCCCAGCCTCTTGCTTGTTTTCCATAGAGGTCGATGAGGAAGGTCCAAACAAAGGCATCCAAACGGCAACCTCGAACACATGTCCATGAGTCACCTCACTCTTCTTGCAATGCGCCTAATGGCATGTGCTGGTAAGATGATCATCCAAGGTCCTTGGATTGGTGCAGACGCATCATGGCCATTCATCACTGTCCTATACTTCAATAGTTTGAGCATTACTTGTGGTCACTCCGTTCCACAAAACATCCTTAACATGGACACAATAACCTCATGAGGGCAATCACTAAAACCCAAGTTAGCATACATATCAACCACCACATTCCTCAAAGTAACATCTTCCTCAAGTATAAATCCATGAAACGATCTGCTGAAAGGAATTTAATGGTCCGAGCAAAACTAGAGGCGTAAAGGCTCACTAAAGCAGCAGGTCAGGTTGAATCCCCTTTAATGTCATCTTCTGAAAGAAATTTAGGGTTTTATCTGGCATAACATTTTTCTCGTATGCATCAATTAACGAGATCCGTGATATTAAATCCTTACAACCATAGCATCCGATACCATTTCTGCAAGTCAAAATTTCGCAACATATTTGACAAGGCATTTGACAGAGAGTCGTCAAGTTACAAATCATGCTTTATGACATAAAAGTGAATTTACATCCTTGTATGTATCACCAATGTTATAGGGTGAGGATTGTCCAAGTCCATATAAGGAGTCCATGTTCCCGTTCTATTTTCGATGTGGAACTCTTAACACTCCCCGCACGCCCAGACCTCGTTAATTGGAGCTTGGACAATATAATTTGGGGGCCCAACATCGACGAACAAAGAATTAGAACGGGTCTGACTTTGATACCATGTAAAGAATACATCTTGGGTCTAACTCAACCCCAAAAGCTAGCTTGTATGATGAGGATTGTCCAAGTCCGTATAAGGAGTCCATGTTCCCATTCCTGATGTGATACTCTTAACAAACAAGCTATGTATATACAGGAACTACGGTTGCAACAGTCCCTCCGATCTCATATGTTCCATCTGGGTATAACTTGAAACAGGAACCAGAGAATGCAGAGATTTCGTGGAAAGCGAAGGATAATCTGCACACAAATTTGACAATGAATGAAACAAATAAATACCCATAGCTTACATTTCAAATTCTCTCTTTTCTGGGAAGTACGATTGGAGGAAGAGGGCATCATATCAGTAGTCAAATGGATAGACACATAATATCACATGTACCTTCACCAGAATTGGAATTTGAAGCACCACATATCCAATTTAATTAATTGAAAAACAAATGAAATATGATCTTTTCGAGATACCATATGCAGTGAGGCAATTTATCAGAACTAGATGAGTGCCGCCCCTGCTAAGCACGAACCGAACATATTTGGTACATGAAACTTTTGATACATCTCACCTAATAAAGCTGTTATGTAGCCCGAACACCCTCGGCAAAAATTTACATTGTATATATAAGGTAGATTTTCTGTGTTTATCTACATATATTAACTTTTGAATACCCTAAACAAATGCAAAAGATTAGCAAAATTATCTCTATTTTCCTAGGTTCGATTCCCATGGACAACATTGTATTTTATGTTTAGATTTTGTTTTTTTTCCCGATCCCCCAGAATGAAAATCTTGAATCCACCACTGAGCCATGTAAAGCAAGATATGATAAAGTAGTACAAGAACACAGAGAAGTAACGTTGGAATGTTAGAAAAAGTTCTCCATCGTGCAAAAGATTAAGGCGAACGAAAAATAGTCACAAAATTCTTGAAATAGTTGATCATCAAATGCGAACAAGCAAATAGCAAACACCTATCTTTACTTCTGGGAGATTTACAAGAGAGACAACATTTATTTTCAAGGGTCCAGCTTTAACGATTTCCTTGAGGAAATGTGCGCTGATAGACACACAACACTACAAAAACTGATGAGAGACAAAGCTCACGTCCTGCTCCATCCCATATAACCTGTACAACACGAATACTAAATGCATCAATGACCACTTATTTAAGCTATTACAATATCAATAATCATAGACCAAGATACAATCCCAGGAAGCACATCTAAGCCTATCAGCCACTCATAGCTCCTGGGAAATAATTAATCAAATAACAAGCTACAAATATATCTTGGATTAAATTGATCAACATGTGTCAAGTGAACAATAAGATTAGAACATTTTTGATAACCTTAGTGTCCGGGCCAACTTGTGCGCACCTCTACTAATTTTGTGGGATACCTGCTACCTCCAACCAACAACAAGTATCAGATAACTCTATCAACCAAAGCCTAGATAGATGGGAAGAAATTACCTAGTATTTTTGTCTCCGTTGATAAAGGTTATAAAATATAGAAATTTGAGCAATTCACAAGCCTTACTCTTTACAAGTCAAATTCCATGATTTTAAACCACCCCCATCGCTGGGATTAAAGGCATTTATGTTTCAAACAAATTGTTAAGACAAGTCCGAGTCATGATTCTCATTTTTCTACAATAATTGTTCATAATAAACAAGTTAGAGAATTCTTTTAATTATTTTTCATGTTACTATTACCACTGAAGTTAGAATACATCCATTACCAGCTACACAACTTGACGCCAACTAGATGCACTCACCTCAATGGTAAGTTAAATATGTGACTCAGATCGGAATGACTTCTCCAAACTTTCCGCAATTCCAGCAAAGAAAAGTAACACTTCAGTTCTCCGTGTTGGCCTAAATCAGCCGGGTCACCTGAAACAGTGGGCTCGGGAGAGTAAAAAAATTGAGTTAAGTACGGGGTCGGCTATCATCAAAGGTGTAGGGTCCAGACTTGTGTATTTTGGTAAATGAAAAATTTGTTTCATCAAAAATTACATGACGACTTATAATTATTTTATTTGAAGATAAGTCGTAACATTTGTAACCTCGATGATTAGATGGATATCCCAATAACACGCACGGAGTCGATCGGGGTTGAAGTTTGGTGATGGTAGTTGATGGAAAAAGAGGATAACATAAGCACTCGAATACCCGTAAATGAGAGTAAGAAGGGTCTCATAGGTATAGGATTTTTAGTAGAGCTTGGTAGGACAATTTCTTTTGAGGGAGTATGTTTAACAAGAATGTGGTCATTTGTAGTGCATGATGCCAAAATGAGGAGGGAAGTGTGGCATGGGCAAGAGATGCGCGAACAATATTGTTGATGGTTTGTATTTTGCGTTCCGCTTCCCATTCTGGGAGGATGTGTGGGGACATGAAAGGCGGAAGTTTAAACCATGAGAATTGCAAAAATCCCAAAAATGCCTATTATCAAACTCCCTGCAATTATCACATTGAATATTTTTTATTTTCCGTTCAAATTGATTTTTTATTAAAGCGCTAAACTTTAGAAAAGTGGAAAAAACTTGTGATTTTTTAGACAAGGAAAATGTTCACAAAAAATTAGAGTAATCATCTAACAAAAGCAAATAATATTTTGACCCGAAGAGCTCAAAATGGGGGAAGTCCAAATATCACAGTGTATAATATCAAATGGCATAAGAGTGCATGAACTAGAGGAAACAAATGACAATTTAACTTGTTTACCAAGTGGGCATGAATGACATTTATTTAACGTTTGGGATTGAGTACATGAAATAAACTTATTTTGCTTAAGGGAGGCTAAAATTGGTGCCTCTGGATGACCCAACCGTCCATGCCATAAAGAAGAGGCTACTCCTGCAAAAGAAAATGGTAACTTGGACTGTTGGATAGGTGATGTTATTGGATATAGCTCGCTTTGGCTATCACATCTCATGAGAAGGCTCCCCGTTTGAAAATCCTTCACAGAAAATCCAAAAGATGTCAAAAACAACAAACACCCAATTGTCAGTAGTAAACTTTCTAACAAATACCAAGTTTTTGATTAATTGTGGAGCATGAATGACATTTTTTAAGGCTAGTGATGGGTTTGGTGGTGACAAATTAGTAGAACCATAACCCCGAATTGGAATAAAATGTTCATTTCCGATAATTATACTATTATTTTTGCTCAAATTAAAATAGGACGAGAGAGTACCTTGGGAGGACGTCATGTGAGACGTTGCTCCGGAGTCCATGTACCAATTTACATCGGGTGGTTAAGTCCAAGAGTGTGCATGGCGGACTCAATATCTGTCGAATGGACCACTATCGAATGGGCCTCCAACCACTGGGCGGGCAGTGGCCCAGAATTCACTGCCCCATTGTTGCTTCTCTACCCGGTGTGTGATGGCCCAAAAGAATTGGGATAATGTCCAGTAGACTGGCCAGTGGGCCTGGGGCTGGTCTGGACCACTTTTTAGTCGGGACGGGGCACGGTAGCAAGGCCCAAGGCCACTGCCAGGCCCACTGGGGTGGACCGCGGGGTTGCCAGTTTTTGGCTCATGTGTTACTGTTTCGTGAGTTACCGCCACCACTGCCTCCGGAATTTCCTCCGCCACCGGAATTTCGGTGGTCTCCACTTTTATTATTGCCGCGATTTTCACCTTTATTTTTACCACCATTCCGTCATTTTTGTCCCCGATTTGGTTGTGAAGATTCAAAGTATGTGATATTGTCATTTGTGGGGGTAGCAATCATGGTGGAATTGGTAACGGTGGCGGCCTTTTTAGCGAAACCCGCCTCTTCAAGTATAAGCATCGAACGTGTTTGGTAAAAAAAATTGTAAAGGATTGCTTTGTCGGATGAGTGTCCCCAGACCACTATAGGCGTCGGTAAGACCGACAACCATTTGTAAGACTAAGCGATTGTTGGTAATCGGTGAACCAACATTTTTAAGTTGATCCGACAAGACTTTAAGGCGTTGACAATATGCCGATGCATTTGGAAAATCCGTCATATCAATGGTGGAGAATTCTTGTTCTAAAGTGATGGCGCTGGAATTTTTGTTGTCTTGAAAAATGTCCCGCAACCTATTCCAAGGCTCCATTGCTATAGAATCGGGTTCCATTATTGTGTGTAACAAATTAGAAGAGATTGTTGCATAAATCCATGAGAGAACTCTGGCATCAAGAGTTTCACATAGTCCTTTGTCATCATTGGTCTTTAACTCCTTTCCTTTGCCATTCTCCGGCGGGATTATGTGATGAATAACCCGGTGGGAACGACAACAAATCTTAAAAAGTTCTGCCCAAGTTACATAGTGAACATTTTCCATCTCAAGAGTGATGGATACATGTGTTTTGATGTTTGAAACGGTAAGTGCTGGATGAAATTGTTTTTGGATTCAAACATTGTTGATTTCAATGGAAACTTGATGAGTCGATCTACCTACACGTCTTGCTTTTACTGTTATATCGGAAATACAAAAAAATATGAAGAACAATAATGGAGATGAAAAAAAATGAACAAGAAAACACAACATTCAGCTAAGGGGGTGGGGGGCTGGCCGATTGGGAGGGATTATGGATTTATGGTAGGATCTTTTCCTAATCTCTTGATACCACATAAGAATAATTAGAGTAAGTAGAATATTTTCCTCATCATTCTCCTTCCACAAATGTGGTTAATATACAACTATACATGCTAGAAATTAGTAAATGATAAGGAGACAATTATGTCTAATTATCTCCCTAAGATAAAGCCAATCTTCCTGATGATAAGATAATCTTCCTAATGACAAGATAATACTAATAAATATTTTACCTCCTACCATATATACAAGATACTATTTAATTATAATAATAATTATTACTAATAACAACATTAATAATTATTATTTTATCAATGATGATGGAGAAAGCCACGCGGTAGTGGGTAATGAAAAGTCCAGTAACGAGCAGGAACAAACTAATGGAGGCGCTAAAATGGCAGATGAAAAGCAGTCACTATTGGATGGAGAAGCACCAAGTGAAATCCAAGTTGAAGATTCTAAAGCTTCAGAGAACGATGGAGGCCAGGTGGTCGATAAATGTCTTCGTAAGGATGAAACTGATTTTCCACTCCATGTCAATTTTAGGTGCTGAAATTTCGGAGTTACAAATTACATCCTTTGCGTTTTCTAATTGCAATAAAGAACAGGAGCTTCATAAATGTTACGAAGATAAAGTTGAAGTTTCTACTACTATAGTGACATTGATTGATGGTGTTTTTACGAAATCTCAAAGTGAACTCAATTGTGAGAATCTTGTGTTAGCTGAACCCAAGTTATCTGAGGTACGAAGTAAATTCCATAGTGTGATTGAGCAAGCCCTGCAAGAAAGATTAAGTGAAACTGAACAGCTTTTGGTAATTGCTCATAAGAGCTTCAACGATAGTGCGGTGAGTCTAAAAGAAGTTGTAGCTAGGGTCAAGCTCAAGACGAAGGAGACATAGGAGAAAATGTTATTTCACCCGTATGTACACGACATTTATGTCGTCATTGAACCTCTGCTGATGGATGAAAATGATCACATTGATGCCTACCAGGGATATACAAGTGGCAGCTTTGATGAAGATGCTTCATCTGTGAGATTGTTTGCTAAATGTGATGTAGCGACAAGGGTGAAAAGCCAACTAGAAAGGCATGATAAAAAGGATATGTTTGTTAATGAAGAATCCTCTGGTGCTCTTTCAAAAGATCAAAGTACTGCCGCTATTGAAGTTGGTAAGCAAAATATGATCAATGTTAAAAGGAACTTGGTTGTAGGGGAAGATGATGATGGTTGGTTTAGGAGGAAAATTTCTAGCTTCAGTAGGAATTATGAAAAGGTTGTTGATGGTTGTTAATGTTGGGTTTGATGTTGTGACATTTGACCCAACATATCTTCTAAAGGACTGATTTGAATGTATAAAAATGTTGGAACAAATGTCAAAACATTCAGACCAACATTTTTTATAACAGTTTTGTCTTACTTCACGTTAAGCAGTAATATTTTATTGTGGGGTAAAAATGACTTAGGCTTGGTGAAATGGAGCTGTGTAAAACGTGGGAGAAAAAGTTAAATCTTGGGGAAGAAGTCGAGTGAAGAACAAGTCAAAGCTGTTGAGATTTCGACTCCATGATCTTCTCCAACAAAGACACCAGCCGCCCACTTTTCCCTCAACCTCCTCAACTGATCGATGAGCTTTTCAAGGAAAACTCTCTACTATCCCACAACAGTGAATCGATCATCCAGAATTAGACTGCAAAAATATCAAGAGAGCTCTCGGGATTTCAATCCAGAAATCTGGATCACAAGTGTTAACTGAGTGTGTCGACAATATTCTGTCCAACATTACAATTGATGTTTAGATTCTAGATTAGTTTTATATGAAGCGATTGTAATGAGAGGTTGTCTATGTCTACGTAGTTAGATTTTTCAGGCAGAAGTCATCTGCGACTTCAACTTTTAATTTCTTTCCATTTTATATTGTAAATCTGTAAAGAAAGGAATTTGTATATAATATATATACAATACTTCTGGTCATTGACCATCATAAGGTCCGTGTAAGTGTCGGACCACAAGGTCTATTGTACGCAGCCTTACCTCACATTTCTGCAAGATGTTGTTTACACGGCTTGAACCCGTGACCTCCTAATTCTTATTACTTAACTTTATTAATTTCTTGTTTGGCTTTGGGTGTATGTGCTTTTTGTGGAAAAAGTTAGTCTTTACAGTCTGATGATTGCCAGGAGTCTTTTTTACTAGTTTACTTTGAGATGTATATGTCAGTATAATGCAAGTGTGTCACGAAAAAAATCTAGAGTTATGGAGAGCTACTAAAAGGGCAGTCTGGTGCACTAATCTACCGCTATGAGCGGGGTCCGGGGAAGGGTCGTACCACAAGTGTCTATTGTACGCAGACTTACCTCACAGTTATGGAGAGCCACTATTTGGAATAAAATAGGTCCAAATGGAGCAATGGATATAGAGGATTCATATAGCTAATTCCAACTAAATTGGGATTGAGGTGTAGTAGTAGTAGTTGTTATTGTGAGCTTGTGTTATGTTGAGTTATTTACTTAAAAGGGTACCTTGAGAATGCACAAATTAGAAGCCTATCTTTTGCTTTGGTCCTAATTATCGAGGTTTGCAACTTCATTCTCCATACTCTGCATCTGTGAACTTTGTTCATTTCTGGTTTGGATGGATTTGTGGGTGTATGTGCTCTTTGTGGGAAAAAAATTAGTCTTTACAATCTGGTGATTTCCGATTATTTTTTAGTTTACTTAGAGATGTATATGTCAGTGTAATGACAATTGTGTTATTTATAGAACCACCAGTTCTGGAGAGCTACTAATTTGTTTTAAAAGGATAAAAATGCTTAGTATGGAATGAAATAGGTCCAAATGGAGCAGAATGGATATAGAGGATTGATATAGCTAATCCCAGCTAAATTGGGGTTGAGGTGTAGTAGTTGTTGTTGTTTTATTGTAATCTTGCATTATGTTGAGTTACTCTTCACTTGAAAGGGGAATTTTGAGGATATTCATGCACAAATAAGAAGCCTATCATTCACTTCAATTCTAATATGTTTTAAAAGACAAATGCTGAGTACTGCAATGAAATAGATTTCAAATGGAGTGGAGTGGATATAGAGGATTCATATAGCTATAAGCTAATCCCAACTAAATTGGGATTGAGGTGTAGTAGTATTAGTTGTTATTGTAATCTTGTATTATGTTGAGTTACTCTTCACTCGAAAAAGGGGATTTAATTTTTCAATGACACAATTAATTTGTCGCCTTCAAAAAATTTCATATTGGCTGTTATCAGATATTGGAATCATAGGTTAACCTCGAGCAGAATTTTATCTTTATTTTGGGTTGATTGTAGATGTCATATTTGTTATGTTTGTTGTTCAAATATGTAGATCAGATTTGTATGAATTGTAGAATTTTATCCTCAAGGATCACTGTGTATGAATCATAGTAATATCTACAGCTCTTAAACTGGTAAGTTTTGTATGATTGTGCAGTCTCCGAGAAGTATTAAGCTTATGTATGCTTTTACCTGGCCAATAAATATCGTAGTAACTTCGTAGCTTGTGGAGTATTTCAGCAATCTTGCTCATTTCAAAGACGTCGGCCATTCACTTGGCTGAGAATTAACGATGCTGTCAAAATTGTGGAATTTGACCAAAAGAATTAAATAGCGACACCGAAACCCTTGATATTTCTTCCTAATTCTACAGTAAAATCTGCACTCGAGTTTGTATAATTATATTATCTTTCTCTTTTTATTTTCTCTCAACTTGATTTTGTGTTTGGAGATCAACACTTCTCAAGTTAACTAAGCTCGTAACAGCCAGTTTTAAGGGCTTGGAAGAAAAGTCTGCTTCCTCTCACAAGTGATAAATAGCAAGATCATTAAATCCTACATTTAAGCTCCTGGTGTTTAGTAACATGACGTTAAGCTCTGCAAATAATAAATTTATAGAGGAGAACTTGATCATAAGCTAAAGCTATGTGAAATGGAGATAGGATCAGAACAACGGCTTAAAGTCGATTCTGTGGATGATTTTAGCATTAGGAAGTGTGTAGATCAGATACAACCCCTTCCAGCGAACATGCAAACAAAATATTATGCTAGCGGTGGAAAAGGTGGCGGAGGTGGAGGAAGAGAAGGCCGATATGGGTGTGGCCGTGGAAGAGGAGGGAGGTCAAGATACTGAAACAGCTGACAGTAGATTGCCAATTTCTTCCCATAACTGTTGTTTTATCCAAATTTTGGTCTGTTACATGTATTATCCCGTATCTTTGCCATAATGTGGGGAACCTTCTGGTTGTTTTCTTATATTTTGAATTTGACCCATGAAACTATCCTCCTTTCCGCCTTTAGAGCGTACAGATTTTAAGGTATCATTCAGCTCAAAACCAGATTACCTCAGGATAATATCAAGATCTTGGTATAAAATCTGTAGAACATACCAACTTTAAGGGGTTGTTTGGTTCAAAACAAGATTATCTCAAGATAATATCAAGATTTTGATATAAAATCTATAGAACGTACATACCTTAAGGCGTTGTTTGGTTGGAGGATATGACGAGAATCTCTTATCAAAACAACCGGAGCTCAACTCAATCCTTTTACATTTTTACTAGGTTAACATTGCATGTCACAAACACCACATCTACTCGCTTCGTTATCTTGGTTAGCAAATTTTTCCTCTTCTGTTCTACCCCATAACACTAGGTAAAGCCCTGCCATAATCAGAATGCCTCCAAGTATCCTGCATAATTATTAATAATTCACTTTTATTCCAAAACATGGATGCCTACTGAAATTTATCAAGAATCATAAAATATGCTGAAGTATTCTTTTCCCATTTATGAACTTACATGTGCCTGAGTACAACTGATCACCAAGAAACAGAAAGGCCATGATAGCAACTAATACTGTTTGTGCAAGCTGGACGGTGGCTGTGAAGTCTAATACTGAAGTCTATTGGAAAGAAATGTTGCACCTCATGAGCTCATTGAGTTGACTAACCCAGTTGTCATAGAAGAGAAGTGTAATTATGTTGCAAAGGATATCAAATTTAGATTTGAGGGAGTCATCACTATTCAACACGGGAAGACGTTGTTCAATGAGTTGGAAGTTCTTGAAGGAATGAAGCTTGAAAAGGGTTACATATCACCATACTTCATCACTAAAATGTGAACTGGATGACCCACTAATTCTTATTCATGAGAAAAAAATCTCAAGCGTTAATGCTGTTGTGAAAGCATTAGAGTTGGCTCTGAAGAGACAAAACTGCCTCCTAATTGTAGCTGAAGATGTGGACAGTGAATCACTTGCCACTCTTACTTTGAACAAGCTTCATGCTGAAGTTTACTTAGTTTCATTCCTACTGGATATGTTAGACTCGAAGGCAGAAGTAAAGAACAAATTCGAAGAGATGTTGTCTGCCGCGGCGAAATTTAAGCGAATTTCCTACATCTACGTTCAGGTGGCCACTGGTGAGCAACTAGATCTTGAAAAGCATGTGGACTTTGGTGGTTCTGGATATTTAGCTACAGTAGCCTTGCTAAGTGCTTACTTTGTCAAATGTAAGGTGGAGTTGTGGGAATTTCTCCATTGTTTGAGCTCACCGAAGCTCTTCATATCGTTACAGAAGCCCGTTGAGCAAAAGAGGGAATAGAGACAATTGAGAAAAGGGCTCAAGGATTCAAAAGGCTGAACACGTGGCTACAAAAGGGAATAAAATAGGAGAAATTTTAAAAATATACAATTTGCTCTCTTCCCTTGTAAATAAATAACCCAAAAACATTCAAAAGCTCGGGCTCAAAAATACTTTTATATAATATTATATACTTACTAATTTTGATGTACGTGTCTTGCATGAATATCTCTTTCCAATTATTATAGTATTTATGTTAAAACAATAAATTATACGTGCATGTGGTGTAATCGACTAATATCTAAGTTTTACATAATCAGAAATTGTTAGATCCTTAAAAGATGAGTTCTCTGGTTTTCTATATGGGAGCTTATACTACAAAGTAAAAAATACCCCCTCCATCCCAAAATACTTGAACTTAGATTTAGAGGTGTAAAGAATGAATTTTGGGCCTAACTCAACCCCCTAAAGCTAGTTTGTAGGATGAGGATTGTCCATATCCATATAAGGAGTCCATGTTCCCATTTCATTTCCGATGTGGGACTCTTAACACTCCCCGCACGCTCAGACCTCGTTAACTGAAGCGTGGACAATATAATTTGGGGGTCCAACATCGGTGAACAAAGAATTGGAATGAGTCTGACTCTGATACTATGTAAAGAATGGATCTTGGGCCTAATTCAACTCCAAAAGCTAGCTTGTAGGGTGAGGATTGTCCATGTCCATATGAGGAGTCCATGTTTCCATCAATTTCCGATGTGAGACTCTTAACAAGAGGCACAATTTCAATTTAATGCATTCAATTTTTAAAATTCTCAACGTTGGGCGTATTATAATGTAAAAATTATTCGTTCAGATATAATATTTGTTAAGATTTTGATAAGTTTTTACATATATATTTGTACTTCATGTCCAAAATTATGAGTTCATATGAATTCATAACCAAAAGGCTATATCCACCTTTGTGTTGTTACATTTTAACTTCGACTCCAGCAAATGAAATCTTTTACGTTTTTGCACTGACATTAAACTAAATAAGGGGTATATATAAACATCGTCAACATTTTAAAAGTATTTTAATCGATCGATATTTCACGTTTTAATACCCGTCTTTTTATAGTCTTCACACTCCTTTCGTATTTTCCAATTAATGGACACCATGGAAATAACTTTCTTAATAATCGGACTTTGAGACCAAATAGGAGTTATTTCCTAAAGTACAGCAAATTGAGGACACCTATTTTAGTCTTCTTGTTTGAACCAATACCCACCTGGTAGAAGTCATATTTTAAATAGTTTAATTTATAAGCGATTTGGACTCTACAATACTTGAAATACTTTTACCTTTTTGACATTACTATTTAAAAGGTAATATAAATTTGAAAAGTATAAAAGTCGATCAATATTTGAAGGATATTTTGGTCAACCAACATTTATATTCATGTTTTTAGAATAATAATATACAAAAGACAAGTATATTATGTATATAGGTGTATTCACATATATACAGAAACACTCATATATACATATACGTTTATATACACTCATATACATCCCATATACAATATTATATACCTACCCCTGTCCCTCCCAATTTCTCCATCGCCAACCTCAACCACCTCCGGCGATCCCCACCGCCGGCAATTTCATCGCCGCCACATGTGCTCCATCACCACCTCGGTGGGTTAATTTTAGTAGTATTAGTACCCTAATTAACATAGGGTGTAATTATCTCAATAAAATATTCTGTTCGTTCCATAATAAGTGATATTTTTAGCTTATGCACACCCCTTAAGAAATTGTTCACACCTAGAAAATTATTAGTATTTTTACTAACTTACCTCCTAATTAATGTCTATAAAAGAAAAGTTATTTAATGGTTCTTTATAATGTAAATAAGGATAATTTTGGAATAAGGTTAATTTCTTTTTCAAATTCTAAAACACCACTTATTTTGAAACAAAATGAAAAACATAAAACACCACTTATTATGAAACGGAGGAATTATTGTTACAAGGATATTTCTTTATTAGACAAGTGTAAATAGATTTCTTCCTTTTTTTGTATTTGTTTATTAAATTCAGCAAATTAGGAATTAGACGGATGTAGAGTTTGTTACGATTTAGATGCTCTTTGCCTTGTATAAATACATGTAGAATTCAAAGTGGTATATTTTTAAGTGAATTTACTATTATTAGTTTTTGAAATATAGTTATTTAATAATGTTTAACTAATTAGATTTGCATATTAATGTAGACGAGATGAAGATGTTAAGACCACTTATCACAAACAAATTCAACCGCGCTTGACAATGTTTGATGTTAAATATGTTATACGTTATCGTAGAATTATGTACTTTCATGTAATCATATATGAGAAATGTTAACAAATTGGCATATTTTTATTTTTTATTTAGGTTAAAAAAAGATTTTCTTATTAGATTGAAAAAAATGAAGGGCTAGCCCAACCCAACCCGCGACCCTTCTAGGACTGGGTTGGGCTAGCCATTTTAAGACCCTTTTATTTGACGGGCCGGCCCACCCTAGCCCATCAAACTTCTTGACCCGCGAGGCTTGGCTTGGATTGGGTTGGACTGAACCGTTTTGACATCTCTAAATAAAGATAAAGTGGATATATTATATGATACTCCATATGATATGATCAATGGGAATAATGTGGTCATGCGTAACCCTACCATTCATGGTGGTGTTAATTTTTTTAAAAAAGATCATGCAAAGGTAATTTACAAAATGTCCATACCAAACAATTTCTCTACCTGTCAAGATAGGGGTAAAAGTTTCGTACACTCTATCATCTTCATATTTCACTCGTGGGAATACGTTGTGTATGTTGTTGTTACGTTATTTTTGTTGTTCATGCATGACGAAAGAGAGCCCAAAGTTTTACAATCAAAGTTACAAGTGGTCAACCTCTGGAATTGGCTAGATTGTAGCGAGTCAACGTGTTATCACCAAAATTTGAGCACCAAATTGGACAGGATAGGGGTTGGGCTTTCTGTGTGCACGGGCTAGAGTTTCTCTAATTGGATGGATCCTCAACAAGAGTGGGCCATGTTCAGAAGACCCAGTCGAATTCTACCAAAGGACATGACCTGAAGTCCATAGCAAGACTTACAAAATGGGAGAGGAAAAATTACTATTGCTGACCAAGTTTATAATTAAGATCGTTAGCCATACCAGCTGTTAAGTCTACAATTAAGTCTGATCTCTCTTAGAAAAGTTCAACACATAAAGTCCAAATTATAATGCTTTCTTGATTAAGCCCATGAGCTTGTGGTAGCTAAAAAAAAAGGGTCTCCTAATCCACGTTGATCATTGGAATAACTAAGAGTGGTTCAGTAACATATTGACATACTATTCAGTCAAGTCCAACATTCATTTGTCATTAGTAATTAATAACATTAACTTGTGATAAATTGACAATGGACTATTCCGACCTCCAAATCAGCCCAATCTTCACTTTAATGCTATGTTGATTTAGAAAATGATAATTAGGGACGATACATTAAAAAAAACTGTCATTGTGAATACCGTTTGTGTCCATAAGCAAAGAAGTATAGAAGAAAAAACTTATGAGGAATTGAAAAGGTCAACCGACCACGGTATAAGTGTAAGGTTGTGTAGGTATAACTTTTTCCAAATGAGGACAAAAGGAAACAGTTCACTCATAGAAATACATGACCTCTCAAATAATGCAACCAACACCAACAATATTCTACCTATATTTAAATTTTTAGTCCCTAAAATACGGCAAGAAAGGCATTGGAGACGGGGAAAGTGGGCAACCAATTGATTTTTGTTGGGTGATCAAAAGGGACCTCTAAACCATTAAAACATATGACATGATTTTAGGTTATGATTTAGCACTATTGATTTCTTAATGTTAAAGAGTCCCAAATCGGTAATGGCATGGGAACATGGACTACTTATATGGACTTGGACAATTCTCACCCTACAAGCTAGCTTTTGGGGTTGAATTATGCCTAAGATTCATTCTTTACATGGTATCAGAAGTCTATGTCTAAATTACTTCCGCTCTTCTCCAACTTTGCTCTCGGTTTCCGTGCCCCTTACTCGGCCAAAACTGCATCGGAATTTGTGCCCTCCTTCTCGGATTTCGTGACAAAATTTACCTCCTCTCTTCCCAAATTTTCCTTCCCAATCCCTTCGTTCTTTCGTTATGTCTAAGAACGTATTTCATTCTGCCCTTACTGTTTCAAACATCAAGAACAACATCCCTATTGTTCTTGAGATGAAAAACGTCCAATATACGACGTGGGCGGAGTTGTTCAAAATTCACGACATCTCACATCAAGTTCTCCATCACATAATTCCTCGCGCTACTCCTACTCCCGCAGAGGATCCTCAGTTATGGATTACTCTTGATGTTATCGTCCTTCAGTGAATTTATTCTACTATTTCCACCGACCTTCTATAGACGATTATTGAGCCGGACACTACGGCTATGGCTACATGAAATAGATTGCGTGATATATTCCAAAATAACTAACATTCCCGCGTTGTCACGCTTGAGCAAGATTTTTTCCAAGTTCGCATGGAGGATTTCCCGTCCGTTTCAGCTTATTGTAAACAGCTCAAGGAGTTGGCGGACCAACTCCGTAACGTTGGAGCGTCCGTTACTAATAATCGTCTTGTTCTTCAAATGGCTGAAGGCCTATAATGGCGTATGGACTCTCCTCCGTCAAAGTAATATGCTTCCCCATTTTTATCAGGCCCGCTCGATGCTCACCTTAGAAGAAGCCGGCTTAGCAAAAAAGGCAGCTACCAGCGCCAGTTCCGTGGCAATGATTACTTCGTCCAATAATTCTCATGGTTTTGTTACACACTTCGGGCCAAAATCATAACAACGGTGGCGGCAAGAAAGGTTAAAACCGTAAAAATAACGGCAAGAATCGAGGCGGCAACAATGGTGGCGGCCGGAATAGTTGTGGCGACGGCAGTGGCTCTCGGGGCAGTGCGTAACAACAGCAAATTTGGGCCCAACAATGGGCCCATATGCAGTGGAACTGGGCCATCCTGTCTTAGCCATACAATGGTTATTTTCCGAGCCCTTACTCGGGAAACTAGGCCCAGTTTTCACAACAACCCAAGCCCTGTTTCTCAGGTCCAGTCTCGACAAACAGGCAGTTTTGTGGGCCGGGGCAGCAGGCCGGTGTGCTTAGGCCTCTGCCTCTGCAGGTATTTCAGGCAGTGGGCCCCACACCGACTCCGACATATATTGAGGCCGCAATGCATACGCGGATTAAATCCCCCATACCCGAATTGGTATATGGACACCGACGCCACGTCTCACATGACGTTCAACCAAAGTACTCGCTCATCTTATTCCAATTTCAGCAACAATCATGACATAATTGTTGGTCATGTCAAATCAATTCCAATTCTTGATTATGGTCATAAAACGTTGTCTCCTCCACATCCACCTCTTGTCTTGAAAAATACCCTTCATGCTCTTAAATTAATTAAAAAATTGGTGTCTGCCCGTAAATTCACCACTGATAATTCCATTTATGTTGTTTTTTATCCTTTTGGATTTTCTGTAAAGGATTTCAAGTCGGGGATTCCTCTCATGAGATGTGATAGTAGGGGAGCTCTTTATCCTATCGCACCCACATCCGGTCTCTCGAGTCAAGCATTGTCGTCTACTTTTGCAGCCCTAACCCTTCCTTGTGGCATGCACGTTTGGATCACCCTGGGTCATCTATTGTTTCTTCCTTGCGTAATAATAATTTTATTTCTTGTAAGGGTACGAGTCGTACTACACTTTGTCAATCCCGTCCTTTAGAAAAATATGTTAGATTATCATTTGTAGCCTCTGCTTCTCGTAATGTCATTTGATATTATTCATAGCGATTTTATGGACCTCTCCCGTTTTAAGTTCTGTGGGCCATCGTTATTATGTTCTATTTTTGGATGATTATGTAAAGAATGGATCTTGAGCCTAACTCAACCCCAAAAGCTAGCTTGTTCACCGATGTTGGGGCAACATATTATATTATATACACTCCAGTTAACGGGGTCTGGGCATGCAAGGGAGTGTTAAGAGTCCCACATCGGCAATGGAATGGGAACATGAAGTCCTTATATGGACTTGGACAATCCTCACCCTACAAGCTAGCTTTTGGGGTTGAGTTAGGCTCAAGATCCATTCTTTACACTTAACCATTGGTTTTTTTCAATTGATATTTAGTAGTAGTATCTATTTTAGGCCCCGCATCGATAGTTATTTCTTTTCCAACATTTGGTATTATTTCAAAGATTTAAAATTTACTTTTTTCATACTTTGAGTTATGTCTCAAAACTCCGTAACGTAAATATTTTATATAAAACCTGATATTTTTTTCCGCGATCAACAATGTAGGCTCAATACATCAAGAATATCTAAACGTTCGGATCGTTGTTTTAGGGGTTGTAAAGGGTAAAAATTTACCCACACGGGGGTTTACACCAAGCTAATAACTAAACGACACTTGTCACTTAATCTAACTACAACTGTTAGTGCTTACTCATAGTTAACTTTTATTTATTTTGCACATAATATAAAATAATAATTAAATATACTTAATAATCTAGCTAGTTATTCCGATAGTGTTTCTTTATTATTTAACTGGAGAAAGGCTCTATGGTTTCCATATTCTAGTAGCAGTAAAACGATAAAATTAATTACATAAACAATTAAATTAATTATCTTTCTCAATTTCTTCTTCCACCGAACTTAAACAATTAGCTAAAGTAAATTTAGCCAAACGAATACACACCTAACCTTAGGCCGGTTAGTCAATATAGGTAAAAAAGTTGTTTCCAAGGATTAAAAAATTCCGAGTTTATGTTTTTTACTTTCCTGTATTTATTCGTTTCACTATTGCAGAAGAAGGCGAGATTTTGCTCAAATATTTGACAAATAATTAAGATTAGAATTTAATAAAAGTTAGGGAGAGGTGAGGATTATGAATCTTTACAGTCACTTTAGTACATAATACTTAAGCCACAAGATGCACCAAGAATGCCAAGAGGATGATTAAGGGGATATAAAATAAAGAAGATGATGGCAACATTAGAATTTTGTAATGTTAGTTATTTTGATTCTACCATTCTCTTTTTAAGATTTTTATTTATTAAAAATAGGACTCCGAGAAGACCTTAGTTTATCTCCTATAGTTAATTTAACTACACTTTGGTGTAAACATCCGGTGCGGGTAAATTTTTACCGTTGTAAAGTGTCCGAAGTAAGTTTTGTTTGGAAACTTGTTATTACTTTAATTGTAGTTAGAAGAATAAATTAGTTAGCAATTGTTAATTGTGAGTTAATTGTTTCATATGTTGATTAGGAATAAACATCACTAATATAATTTTTTGATAAAGAATTAGTTAGATAATATATTTTTTTATTAATTGTAGTTAGAATTATAATTAATTATAAATTATTAATTAGTAATAGTTAATCCTTAATTTAGGATTGAACATCATTAATATAGTTGTTTGATAAAATATTCGTTAGTTAATATAATTTTCTGATAAAAGATTAGTTAGTCTTTCCGTTAAATAGTTTAGTTATTTTATACACATTATTAGTTAAGTAATTAATTAATTAAGTAATTTTTAATTATTCATAAAAATATAATATAACGTAATTATTCTAATTCATAAATTTAGAATAAATGATAAACTTCAAACTTATCATAAAATGAACAACGAATGATAAACTAAACCATTAGTTTATTATAATTTCCCAAAAAAATAGATAGTTAATATAATTTCCCGAAAAGGATTAGTTAGTTAATATAATTTTCTGATAAAGGATAAATTAGTTAATATAATTTATTGATAAATGATTAGATAATTAATATTACAGGATAATGAATAAGGTGGTGGAGGTGGCATTACACTTAGGCCTAAGGTTACTCTAAAGTTTATTACATGTGGGGCCCATTAGAGGTTGTGTATATGTAATTAAGTTGTACATTTAAGTTAATATTATATTTTTGTGTATCATTTTGTTAATGATAATTAGTTATCTTAGTCTTTATTGCTCCATCCGTCCCAAAATACTCTCCATATTTTTCTTTTTAAAGTCAATACAGTTTAAAAGATAGTTTGAATTAATCCCTGAATGTCGTACCCCTTGTTTTGAGGATTTGGAATAACAATTGGTGTATTCTTTTTGTATGGTGTCGAAGGTTAGATTGTCGTACCGACATTCGAGGACGAATGTTTCTAAGGGGGGAAGGATGTAACACCCCGTATTTTCGGATAGCGGTTGAACTCGTAGCGTAGGTAAGTAGACCCGGACCCGGGAAAATTTCGTTGTACTGGTATATATTAATAAGAGGATTAGTATATAAAAGGGTGTGATCCCGAAATAATTTTGGGATTTAGTAAGTATGACGACGGAGTTTAAATAATTGTGTATCCCGTAGAGAGTATAGACCGGGTATTTTATTACGGGAAGTATGATATTGACATATGAGGATTTTAGTAATCGTCGGGATTTAAATAATTGGAGACCGGAAGTTTAATGGTGTGTATAATTAATTAATTGTGGGATTAATTAATTAGGAAGGGACAATTTATAGTGGGAGTTGGTAAGAGGGAGTTTTATAAACGATTTGGGGTGGCAAAGCCCCAAACCGATCGATCGACAAAGAACCGTAAGCCCTCCTTCTCCATTTTTTTCTCCATTTCTTCACTCCATTTATTCAACCTTCATCTTCTTCAAGAACCCAGGAGGGATTAAAGGGTCACATTTCTAGCAACAGGAGCAAGCTCGGTTGATGGGTTTCAAATTTTTGACCAAAAATTAGGGATTTTCGAGCTTCCATATAACCAAAACGAGGAGAACTCAAGGTGTTCTGGGCTTTGATTCCAGTAGAATCGAAGCCAAGAACGAGCTTAGAAACTTCGAAGCTAAACAAGAAACCTTGAATGCGAAAGGATTAGGGTGAATCAATGTTGGGGATTACATTTGATTTTCTTTCTAAGTCGTTGGGATGACAGTTCGACGACCCTAAATCCTTTGCGTTTAGAGAGGTAATCTTCTTTATTCTCTAAGTTTGTACAAGTTCTAGACTTGATTCTTGCTATTAGTTCTAAAGACGATTGTCGAAAATGCGAATTTGGGTTGGGTGTTGTCGGGGTATCGTTCTTGAGAGTTACTGGGTTTGCATGTGAAATTGTGGTACTGTTTCGGAGATTTTAGTAGTATAAGAAGGAGGATTAATAGAGTTGGATGTTTCACTACTTACATAGATTTCGATATAGAAGGAATATAGGTTCTACGCGGTTAAGGTGTTCGTTAGAATATCCCTAAGAATCTGTTTTTAAAATGTTGTGTCGATTATGATTTAAATCATCCGTATGATGTAGATAAGCATTCATAGGGGCTTACAAGGACCCGCGGAACTTAGAAAAATTCGACAACAAGGTTGAAGTTCTAAAACGAGGCGTACGCTAATATTGAGTCGATTAATTCGTCTAAGAGGTATGTGAAACCCTTACTTCTTTCTTTTGGCATGCTTTAATGAAAGTACGGCGGACGTACTTAATTCTTATATAGTTTAATTCCTAAAGAGGATTGTTATGAGAAGTGCATATGATTTTTCAGCAAAGAGTTTATTATGACATTATTGTAATGATTTTATTGAGAGTCAAATGATGATTTTTACTTGCATGGCACTCATGATATCTACTCGTGCTAAGTGTTACTACTTCACCTCACCGAGTCCCGGGCCGGGTTACGACTCGTGCACAGCCTTGCATTGTTCACCGAGACCCTCACTAGAGGGCCGGGTTACGTAGGATGGATCCATAGATGAGAGATGATTTACCGAGTCCCAGCATGGGCCGGGTTATGATATGATTCCACCGAGTCCCGCATTAGTGGGCCGGGTTACGTCACAGGTATATATATGTATATGGACAGACATTCATGTTTTCTTGCCTTGACTCTCATCTTTATAAGGCACAGCTGACTTTTATGGTTTATGGCACAGTTGGATTTGGATCCTGATTTTTATACTGATCTTCTGTTTCTGTTGGCTACTTATGATCTCTTTTACAGCTTCATGTTTTACATACTCAGTACATTATTTCGTACTGACCCCCTTTCCTGGGCTGCGTTTCATGCCCGCAGTACATGTTTTCGCCATTTGGTGAACCTCGTGCCTAGGTTCCTACTCGTGAGTTGGAAAGCTCCTTTGATCCAGGGCTTTGTCATTTTGGTACCGAATCCCTTTTAGACTTCTGTTTGTATTTAGGGGCACGACGGCCTGTCCCGTCATATGTCGTTATTCTTCTTATAGAGTGCAGAGACAGTGGTGGGTTGTACTTATGTAAAGGTTATAACTCTGTTTTGGTCAGCCATATCATTGTATTCTGGGTTGGGGTATTTCCATGTATATACGTTAGCATCTGTTGGCAGCCTTGTCGGCTTGCCTGTTATGTTATCTGTTGGCAGCCTTGTTGGCTTGTCTGTTATATTGTGTTGGCTAGTTGTGACTCCTCAGGAGACAGGTATATTCGGGGTAAAGCGACCTTGTCGGCTTGCCTACCCTGGCATATGTTGCTATTGCGGCGTTATGCTGCCGGATTTCAGACTTATTAAGTGATTAGTTGGATTATATGTGACAGGTTAGTATAATGACGTTATTAGGGCGGTTAGTCGCGGCCCGTCGGGTCGGGGTTAAGTCGTTTTGCAACAAAAAATTCTTGCACAAAAATACTTTTGTCACTTTTTTCTATTAATGGAGTATTTTGGTTGCTTTTCTATTTTTTTGGTTACTTAAGTTTCGGACTCGTAATACTTAGAATTTTTTCCCTCCAAGTTCAGTAAAAGACTAGTAATTTTTGGTGATTGTACGTTTACGTGTGTGATACCAAAAATCAAAGGTTTGTCCTCAATCTTTACCAAGTTGAATTTAGGAGATAAATAACATACAAAAATTCCACAAAGATTAGACGAACAAGATTAGACATTAATTTACAGATTCTCTTGTAAAAGGACTACTTATGGATTAGTACAAGATCTTGATCTTCTTCGGGTACATATTCCATTTGAGATCTTTTTCAGAAACTAACAAAAAGGGGAGGTTCTAATTAAGTAGAACAAAATGTGATCTAATTCTTGCAGTATGTTTTCTTTCTTGGACAAATCATCAACTACTTTGTTGGTCTCTCTATAGATATGTTCCAATCTAATTAAAAGTAACAATCATCAATAATGTTAGCATGATATTTCTTTCATAGAATGTTTCTCGGTAGAGTTCCTTTTTTTGCATGTTTACCACTCAATAGAGTTATTCAGGGTTTGATTTCCCATTTGTAGAATGTGGTATTTTCTTTATTCACTTCACTATAAATATAATTAACTGTCATGCACAATAATTTATTATCTCACTACTTAGTACAAGTTTGTATAATAGACTTTTATTTTCGTGTTTCAAAATTATAATAGAAATGCAAAGTGCCTAGTTTTCATTTTCTTCAAAATGTAGCCCCCAATATCCTATTGTAAACAGTGCACAACTAATTTTCAATCATAAAGTCAAGGCTTAAGCTCCATTAACAATTTTTAAAAAAGCTAAGAATTACTGCTATAATTTCTTTATCATGATTGATGTGGTTTTTTTTTTTTTTTTTGAGTCGAGGGTCTATCAGAAACAATTTCTCTAACTCGATAATAGATGTAAGGTTTGCGTACACTCTATCCTATCCAGATCTCATCTTGTGGAACTATACTGAATATGTTACTGTTATTGTTGTTGTAGAATATAAATTGAGAAGGAAGAAACAATCCATATAAAAGATATCTCTAATTACATTTCCTTTAAATACCTCAAATGTTTTTTACACTTACAAGGTCAATCAACCTTTAAAATGATAGGAAGATGTAAAATGATTCGAATTAGGATTCGGTTCGTATAATTTCTCCCCCGTCACACTAGGATCACACAATTTTTAAGAGTTAAGCCGTAATTACATTCAGATTGATTGCACAACCTTTAAGAGTTATTCCGCAATAACGTTTAGATCGTGTGATACCAAAAATCAATTCTGAACTTTTTTTCCAATTATATATAACACTCAGAATAGAATAACCGTTTGAATCTACTAAAACTCAAGAAACAATCAACAATTAGCTTATAGTAACAAATAGTAGAGGAATAAAATTTCAAAATTATTCTCTTCGTCAAGTAGTTTGACTAATTTCCAAACATATACTTAATAAAATAAAAGGTTTCAAGTGAAAATGGATAACTTTGTTTTATCATGAATATCCTTTTACTGACAAAAGAAATAAAATATGTTCCAGCTCAATCTCCAATATATAAAAAGAGAAGAAAAAAAGAAAAAGCAGAGAAGAGAGAGGGGGGTAATCATGAGTGTCTCATATTTCCACATCTAATGATTATTTTAACTCAAATTATAATGTATTTAATTTTAAAAAGTTGTAATTATCAAATTATTTTACTAATTGAAATCGTTGAAAAAACAATAATATATATATATCTAGTAAAATTTTACAACGTAAGAGCGACTGTTTTCGAAAGATTTTCAGATTAAAATAAAGCATAAATACAAATAAAATAAGATAAACGATCAGATCCGGATAAAAAATCTGAAATAATATAAAAATATCCATAAAAAGCGTTTGAAAATAAAAAGTCAAAGTGAATTTTGCCAAACAAAATCCAAAGCCACATCTCTCAGGTTTAGTGGCGTGGAAGAAAAAAAAACGAAATTGACAGAATCTTTTCTTAATCGAATAAATACGTCATTCATTAAATATTTTTTATTTCCTGCGTGACAGTCTATGTAACTTTTTGCGCACTTGAGAATCGCAGTCTGACACATCATATGTTCGAGTATCAATATCTGGTGGTTAGTCTTTAATAATTTAAATCTTATTCTTCTGGTACTTTTAAATATAGGAATTACTTTTTGATATACATTATTGATTTTGTGATTCATCTCCTTTCTAATACCAGGGGCGTCTCAATATCACTGCTCCATATAGTCAAATTCCGATGAGAGATCTTAATTTTTTTAGAAAAAAGAGATTTTTTTTAAATTTATATTTTTAAAATTTTAAGATGTAAAATTATGAATAATTGTTCTATAATAGATTTCTCTTAAATAGTAATATTTTTTTAATTGATAATAAATTATAATGATAAAAAATACATTTAATCTATCACTTTTTCACGAGTTTCATATCTCAATTATCCATTGTTCCATTTACCTATCTAAATTATAAATCTCTTTGTATTTAAACACATCTAGATGTTGATTTGAGAAAAAATTTAAAAGACAAAAAACATAGATTGACTCTTAAATTATACTTGAAATCTCGAATCACACTTAAATTATTATGGCAATCTATTACACCACTAACCATCTAAAAATGTATTTAATGTGTCCCTGATACACATATAATCAATTGCACAATGTGAGGTGTTATATACCCGTCCGCCACATCAGTGTCACGTCAGCACCACATCAAAAATATTATATATTTTAATTTTATATTCTATTCCTTTTCTTTATTTATTTAATTTTCTTTGTTAATTATATTTACATTAGTTATTACCTAATTAATCATTAAAATCCTCCAATAATTATATCTTCTTCATCACTAAACCACCCCACCCCATCTCACCGGAAATCCATATCCGCCGCCGTCGCCACCCGAATTCGCGCATAAATCAATTGCTTTAATTACAATTTCACTCACAATTTGTACTAATCTCCTTAAACAATCCGGAAATCGACCCAAATGAACCAAACTCATTTTCCAGGAATTTTCTTTAGCCATAAATAATTCATTCTTCATCTTCCTCACACGATTCCATTCTTTGTTCTGCTCGATTCAAACACATTTTAAAGCCACTTCTCAGTCATTCTCCACCAAAACTAAAGTTCACAAGCCTAAAACTAAAAATAAAATAAACCCAACATCCCATTTTTCATTATTCGACAAAGTTCTTCCAAGTTCTAGTGCATTGAGTTTCCAAGCAAGTGGGTCTACAAGCAAATATTAAATCTTTCTTTAATGAAAATGTAGAAACACATCAATTTTTATAGATTAATTAGTTTTTCCATCATGTTGGTATTACCCTTTAAATTAACAGAAATTAAAAGATCTCAACTACTCCATAAACTTAAAATTCAGCAATTGGAAGATCTCAATCTTCGAAGGAGTTGGCACTTGTCCAAATCTTTGTCTTTGATGGAGAGGAGATGGGTGGTGGTGGTGGTGGAGCTGGCAGCGGGAGGAGATATGAAGGATGAAATGGGAAGAAGGGAGGCGCATGGTTGGGGGCGGATGGGGATTCAAAAAAATGAAATTTGCAAAAAAAAAAAAGAAGAATAAAATTTAATTAAAACACACTTTTTTTTAATTATTTTATTTTTGTGCAGCTCTCAGGCGCTAAATAAATTCATTTTAAAGATTGTCAGGGGTGTAATAGATCGCTATAATAATTTAAGTGTGATATCGAGATTTTGAATATAGTTTAAAGGTCTATGTATCTTCCCATATTCAAAATCAATTGACAGGGCTAACTCAACATTGATGACATTTTAATATAAATGAGTGATAGTTTAGATAGGTAAATTGAATAATGAATAGTTGAGGCCATTGACTCATTGATAATATACCTAATCCATTCAATCTCTCTTAAAATATTTTATATGATTTTTTTTTACTTTTTCATTAAAAAGTTCTCAATATTTTTTTAAAAAAATTATAAATCTATTACTATTTTTTTTAAAATGAGGCCTCAAAAATTTGGGGGGCCTAAAGCTATGATTCACTGGCTTTATGGTTTGGCCGGCACTGTCCAATACTAGAATTTTTAAACTGTTTTCATGCTCTTGAGTTGTCTTTTGAATACAGTGTTTGAATAGCTTATTTTTGCTTTTTATGTTGGTAAAATAAGTTAAATTAGAACCTCTTTTTCTTTCTTTTGAGATTTAATCTAAATAAATTCTATTTATAGACATTTTACGCAAAATAATAGCAGCTATTTGTTGAAACATATATTCGGTCTTTTCATTTTCAAAGACAAATTTTAAGATTTTTAATACTTTCTAACGTATTCCTCCGGAAAATTTTTAAAAAGGATTGTGAAAAACTCGAGAAATTTTTTCCAAGCCATTTTTCATATATAGACTCTTGGAGAGTACTTCCTCTGTCTCAAATTATATATCGTATTTTTCTTCTACATGTTCCATAAGAAAACATTAATTACGAGGAGCTTTTGACTATTTTATTCTTATTTATATTTTAAAATATAATATATTTTTATTGAATATTTACTTTATAATTAAAATTTGTAGTCTTTGTTGAAGATAAAATGAGAAAGAATAATTAATTGTCTTGAATTTTTAAAATGACAAATAATTGAGATTAAAGAATTAATTAACAACGTTTCTTTAATGTCTCAAACCAGGCCAAAAAGTAAAATGCCTCAGAAATTTAATTAATTTATTTATTTATTTTGTTTGGTGTAGTGAAATAAAATCAACAATAAGGGGGAAAACACTGTACACGAGTATTTCCCTTCCCTTCCCTTCCTTCTAAAGCCAACCACATATAAGAACCATCACAGCTACTGATGCATCTCTTTCTCTCAATCGTATGAACATTAACAAAGAAAATTTAGTAAAAGCTCTGCTACTGTAACGTTGTCAGATTAGTTTTTTTTTAATATAATTTCTGCAAATACATATACACATTTGTATAAACAGTTTCTTTTGATAACATGATTCAGATGAAAAATTCTTTTCATATTTAAGGTGAAAGACCAGACCACCCACACCCTCTGGTACGGAAGCTTCACTTCTTTTGTTGAATTTAATAATTTCATTCCCTTTTTTATTTATTATTTATTTATGGAACTTTTGTTTTGTGATAATGAAAGGTGTCGAATTAGGTAGCTTAGTGGGGTTTCTTTATTTGACTTTTCTGAGTTAGAGTTGTACAAGAAAGAATTGTTCTACCCCCCCCCCCCTCTTTGAGTTGAAGGGTATTTTTTCACTTGCTCTTTGTGTTTTATGGATCTAGAGATACTGGTTATTTTCTGAATTTTGGTACTGGAGCTTTAGAAATTCAGGAAAGATCAGAGCTTTTGAGGAGATTGATCTTGTTTCAACTGAGATTTTAAGGTCTTTTTGGGTGATTATTAATGGGTTCTTCTTAGGTTGTTGAATTGCAAAGTTGTGGAATTTTTAGAGTTATGTTGTGGATTTTGATTGGATTCTGTAGAAATTTCTAGTTTCTAAAGGAGTAGGGTTGCCCAAAATATTTGTGGTGATTATAGTACTTCTGGGAATCTTTGAAAATGGAAGGAGAAATGGTTCATGGTGATGGGTTGTTGTTGGTGAATATAGCAAATGAAGTGAAATTAGAAGAAGATGAAGACGATTTTTGTAGCTGTTGTGAAGATGAAGAGGAGTTGGAAGATAGGGAGGAAGAAGAGGATGAGGGCGAGGACGGGAAGGAATCATCAAGGGAAATTTGTGAAGTAGCTCTTGATGAACATTCTGTGAAGTTATTCTTTAAGGGGATTTCTATAGCTGGTCCTGGAGACTCTGGTTGTAGGATATCTGGAATTGGAGTGGTTATCGAGAGGGCAGAAAGTGTTGCTCCTATTCAAATCCAGAAAAAGATTGATTTTTATGTGGAAGAATTTGTGGCTGATTATTTGGCTTTGATGGATGGATTGCTGGAAGCTGTGAAGAACAAGATTAGGAAGGTTTATGCCTTTACTGACTCAGAGATATTATACCAGCAGGTGAGAAGTTTGTTCTCTGCAAGATATGTGTTATCTCAATTATTAGCCTTTTCGGTTCTTGCTGCATTCCATACTCAGTGGGTTGAATCTTTACCTTTGTGAAATTGTTTTCCCTTTTGCAACTGAAGAGTAGATAAACAACTTCTCCTCTTTTCCGCTCTCCACCTGCTAAAGAAAAATGACATTTTTACATCTTTTGATTATCCCCCTCCCTCAAACCCTAAAGAAAAAGAAAAAAAAAACAATTCCTTCTTAAAGCTTCGGCCTTTTGCAAATCTGTCTTTATTGAATTTGTCAGTTGAAATGAATGTAAATTTCAGATTTTTTTGATTCTTTTACCTAAAAGGTTTAGATGCCGACTCTAATCTGTTTTTATTTGATAAGTCAACATATTTTATTGATAATACACTACGATGGTGTGCCTTTACAAGGTAGACGTTGAGTCTGATCTTAATGCTCGATTTTTGTACAACAATAGGGTATTTTCCTACCTGAAAAGAAGAATTATCTAACTACTTTTTTCCATTCTTTGTTAAAATGTTATTCATAACTTGGTTACGTATTTGGATGCGACTGTAATAAGTGTTTCATTGATTTCACTTGCTATAAATTTGCTCCACGGTAGTAGCGTTTGTTTTAGTTTACGTTGTTTTGATGGCAATGTTTTATTTATGTTGTTTGATGGTAAACAATTTGATCAGATTATTCATGAAGAGAGCCTTGATAATCCACTTCTCATGGCATTGCGGCAGAGGATCCTGGATCATGCTAATGATCTAGAGGCTTTTGTTCTGAAACTTGTTCCAAACACTGGTCTGACAAAGGCATTGGACTTGGCCAAAGTAGCAATAGGGGTTGTCTCTTCCCATGTCGAAGGAGATGAATCAACTGAAAATTGTCCAATATGCTGCGAGGATAGACTTTTAATGATGATGACCACATTGAAATGTACCCACGAGTTCTGTTCTCACTGTATGAGAACTTATGTTGAGGGTAAAATCCAATCTGGTCAAGTCCCCAGTAGGTGCCCTCAGCCAAAATGCAAGTACTTAATCTCTGCCACTGAATGTATATCTTTTCTCCCACTTAACTCCTATGAATCTTTAGTCAGGGCTCTTGAAGAAGAAAATGCTCTCAACTCGGACAAACTTTACTGCCCGTATCCAAATTGTTCTGTTCTCCTGGATCCTCATGAATGTATGTCAACTCGGGCTAGTTCATCAAACCAGTCAGAGAATAGTTGTGTGGATTGTCCAGTTTGTCAGAGGTTCATGTGTGTGGATTGTAGGGTCCCATGGCATTCTTCAATGACATGTGAAGACTACCAAAATCTCCCTTTGGAGGAGAGGGATGCTGGTGACATAACTTTGCATCGCCTGGCACAAAATAAAAGATGGAGGCGCTGTTCACAGTGCAGGAGGATGATTGAGCTCACACATGGATGCTATCATATGACATGCTGGTATATATATTTGGTTCCTTCATACTTCTTATTCAACATTCAGGGTCCTATATAGGCTTTTGAATTTATGAGAATACTGCATTGATATTCTGAATTTGTTAACTGGTACTTATCTGATTATTTTTTTCTGAAAACTGATGTTGAGATTTTGGAACATAAGCTCTAAGTGCCAGAAACTCGTAGTCAGACAAAGCACTTTTAGACTCAGGAGCTTGGTAACCAAAGGATTCTTCTAAGTACTTGGAAAAGAAGGGTTGGGTCTCTAAGAATGATCGTCTATATCTGATACAAATAGAACTATCTTTCCTCTTTATATTCCATTCTCGTCCTGCGTGAGAACCATCAAGGAGGATTAGCTCTTCTTTTTTTTTTTATCAGAAAATAAGTTTTATTACTCCTAACACTTCATTTAGGCAAGTTTTTTTACACACATATTTTACCTTGGTAAGACTTAATCTTGCATCTTATCTGCACCTCATCCAACCGCCTGCAAAATGTAAAGCGGTTGAATGTCAAAGTTACTATTGAGAGACTCTGGAATAAGATTTCATGTTTTGGTGTTAGTGCTAATTAATTTACTGGTTTGTCACCTCCTTAATGGAAACCCTACCCAATCTAGAATAGAGTTGGAGATTTCTGTTTACTCACTGGTGTATTTTCCCATACATTGTAAACTAAGAAAGCTTATTCTTCAATAGCACAGTATGGTATTGAATCTTTAGTTGACTTATTGGAATAAAATGTATGTATATATACATGTGATATGCATACATTACCTATATAGAAGGATATTTAGTGGTTAGACCCTTGTGGTCCGGCCCTTCTCCGGACCCCGCGCATAGCGGGAGCTTAGTGCACCGGGCTACCCTTTTAGTAGGTCTATCATCCTTCAGTAACTTCTTATTACCCTCAAAGGCTTGATAGACAAATTTACTCAGCGTGACTTATAAGGTTTAGCGACCAGATCACCCTTTTCTTTGAGATTCGGAGTTTCCAACATAGCAAATAAAACATCATATAAATGAGGACTAGGATGTTCACCGGTCATTCTTTCCATTTTGGAGTTACCCAATAATGGGAGAGGGGAGTGGGAGCCTCTCCCCAACTAGCAGCTGGTCTGAAATAGCTGAAGGCAGAGACTAGTGCTAAGTACACTGGGTGAGAAGCGTGGAGTTTGAAGTACAAGATGTCCCTCTCTGTGCATTATAGTTCAATCATTATTTTAAGAAACATTCTCTGCTAGCTTGATGCAAAGCTTATTATCTGGCGATAAACATTTGGGCTTTGGAAGGCTTTTGATGGTTATTTGCACCAGAAAAAGCAGGAAGCTTCTAGTCAACAAGTGTCGTAGTTTCAATATCTGCGTTGTCTATTATAGTTACTTTGATAATATTATATACACATACACACACACAGTTTGACAAAACTTGCATTTGTTAAGCATATGAACAAGGATTTCACTATTGAAAGAATGGATTTTCGATTGACTGTCTGGCTGCAAGTGTTGTCAGTGGCTGGTGTTATTAAGGAAACCCTCAAAGATCAATTAATCGAACTTGATGGGATGGCCATCTTAGGGCAAGACTATCTTTTGTAATTTTTAGTGTCGGATTACATCTATGCTCGTGCTATGATAAGCTTTTAGTGTATCCTTAAACTTTAGTAGTTAAAGCTGAAGTCCTATAACAGTATATAATTGCTACATTAGTGCCTACACTTGAGCAGTGAACCACAACTTTTTGAAAATGTGTTCTGTCTCACAGAGTCAAATAGTTTCTGGCCATCAAGTGTTTTCCTGGGTTCGGAGTATTCTATCTTGTTTATATATGAGTCTGACTTGTGCTGTATTTGTTCCTTTCCAAACAGTTGGAGCTTTCGAACACTCTTCAAATCCTCCTGCTGTTACTACTACTGATACTACTGCTTCTTTCTCCTTCATCTACACACTACAGCTAGGCAGGCTTTTTAAAAGAACTTTTTTTAACAAGTAACCAAGCAGGCCAAATATATAATAGGTTTAAAGTCAGCGATTTTACATATTTAGTGAGATATGAAGTGGCAGGGAGTTGACTGAAACAAAAGAATAGCTACTTGTATCAGAAAAATGGGGTAGAACAGCAGTAGTATAAGAGCAGGGTACATGCACAGATTAAAGAAACTAGAACCTACAAAGGGATCAGACAGAACATAAATTCTGAAAACTGATCCATGTCTTGCCAAAAGAACTTTCTGAAGTGAATTGGGTGATAGTTTGAGTACCAAAACTAATAACCTGGTGAGTAAAATTACGTTGAAGTTTTTTGGGCTCTAACAGTTGGCTTATTAAAGCTTTTGAAAGCTGGGGACGGTCAGTGCTTGACTGGATACAAAGGAGAGAACAGTTGAATCATAACTGATATAGTTTGACCTATTCATTCATAATTGATTTTTCTTGACCTATTCACTACGTCTTCAGCAGCAGTAAATTGGAAAGACACATTGTTTTAGATAGTTGGGAAAATTTACTTCAAATACCCTTATTGTCTACTATGATGGCTCTCAATGGAGCTTGAACTGTTCGGTCAAACAGTAATTCTTAAGCAAAATCAACCCTGTGTGACTTCTTGAGATCTTTCTTTTTGGTTGCCTATTTGTGAGTGTTTGAATTCATTAGTAAGACTGTCTGCTATGGTAAAAAGCATTCCGCTAGGATAATTTATCTGAGCATCAGATGAACGTATGCAGGAATGTAATTGAAGATATGTGCCTAAATGCATATGCTGCCCTTTCATGTCGTTTAGAACTTGTTCAGTATATATTCTGCTGACATGGAACTTGGTTGGATCGATGATTATAAGTATTGACAGCTTTTGTGCTTGTATTTAAACTGGCAGGTGTGGGCATCAATTCTGTTATTCTTGTGGTGCGGAATACAGGGACGGCCAACAGACATGTCAATGTGCATTCTGGGATGAGGATTACACTCAAGATTTGGTAACTCAACCAACTCAACAGTTTGAGCAATGGGCGTGGGACTCATTTGAGTCGCTGCCTATGATGATGGATGCATATTCAGATGAAGAGAGATCTCAGCTGGCTTTGATCCAGAGATTTCTCGCTGGTGGATTCAGTCTTACAGACCACCAAGCTTACCAATCCCCACCACGTTGTACAGACTCTTATGTCGATGCCATGAAGGATCTCCATCAGCTTCCATGGCTCGAACGATTCGTGTCTGTGATCAGTGACAATTACTATGAAGAACATATTCAGTGAAGTATAGAAAGATTTGAAGCCATTTAGCATTTGTAAAAGACATTCACATGGGAGATAAATGAGTATCTCACTCTCAAGACTCCATATAGTTTAAGCAAATAGGCCCCCTTCATAATGTCCTTTTTCATTTGCTTCATGCTAAAAGAGATGTTGGGCCATTTCCCCAATTGTATGATGTGTTGGAAGTTAGAAGAAGCTTACTCTTCAAAGAGAACTGATGAGCAAAACAGCATAAATCGACACAGAATTGCATATGGACCGTGGATCCTTTGCTTGATTGATTCAACTAGTCCCTACTATTTGTGGACGTCGTGTAATTTTAGTGCGCGATTAGTATAAAGAACTTTTATACCATCGGTTTAAGTTGGATCTAGAACATGTTACCTTCCATATCAAGTCTGATGTAATCATATGATTACCGCATGTTGACTATTCCCCCCTCCCCCCCCCCCCCCCGGGTTATAGCTAAAATATGGTGATCATGCACTTGTTTTGAACAATTTACAGTTCTTGGTTTGAGAAGTTTACTCTGATGACAGTTAAATTTCAGTAGTAACTGAGAGTATAATGACATCAAAATGTACTCAATACTTTCCCAGCCTTGCCAGTTTAAGTAGTTTGACATTCATCTATATAAGCTGTTCACATGTCGTGTGTTACTTGTTTGCTTTTTCTACAGTGTTTGGATAGGTATTTATTACCTCTATCATACATATTGTAAGATTGATTTTTGTATAATAATAAAACGTAAAAGAATTGTTTTTTTACCAAAGATATTGAAGGCATGTTTCAAATGAGAGATCTTAACTTGATACAGCTTACACGTCGCATATTCTGTTAGACCTGAAGTAAAACTTTTTTTTATTTTAGTTTTACCGCGATTGTTTTAATATGTATGTGTAATATACTGTTAGTCAAATGAAACACGATCATTGTCAGGTTCTGATGTTGAAACTATTTTACAAATTATTCTAACATGAAAATTAAAGAAGACAAACAAAAGGTAGAAGAATTAAGCAAGAACACCAAGCAACAATAATTTGACTACTGAATAGGGTGAAGAAAATAACGTAGGCAAACCTAGCTCATAACAACCGACCAATAATATTGCTAAACTCGCAATTAAGATTAATTATGATGGACATAAACATTGTCCCCGCGTGAATGGTAGAGACTAGAGATGGAGTAGGAATCGATCTTTTCAAAAATTAAATTGAGAGAAAGTGAAGCTTTTATTAATGGAAAATGTGCAATGATTTTCTTTTCGGTAGTCTAAAACAAACATTACTCATCTTGCCTCCTATCCATATACTAATTGACTTTTCTTTTTCAATAAATCAAGATCATCATTAATTCCAACTAGGGAAGGAAGTTGGATGATAGCCAATTAATGTGGAAACAGGCTAAGAATGAATAATTCCTGGACCATATAATTAGCCACCCAATGCGTGGACAACTCAGAGGTTGACAAAATGGAAGTAGAAACTGAAATAAAGAATACAATAGCAACGAGGTCAACTTGCAACTGGAGAAAAAAATTGTGACATATTATTCTTTTGACATGGTGTGCACTGTACAATCAATCTAAACGCATCTCGATTATTTGGTAACACTTACTTCCCTGTTATTTTAGGATTTTAATAGTTGAATATTTGTTTCTAAACATTAAGAACATTTTATAAAATATTTACTTCCTTACAGAATATTTTTTTTCTTTAGCTTAACAGCTTAAATTAAGGAAAATAACACATTTCATATTGCTCCCATTAAATTTTAGTATAATTAGTGATGTACTAATTTTCTATTTTACTTCCATGCAATGAATAATACAACAATTTTCTCTATGAACTTATACGCATCTCGATGAATAATACAACAATTTTCTCTATGAACTTATATGCATCTCGATTATTTCATTAAATACATGTTACTTTGTCTACCAAAAGCTTAGGTTAATGAAAAATACCACTTGGTGTTTATTATATCTACTAGTTGATGTAACATATTATTTTGTCAGTTAACGGGCAAAAAGATAGAAATATTAAAATCCAAACTGAACATGGATCTATGAGAACAAAGGATATGATAGAAACTTTGAACAAAAGCTAGAACCATACTATCCGATCAGCAGCATTGTACTATTTGAATAGTCAGATCGGTCACTAATAACAGGACAACAAAAGAAGGCAACCACAGATTCGTAACTGCTATTAAAAGATTTTGAGAGTGAAACAAATTCAAAAGAATCTAAAATCTGCACCATAAATAAATTACAAATTGGGAAAAACATAAAACGGATGCAATTGGAGCTAAAAGTTGGGGCTCACTTGACTATGTTGTTGCCATCTAAGTTAATGTAGTATGTAAATGAATAACAGAGACAAATAACAACTTTATGCTATGTTAATTTATTGCATAGCTAAATCAATCTTGTCAATGAACATACCAATCATTTGAGGCGGCAATAAAGTGGCCATGCTCGAAAAGTACAATCCCACATATCAAATCATCAAACGCACGACACATGATGTTTTATTGATTTCCTATGTTACGCCCATGAAAAATTAAGTCACCTAAAATGTCAAGTACAAAAAGGCAGCTAAAAAATCAACGAAAAAAAGAAAAGTTCATATGTATAGAAATGAGAAATCTAACTTCACAACAATGTAAACTAGCCTGTTTCAAATGGAAAATAAAGGTCAAATTCCTCGGCAAGATGTCACCAAAATCTACTGACTAAGTAAACAAACATATACATATTACATACTAGTATTTGAAAGATACAATATATAGTATTCTTATTCCAAAATAATAAGCATGAAAGAAGAAAACAGAGTCCTCTACAAGACTGGTAACTAATAGTATGTTGGAAGTAGCTGCATGGTTCATTAGGACACAGTTGAAACTGACAATATACCAATCATTGTTCTTCGCAAATTATTGGAGGCTCAAGCACACATTGAAGCACTAAGGCCTAAAATGCCAAATTCTTATTCTTTGTTCTTTTGTTGAGAAACAAAATCATCCATCATTCAAAACTTCCCTCGAAAGCGTATGCTCTATTAACAATTTACTGTAACATATCAACAAAAATGAATGTAAAATCTGAGATATATAATTACACAAATGCAACGTATACCTACTCTTCACAATCCCCAGAAAGCCACTTCAGAATTTGTATAACTTATCTCTTTAACCAAAAAAACTCAAAGACGACAGCATTGGTTCACCAAGGACAATGAAACTTCAAAGACGAATTGACACCGATCATCTGCATACTTATCCGTTCATCCAAAGGCTGACAAACAATAAGTAGTTCAAGCCTTGAAACCCATCATCAGCAAGAAATGTGATTAGTACCATAGCTAATTGCCATCAAGCTAGTGTCAGACATATTTGTTACCCACGGATGAGGGCTATTCCCCACTCCTCTTATATTATATGCATAAGAAGGCCATCTAACATCCGAACCACACAACTTTGTTTCACCCATTTTAATCATCTTTTGGGTTCTGTCAAGAACAACAAGGCTTGAAAATGTTGAAAAACTGTTCCCTACAAAGACATCAGATCTTAAGCAGACTTCATAGTCGATAGCAGATTGAAATAGATATGGTTGCTTCTTGTAAATTTCAAAAACACCAAGTTTTTTCTTTTCGAAAGGAAGCAACCTGTCCTTCCAACCATTCAAGACGGTATCATCTTCAAGAAGAGTATCCGCAACAGCAAGATAAACAACTACAGGGGTTTTAAGACCGGTGATGTTTCCCACTCTGGCCATAATCTCCTCCTTACTACTACAAATTTCACTTATATTTAATCTCTGCTCCAGCTTCTTACAGTGAATCATCCAATCCTTTTCTATTCTCATGTGCACAGCTACAAACGGAACTGGTTGTGATGACATCTGAATCTTACTTTTAACCTCCATTCTTATTTCTCTAATCTTAGAGACAACTTTATCTGCTTCTCTCGATATCTCCTCTACTAAAGCTAAGCATTCGAAAACCTTTGCATAGTCTTTAGCCGGCCAATGATCGTGCCATAAAAACGGGTTCTTCCCTATTATCCGAACAATCTCACGTGCATCATACGGATGCTTACTAAATTGATTCAACTGCTCCAAATCTTTTTCCAACGTCCACCTTCTTCCACTGCCTTTTTGAAGTTCGATAACATCACTTTGATTCGACACATCTGAATAACGACTCAATTGGACAAACCCTTTGCAAAGGGAATTAAATTGTTCAAACTGAAAGACCTTATCGAAGGAAATAGGCTTCAAAAGTTCGACTTCTTTATAAAATAATGAAGCGCTCAATTTAGGCATCAGCAGTGTTCGATTGAGCATTCGTGCAGTCAAACAAGCTCTAGCAAAAGCAATCTTCTGATTATTCAATCCCCACACAATCTGAGGAACTTCAAGAAACTTCTGTTTTACAGATCTATTCGATGGAAATGAACGGTTATTGATAAATACAAAGTTGTTGTGTTGAATGACCCCACCAAGTCCAGAGAATGTTGGGAGCAAAACAGTTCCAACGAACAAAGCAATAACAACCAACAATACACATTTTCCAGCCAAGGCATTCAAATGGACTCCAAAGAATCTCAATTGCTTACAATTCGATAAGTCCATTTGAGATTCAATTCAATTAAGTTCAGATACAAATCATCTCAATGAAACAAACAACAAAACCCCATAATAGTTCAATCCTCAATTCCAGTCAGAGAATTCAGATCCGATTAGCCTCTTTTCTGAGCAGACAAGGGAAAAAACAAGAAAAAGGGAAGGGAAATCAAAACATTTCCTATTGCATGTGAAAACTACTTCAAGGATATGTATATTACAAAATGAACTACAAGAATCCACGAAAAGATAACTACAACTTACCTCAAATGAAACTTTAATTCTGAAAACAGAACTCTCTCAACCAATACAAATTCAATTCCTGAAAGAAACAGAATTTTCTCGGTCCAGATAGATTTCAGTCTCTGAAAAGTTTAGGAAAACCGATTAAAGAGGAAATTGGATCTTAAGCATGTTAAAAATACAATCTTTTTTTTTTTTGCTTTAAAATACAAAATCAACCATGAAAGTCAAACATCTAATAAAACCCAAATGAAGAAGAAGAGCCTAGAAACCAAAAAAGTACAAAAACATGATGCATGCAATTGCAATCCCAAGAAAACAAGAAAAGTGAGGTAATATGGGCCACACTAGGTGGGGGTTTGTGAGGGGGGTGGGGTGGGGTTGAGTAAAGAAGAAGAAGAAGGAGGAGGAGGTTTATTGTTGGAAAACAAGGGAAAGAAATAAAAAAAAGTTCTCACCTTTGAGTTGTGTTGGAGTGTAAAGTGAAGCCAACCAGAGAACAAATTAAAGGGATTCAATCAATCAAAGACAATAAGCATGAATCCAAAAGAATAAAATAATTGGGAAATAGAGAAAAGGGGAAAAGAGAAGATGAGCTTTGCATGGAACGGAATCAAGAAAAGGGGAATCACAACTCGTATAGCCAAAGCAAAACCAATTGCCAACAACGCATCGCCATCATGACAACTCACAGCAAAGAGAAAGTTCCTCAATTTGAAAAATCTTTTTAATTTTTTTCTTCTGAAATAGAAAATCTAATTAGGGAAATAGGAGTAGTAGTTAATTACAATTTGTAATATTCCCATGTTATAGATTTTGTATTAAACAAAGATAAGTACTAATATGACGGATTCCTGCAACATAAAAATATTGCAATCTGACGGTTATTAAATATTTGCACAATTAAATGCAGAAATAATTTTTTTGTTTCGTTACTCTCTTTTTCCCTTTTTGTATTGTAATTGGTGTATAACTCTTGTACAAGCCCAATGATTCCTAAGTATTCTTATTGGAAATTCGTACAAATGCTCCTCTCGTGGTCTTTAATTTTTGTCCCTCAAATTAAATATCTTTAATTTTTTTCTCTTCACCTAAAAATTCATGAGTTCTGAATTTGAATTCTATTTCAGTAAAAAATTTTAAAAAATGATAGAGTTTGAATTTCGCAAGGCATATTCGCCTTCAGACCTTAAGAAGGCAAACTCTGAGTGTTTGCGGGAAAATTATGTCTTGCGAAATTTAAACTCTGCCTCGCGAATTCTTTTTTAATTTTTAACTGGATGGGGTTTGTACGCGGGATCTCGAGGTATTTTCAGCCACTTTTTTAAGCGAATGGCAAAAAATTAAAGTCCAACAATTTGAGAGAGAAAAATTAAAGATCAATTCCGCGCAAAAACTTGATTCCTATTTACCATCAGAGTTGTGGACGATGACAAGTATTGATTTTTTCTAATCAAAGATTTTGAATTCGTGTTGGATGTGCGAGTAATATTTTATATTGATACTAAAAAAGATTGTGAAGCAATATATAAAGTAAAGATAATTTTAATAGTGTGAGAGTATTGGAAAAAATTATGTGGGCTTGTTCAAAGTGGACAATTTATGATAGATGTTAAATTATTTTTGGGTTGGTTGAGTCCAACAATTGGTATCAAAGTTAATAATTCGGCGAAACGAGTGTAGACATGGCGGTTGGGCAACACAAAGCTTGGTTTACTATTGTTATCATGTCAAAAGTAATTTGGCGATACACACGCACAGGAAGCTAGTTCTTGGTTCGGTGGTCATAAATGTCGTGTGGGTGGGACAAAGTGAATCTCGAAACCCGTGAGTTGTGGGAATGGGCCACATAAAACTTAGTCCGAGGGGAGACACGTGGACTATGGTGATAAGCCATGTATTTTAGTGTCCAATGAGCAAATAAAGTCTCATAATAGCAGTAAAAAAGACCGTGAAGCTAAATATAAGATATAAAGATACTCTTAATGTGAGCTTGGTTTAAAATGAAAGTACCAATCCACGTTAAAATTATCTTTGCGCTGGTTGAGCCTAATAATTCTATCTTTAACAATGAAATCGCCTTTAATAACAAGTGTTTTACTCTCGAAGTAGACTCTAGTCTAAACGTGCAGGGAAACAAATACCTGAATTGCAATGTAAAAATTAAATATAAGAGCATAAGCATGATTGTTGCAATTTGGATTATAGACAGGATGATTTTATATGCATTAACACCAAAAAGAGTACTACGTAGCAATTAGCTTGAGCCAACAACTTTACTTGATTCTAATATCAAGTACAGTTATAATCATGATTTGAAATCTATTTACAAACAATTTGTTCTCTTTGCGGCATTTTTCGTAATCGCACATCTAAAATCGTTCAATAGGCAACTTTAGGACGGCATTTGGGGGAAGGGGACAACTAAGAAAGTCACAAACAATTAGGGGTGGGCGTATATCGGTTTATATCGGTTTTGTATTCGAAAAATATGAACCGAATAAAAAACGGTTTTTTTTAAAAAAAAACGAATACAACTTTTTAAAAAAAAAACCGATATATCGGTTTATATTGCCGGATGTATCGGTTTGTATCGATTTTTTCTAGTGGGCAGGGCCGGGTCATTTTTTTCTTAAAAAAAAAATTGAATTTCCAAAACTGAAATTTACATTCACACCTACACTATCATGAAATTTCTACGTTGAAATCTATTGTGTATTGTGAGATTTTTACTAAAGAAAAAAGAAAATTAGAAATCGATTTGGAGGGAAACACAAATTGATTGGAAAAACGGACGTATTTCTAAAAATTGGCTGTGCCAAACCGCCATAAGGCGGTTTGACCAAATCTCGAAAAAATCGCATAAAATCAAATCAAAAAATCGGGTAAAACGGACATTCGAGCACATAGTTATGACCATTTAAAGTTTTATCAATTTACAACTATTTTTTCTCCATACATTTTATGTCAATGTTTCCGTGATATGTTAATCAAGTTCATACCGCATGCGACTTTCATAACATAGATTAGCTTCAATAACTATGATTCAAGAGATAGTAGTAGCCTAAAATAAAATAAAAATAAAAAAAATAAAAAAAAAATATTAAAATTTCGATTTTTCGGTTTTTCGGTTCGATTTGTATCCAAAATAAAAAAATCGAACCGAATCACTAAATCCTGATTCGGTTCGGTTATTTGAAAAATCGGTTTTTTAAACCAAACCGAAATTCAATTTGATTCAGTTTTTTCGATTTTCCGGATTTTTTGCCCACCCATACAAACAATCACAGTAGAAGTGGGGAAGGATTAATCAAACAAAGGAGCATTTGAAAATGAAAAAACAATGAGGAAAAGGACTAAAAAAGGAAAGTGACAAAACCTATGCAAGAGAGAAAAGGAGAAGACATCAGTCATCAGTACTTTAAAGTTTAAACAGAAAAAAAAGTGAGGACAGTAGCAGGGGGCAGAGACAAAGGGGAGATCCAAATAAATCTGACAACCTTAGAACTGTCTTATCTAATCTTAATTCAAACTTCAAAGGGTGTATCTCATGCCTGAGGAAGAGGACAACAACTTCATTCCCTAAAAGAGAAAGCCCCACATCATATCATATGGTATTTAGTTCTCAACAACATTACCCCTTTGTATTAGTAATACTCCTTCCGTCCCCATTAAGTAGGGGTGGGCATAAAAATCATTTAACTGAAAAAAGCGAATCGAATCGGCGGTTCGATTTTTGTTCGTTTTAAAAAAAATAGTTTTTTAAAAAATTGAACCGAATTAGGATTAAATAAATCAGTTCGGTTCTTCAATATTGTGGATGAACCGAATCGAAAAATCAAGGCAAATATGTAATTAATCTTATTTTTATTTTAGGCTACTGCTATCTCTTGAATCATAGCTATTGAAGTCAATCTATGAAGCTTTTATGAAAGTCGAATGCTGTATGAATTTAATTAACATATCACGGAAGCAATGACATAAAATGTAGAGAGAGAAAGTAGTTGTAAATTGGTGTAACTTTAAATGGTCATAACTTTGCGCTCGAATGTCCGTTTTACCCGATTTTTTTTATTTTGAGTATTTTTTTGAGACGTGGGCGCCGCCAATTTTTAGGAAAACGTTCGTTTTCCCAATTAATTTGTATTTTCTCCCAAATCGGTTTTTAATTTTTCTTTTTCTTTAGTAAAATCTAACTATATATAATACATTTCAACGTTAAAAATTTGTGGTAATGTAGGTGTGAATGTCAATTTCAGTGTTGGAAATTTTTTTATTTTTAAAATCCCCGACCCGACCCGTTTATTTTATTTCAGTGTTGGACTTTTATTTTGTGGGGATGTAAAATTTAATTTGAAGTTTTTTACATGTTTTAAGAATATATGTAATGCAGACTTTATTGTTTTGGACTTTAAATTATTATTTTTTGGACTTTATATTTGAATTGAAATTAAAAAAAAAGTTTGATTCATTTTTTAAAAAAAATGAATTTTATTCAGTTCATATTTTTTATACAAAATCAAACTGAACCGATATACGCCCACCCTTACCATTAAGTGTGTCATCTTCTTTTTAGTTTGTCTCAAAAAGAATATTTTTTTCTATAATTAATAAATTGATAATTCAAATATTTATATGACAAATTTAAAATTACAAATTCTAAAGGATTTTTTGCGACTTTACACATCTTTAATTTAAGATCAAAAAATTCAAAAGTCTTCATTTATTTTTTAAACTGCGTGTTAAATCAAATTAAAACACTTAAATTAAGATAGAGGGAGTATATAAGTACTTATTTTTTTAATTTTGTATTTGATAGTATTCATTTAGATCTTTAATAAATACTCATGACGTAAAATGTATTAAAGGAAAACACTTCATATTAATACTTCCTCCGCTTTAATTTATTTTTCTAGTTTTAATTTGACATGATTTTAAAAAGTAAAAAATATTTTTGAACCTTATAATCTTAAATAAAAAATATATTAAATGTATAAAATATTTTTTTAATCTTTTGATATTAAATATATCAGGTAAAAACTTGAAATTAAAAAATTATCGAAAAAGAAAATAGACATTCTAATTAAAGCACACTAAAAAAGAAGACAAAACGAATGGAGTAGTAGCTTGTTTGGCCAAGCATGGAAGACTTCTTTTTCATTTTCAGGAATTTGTGCCGCAGCGTAAGGTCTCCTTTGTATCATATTGGACCATAGGTTTATTTTTTATTTATTATATTCATATTAGTTGAAAAGTAGGAGTGAATTTTACTCCCCTCCGAAGAATTAGACTTCACTCTTTTTCTTCATTGCTTTTTTCCTGGATTTAGTTTCACATCACAAAAGGAATTTGCTAGAATTTAGTGTAAACGGCACCATGAGATTAAGGTATTCTTCAATTTCATTCTACCTTGATAAAGCAATTGACTGTTCAATTGCAGTAACAAATATTCATTGCGTTATTACCATTTCCATATATCAACCAATTGTTTGTTAAGGGGCATTTGGTTAGAAGACAAGTTATGGTGGAATTAGCATTATTTCTTATCGATTGTTTGGTTTGTTGTATTAAAAATAACATGTATTGCATAATTTCTAAATAGTACTGAACATAATATGGATAGTACTGGTATTGTTAATGTCATAGTTTACTATGTATACAAATATTACTTAATAGGATATATAAGTAATACTGATATTAATTATACTAGACTTAAATTTACAACCAAACATTATACTAAATTTAATCCATGCATTATTCTACCTAATACATTCTAACAAACAACCCCTAAATGTACTAAACTAATCGTTTCTCTTTTTTTTTGTTGGCTAGCACACAACCTCGTACGTATAAGTTCATTTTGGTTGGTTGGTAATTTAGAATCTATATATTATTAAAAAGATGATAGTTTTGCTCTAGGATTGTGATAAGTGGTAACATAGAATTATGATAAATGATAGTTTTAGAAAAAAAATTAGCTAATTAGTTATTATTTTTAAATTAAAAAATAATTAAATATCTATTTTTTAAAAGGTAACATATGCATCT